>NC_051174.1:113358522-113721022 GCF_013339725.1 Rhipicephalus microplus | reverse complement strand
TGCTGCCGTCCGGTCATTTCTCTTCGTGTCTCACTCGAACTGCACTAAACCCATATTCCACGTAAAAGCTTCGACTTGTAGGCGATCATTGTTTCTTCCAGGAATATGAAGTTGAAACATTCACTTTAGGTCGATGCACCTCGAGACGTGGTTAATCCTCTGTCGTCTGCTATAACCTTTCTCGTCTGTTCACCCTCTTTCAACTGCACTCACGTCCTTTTTTTTTTTTATCCGTCTCACTCCATCTGCACCAAACCAACACGATCCACGTAGGATAGTTTTAGTTCATTCACCCCAGATAAATGATTGCTCTAATAATCTGTACCGAACGAGGAGAGCATGCAGGAGTTCACTGCAGGTCGATAGACGCACGACGTCGCCTTTCTCACTGTCGTCTGCTCAAGTCTTGACACCTGTCGTCTGCTCAGCCTCGATTGTCGGCTGATCATTTAAGCGGCTTCCATTTTTTCCATTTACTGATGTGCGACAGCATATATCAGGACGCACGTCAGTATACCCGCGGGCTTCAACTCATGGCTATAGGACATTCTTCACTGCCCTATATTTTCTTAGAGTCTTCTACAATATTTACCACAAATAACTGATCGCTGCCCTTCAGTAAGCATGGGTATGAACACATGGCTATTTCTGCTCATTCGTGTGTTTATGGGAATCTGCATTCATGGAAGTGCAGCCACGGCCACGTATCCAGCGCGCGAGCCCAGATCAAGGCTGCAGGTCGCTCGTACCCTTCACGCAGTCGTGGCCGTGGCTTTATACGATCATACTTGTTTAGTATTTGTGCTTATGACGTAGAACGCTCAAGAAGTTTGGTTTCTTTCTGTGTTATTTTTTTGTCGGATGAAAGAGCTTGATCGGTCAGTTCAGAGATGGCATTGTGGTGAAGTGGGACTGCCCAACGTTTTCTGAATTTCCGTCTCGCAGAAAAAAAAAAGAAAAAGAAACAAAAACTGGCTCCAAGATCCAAACGGAACCGAAAGAAGAACGAAGCTTCTGCAAAGTATCATTATACCATTTCTGGCTGAAGCACCTCGAATCGTAGCTCCCAATGTCACTGCACTCGGCGACGACTTACCTTGACATTGGAGCGACCTCTCTACGGTGGCGGGGCTTCCGGCCGCACTTTCGTATTCCTCCGCGAGCGGTATACGGCAGTCGCGTGCGGCTGATTTCGCGTTGTGCTCGGTCGCACCGTTAACGCGTTTAGAAAATCATAGATACGCGAAAACGTGAATGGCAGAACCGTCAGTTCGATTGTTAAGCGTGCAATTCAGTCAAATTAATTAGGAGCACGCTTTATTTCGGAGAAGCAAACAGCGTCTTTTTTTGGCCACCCTCTGGCCTTCTACGTCATAGACGCCATGTTTACTCAAAAACTGGTGCTAAGAAATGGATGACCAAAGGAAGCTATTCTTGCAAAGTTAAAAATGACTGTATTGTACCCACGACCCTCCGCAACTGATGAATGAATGAATGAATGAATGAATGAATGAATGAATCATCATAATGTATAAAGCATTAATAATTTCATCAGAACAAGACGACAAATTATCGGTAAACTCAAGTACTATTTTCTGGCGCGGTAGCAGGCATGCTCATCATCGGTTCTGTAGTTTGTACATAACCGTCAAGATAACTTGCCGCCAGATTACCGCGAAACTCTACGTTTGGGGCATAGCGGAGAGGCCGCCGTATAAATTAATGGCGCTCTCGGCGTCTAATAAGGGCGCGCCAGACGGCGACGGAGGCCGTTTGTAAGTTGCAACACGACGACATTGACCGGCTCGCCAGCGCGAGGTCGCGTGCCGTGGGCAAGGTAGCACAAGGTAGCACACAGGTAGTCCATAAAATTCTCGGCGCGTGCCTTCTCTTTCTTTTTCTCTCTTGCTTACTTCGTCTCTCTCTTCCTCCCTCTCCCCCTTTTTTTTCTCTTCTTCTCTAATCTCGCCTGTCTGGGAGCATTTATAAGACAGTCTCTGCAGGCATCGTGGAATTCCTTCCGCGCCAAAAGAAAGCACTGCTCAGCCTCGACTGTCAGCCTGGACTGTAGGCCGGAACCTATGGTTAGAGGAGGAGGCGCTGGTTTTCCTCTAACCATGCTGACAGGAACTGATAGGGTTTATTAGGTTTTTTGGCGGGGGGGGGGGGGGAGGTGCAGCGCTAAAGCAACACCCGGACAGAGCGGAGACACTTAGCAGACACCACGGTGGCAGTGGTGAACACTTATTAAAAACAGAGAGGTCGCAAGAGAAACCAACCCATAAATGTGTCAGCTTCCCTGAACATGGCCGCTGTGCTGGCACGCCAGAACATGGCTTGCTGGGCCAGAAGGTCTGGCAGCCGAGCAGGGCTGCCTCCCAGTCCTTCGGACTGGGAGGCAGCCCTGCTGGATTGATTGATGTCTGGGATTTAACGTCCCAAAATCACCTATATGATTATGGGAGACGCCGTAGTGGAGGGCTCCGGAAATCTCGACCACCTCGGATTCTTTAACGTGCGCCCAAATGTGAGCACGCGGGCCTACAGCATTTTCGCCTCCATCGAAAATGCAGCCACAACAGTTGGGATTCGACGGGTTGGATTGGGGTTCGGAGGTAACGAAGGATTGAGCTGACATGCCCATACCGTGTGGTAGGTGTCAGCCATCTCAACACACTACTGGCAGAGCCGAATAAGAAATTAAGAGTTAAAATGGCACCCTATGGTGTCTACTATACATGTGTCACTGAGCTGTTTATATTATGTGTCTCTGTCCGTATGTTTCTCACCGCCCTATACCCACAAAACGTTTCACCTTGAACCAGCTCGCCCAAACCAAAGTTCACGGGGTTTCTTGTAACATTGTCACATGGTAACTTTCGATTACGTTCAGAACCGACCTGGATTATGTTAGAGCCGGATCAGGTGCTGCTACATGATCACGTTTAATCGCGATCATGGCCTACCAAGAATAAGAAGATAGCGATCTCTGCAACGTCATATGGCTCTGCGATCGCAATATGGCCGACGTCTGCGCCAAACTCGACCCGGATTAGGCTGTGGCCGTGTAACAGCGTGCACACTTGTTTATCGCGATAAAGATGGCCGGATCCGGATCTGCCCTAATAGGCGACCAAGAGTGCCCGTGTGACATCGGTGGGAACTTCTGAGAAAGAAAAACTGTACATTACCATGTTACTTGAGCTCGTTGCA
This sequence comes from Rhipicephalus microplus, assembly GCF_013339725.1. Taxonomy (NCBI): domain Eukaryota; kingdom Metazoa; phylum Arthropoda; class Arachnida; order Ixodida; family Ixodidae; genus Rhipicephalus; species Rhipicephalus microplus. The sequence goes on along the minus strand of NC_051174.1, from coordinate 113,717,809 downwards.
GTGTGCTACATGTGTTTTTTTAGTTGCTCATTAGCATATTTCGTCAGCGTATACACTGATCTTAACCGCGCTGGGAAGTTCTGCTGCTATATAAGCATCCGATACTACTTGTCCGTAATTGCGTGCTCGACTACACAGCGTGCAGTCACGATCACAGCCAAATATCTATGACGTCAGGGGCTCACTCTTTCAATTCACAAATGCGCAGTGCATGCATCCCCGCGCAACCGTATGGCACAATACCCGATATTTGTCAATGGGGGGGGGGGGGGGGTGAAGTGGTTATGTTGTAAGAAGAAAAAAAAAAAGAAAAGTGAGCCCCCGTAACTGCCTGCTTCAGGGAGTGACACCTCAACAGTAGCTCACCAGGGATGGGGGTGAGGAGGGATTAAAAGGATAGGAATAAAGGTGTAGAGAGAAAGAAAGAGATGAAGTAAGCGTGAAAGTGTGAGAGCGACGACATATCGAGGGGATAGAAGAGATAGGAAAGATGGGAACACGGTCGCAGGAGTCCGAGGACGGGGCACGACTTGCGAGAGCTCTTGTCGGCGTCAGTAGATGACGTAGGGCGAGCCCAGTCGGCCAGAGCTACGCTGACGTCGGAGATCGCGAGTGCACAACCGGTCGGCACGGAATCCAGCGAGCGAGTCTTGCCAATGGAACAGTGATACCTGCTTGTAACGCGCCACAAGTTTCTTGGACTCGCTCTCTGGTTTTCGTGCCGACCGGTTGTGCCCCCGAGATCTCCGACGACAGCGCAGCCTCTGGCCGACTGGCTGGCCCTATACGCCATCTCCTGACGCCGACAAGAGCTCTCGCTGAGTGGTGCCCCGTCCTCGGACTCCTGCGACCGTGTATACTTCTTCCCTATCTTCTCCTTGCTTATGGGTGTCGCTGTCCCTGCGCCTCGCTCTCTCCTTCCTCTCTCTTTCTATCTTTTTACCTTTTAATCCTATCCTTTTAATCCCTCCTTACCCCCATCCCTCGTGAGCTACTGTTAAGGTGTCGCCCTCTGATGCAGACAGTTACGGGGCTCACTTTTCTCTTCTTTTCTCTTTAAGAATCACATAAGCAAAAAGCCGTCCCAGTCCTACGCTAGCGACGCTTCAGTTAACGAACTGTGTGTTTAAAGAAAGTGTTTAAATATTTAGAGTTTTCGGTACACTACTATAAAAGACCAGCAATGCGTCCAAGTTACACTCTCACATTGAGTCACAAGGAATGTCTGTTAAAAAAAAAAGTGGTTAACGATTTAGACTATTCGGTGCTCTACTGTGGGAGAGCTGAAAGCCGTCCCAGTATTATAAATGTCTTATCTATTCATGTGTGTTTAGTGTAACGATTGCGAGTACTTCGTACTCAACTATGGGAGAGCAGTCAGCCGTCCCAATTACACAAAATTTCTACTTTGGTGTTCAGAAAAAATGTTTAACGATTTCGAGTACTTCGTACTCAACTATGAGAGAGCACTGAGCCGTCCCGAAATTAATATTGATTACAGCTACGAATGGCAGCCGTAATGACATATCACGCACTTCTCTTATCGTACAGACAGGTCTGCGTCGCTGATTTTAGAGAGAAAAACTGCAGCGTCTTGTCACACTTTATAAAATATTCTGATATCAGCGTTCAGCCGGCAATCATATTTCGGTCGAAAACGACCAACTTTTATTTTTTGATGCCATTTATAGCGTTAACATTATGACTAGTAATAATAATTGCAGGGGGGTTTATGTCCCGAAGTCGAAATATGAGTATGGGAGACATCGTATGAGCAGCTCCACGTCGGACGACTCCGAATCGGTGACACCCGACCTGGATGTGCACCTGCCTGCAACGAGTTACTCCAAACGGAACCCTGGAACGCCCGAGTGCAGGGTTTTGCCTAGTCAGGTGAGTCCCGTGTTGGAAGATGATGTTTAAATCACATGTGCGCTCAAATCCATCCAATGACGACGCCACGAAAATACCATCGCTTGCCAAGCCAAAGCCCTGCACATGCAACGACGGGCTTGGTGATAAATTCCTATACTGATTGTTGGCCTAGTTGGTTCTTGCTTACTGACATGCTTTGGCCGCAAAATAACACACACACAAAAAGTAAACAAACACTACACGACAAGCACAAGCCGCTTGTGCTTGTCGTTTAGCGTTTGTTCACTTTGTGTGTGTGTGTGTTATTTTGCGGCCAAAGCATGTCAGTAAGATAAATTCCTAGTTTAGCCCCGGCATGATAGTGGCTACTCTGCACTCAAAGTGCTCGCCCCGCCCCGGTGGTTTAGTGGCTAAGTATACTCGGCTGCTGACCCGCAGGTCGCGGGATCGAATCCCGGCTGCGGCGGCTGCATTTCCGATGGAGGCGGAAATGTTTTCCGCCTCCATTTCCGATGGAGGCGGAAAAAAATACATTTAAAACACATATTAGCTTACAAGCGAGAAGTATTAACAAATACTAAATTAACAAACGATCAAACAAACAGTTGAATGAATATAGACAGCAGTTAAACACGCGAAAGTTGAGAAGTATTAACAGATGATCGATACGTGCGATGAACGGCAGCGTTCAGTCCGCGATGATCGGATGCGAGATGTCCCGAAGAGCTCTGGCACGAATGCGATGCTGTCAGCGTTGCAATGCTGATGTTCCGGGCGCTGGGGCTTGACAGTGACCGCAGGCAGGTTGAGCTAACCTGAGTTGAAGTTCTGAACTAGGCTAAGTTCATGTGACCAGCCGATGCATAGTCACAGTAAAAACTACTAGACGAGATACTCGATGATCTTGTACCCCGTGTTGTAAAGGCAACCAGACTTTTTAGCAGGGCGCGACTCTGTGCTTAAACCCCTTCCTGCCCCTCCCCCCTCCATTCTCTTCTTGGTGTCAAGAGAGGACCATCGAAATGGTTCCAATGATGCGCGTGACATTGTTCAAAGTCCGCCCTAAAATTATATTCCAGTTACGTCCCTTTTGCATGAGCGGGGCATGTTCTCAACTGGGCGAGGGCAACAAAGTTGTGAGGCGATCGCTTACATCTCGCCGGCGTGTTGCCTCTACCGTGGGAAAGGGAGTAGTTCGTCGGTTCTCAGCCGGTGCATCCGGGGGCCCATATACTTAAGTTCGGGGAACTTGGCCGCTGCCTCTCGTCGCCACTGACATAAAAGGGTTAATCCTGAGCGGTGGACGTCTGAGACGAACACCCTCGCCAGGCCTTGGCGGCCTCAAAGAAACTCGATGTCCAAGAGGTCTCACGGTCAGTGGAAGAAGCGCGGCGCCTGTAAACTCGGTCTGACGCCGCGGGTCGCAAAAACGGCAGTCCCTGATACTCGGGCTGGTGGCATCCGTGTATACATTCTCTGCGAGTCACTTAGAGTTCACCTTCGATCGTTGAGCCGACACAGGCAGCGCCCTCTATCATCACTCCCGGTCACCCACCGAGGCTGCAGTTTCTCATGAGCGATGTCGCGGCGTGAGAATATAAATTGTACAGTTTCTAAGCATACGATCAGGATGGTATTGATTGAAAACAACGTTGAATTTTCTTGACTATCGTTCTATGTGTCCTCTTTGCCTAAGTAGTGCCTGATGCTTTTTATGTGTGTGTTCTTTTCCCTATGCTTCCTTGTGTATATTGTTATTTTTGTATATCTCTCTCAATAGCGATGAGAAATCGAAACATATCTATAGGTATTTGAAACATTACGATGGTTATGTATAGGTTTTGTTTACTAGAAATAGCATTTTATTACTGTTGTATGTGTTACAGTATTGGCACATGTACCTTTTGTATTTTTGTATGTTTTTGTACTTTTTCTGTGTCCTGCAAAATTCTTATGACAGCCTGTTTGCCTCACTGTATTTGGAGCAAAGGTCTTAGTCAGGCTTTCAGCTTTTTGCCTTCGCTCCGTTTTCTGTACTGGCACAGAAAGAAACAAATAAATAAAAAAGAAGGAAAGAAAGAAAGAGAGAGAGAAAGAAAGAAAGAAAGAATATTCTATACCGCAGCAAGGTTTTTCCCGCCCAGTGTTCCTGGAGTGCCTCCATGGGTCCTGCCTAAATCGCCTGCTAGTCTTACGATTCCCCGGATTACGACGAAGTCCCTCGTTTCTTATGTTGGCCTCAAACAACTGACCCTGCATCACATTTATACAGCGTGCGGTGATTCCCTGCACGTGTACATCGACTGGTCTAGCACGCACACCTCCGCCGCAGCCCTTGTCATCATAGACATGGATACCGCTTGACGATTCAAGGTAGATCATAATTCGAGGTAGACCTCGAGGTAGACCGATTTGAGGTAGACGATTCGAGGTAGACCATAAAACCACGTCCACCACCGCAGAGCTTCTCGCTATCCGGGAGGCAATGAGATCTATTTCTGAAGAGCAACCTCGAGCCTAAACGATTTTTCTGTGATGCCAAACCCGCTTTGCGAACCATTCACTGCGTCATGAGGCAATTACATCTTGGCTGTAGAACTTGCAGAAGTCCTTCGGGTAGCTTCAACAAATGGCCATCTTATCACCTTCCAGTGGATTCTAGCTCATTGCGGCGTGATGAAAAACGAAGGGGAAGACGCTGAAGCTTTAGAAATGCCCTAAACAGTTCCCCTGAAGTATATACGCATTGAATTTTCACAAGCCGACACGAACGCCCTGCTTCGCTGCGTGATGCGCAGATACACACTTGAGCCCTGCATGATGGACCAATTCGTATAACGGCTACACCATGGCGACTTCGCAAATGGGACCCGGAAATAAGGTTCCTCATGCCACCTAAATCGAAGCAGCACATCGCAAGTGCGATTCACTGCATTCACCTCGGTGTGGCGTACACATGTCGTTACGCACATATCATCGGCCGCAGTGACACCGGTTACAATTGTGAACCCTTTGATGTGCTAGAAACACTTGAGCACATATTTTGTGATTACCCAGCATGCGCGCGTGAACGAAAAATTCTGGTTACTTTTAGTGAATGATTTCGCAGTAGGTCATTAACTGATGAGACCGCATTGGGCCTGACACCAACAGTGCAACTGTGGTCATAAAGGCGGTTATAAACTTTTTGAAAGCAACTGGGCTGTATGCGCGGCTATGACATTTTTCGAGGCTGGAATATACTCACCTCTCTATCTCACCATCGTCATCCATTACTCTTTTCCTTCTCCCTGTGTAAAGTAGCAGGCTAGAGCTAGCAGGCTATCGCTCAGGCCGACCTCTCTGCATTTCTGTAAATAAACATGTAACTCTCTCTCTGCTGTTCAGTGTTTACTTTGGCTAACCTTTCCTATCCTTTTTCGTTGTTGTTTTTATTTTTTAGCTGCAAAACTCATAGGGATGGAGTTGCCGATGTACATAAACCTTTCGACAGCAAGACAGTTATAACATAACACCACATATTTCACCATATTTCACTAGACCGATGCTGCAGGGCTATTTGTATAGCGTGGAACATTGCTAAACTCCGTCAGACTGTTCTCGCTTCATTTATTTACTGTTTTTCGCTATATATAGTCAACGTTTTCGATGTAATTTTCAGAAGTGTCCTCTTCATTACTTTTTTTTGTTTGCCTTTGCACTCATCAATATGTGTTCGACTGATGTTGGTGGATGTATTTGACTGTATTCTGTGCTCCCGTTTGCTCTCTGTTTTCCTTTTTCTTTTCTATGCATTTTGTTTGCTGCTTTTGTAGTTTTAAATGCATGTATTCGCTCAAAACCACCCCATGTAATTCCCAATTGGACCTTCAGAGTATTTAAATAAAGAAAGAAATAAACAAAATAAATAAATAAAAGGTACCATGGATTTGCCTAAGACCATGCCTATCATCCGGATAACCATGGGCAGTATTGTTGGTGTTGTTGAGCGCTACTCATCCTAACGCCTGAATAAAACTTCACACAAGACTATTTCGTGCATGTACGCTTTTTTCTAACTGTTCGCGTTGGGCGTCTGCATGTGCAATAACTGTACATACAACAGTTAGCACAGTGTATATACCTCGAGCGGCCATCCAGGTGATAAACCAGATTAACATATCTGGGAATGCCATTAAAGACTGATATCCATCTCTTTCTCGTTAACTATCACCTTAACTATCACCTTTCTCGTTAACTATCATAGTAATCAGTGTTTAATGTAATGCACTCCGGTAATTGCTGCTGTTGTCATTGACCCTATATTTCTTTCGCCCTCCTGCACGGACCAACATATTGGTCAGCAGCGTGTTTAAATGAATAAATATTGGCTATACTGAATCGGAGGCTATCACAGTGAAATGACCAATGATGAGAACGTCTTTATAGTTGTCCTTACCCTTGCTTCGATGGAAAATTTAGGCCTGGTCTTTCTATTACGTGCGAAGCATTTGTTCGTATGGCAGTCTGTGGGGTTCTCAAAAAAATTTCGCTCAACACCACGGAATCTAGCTTTTTTTTTGTTTTTTGCACGCTGAATACTCGATAAGATGCACGGTCTTCCACACGCTGGCTACTCCGCGAGCTGTGGTCTTGGTTAAAACCACACGCCGACTACTTGAAGGGGTGATCTTTGTCACTACCATGCGCCGGCTACTCGGCGAGCAGGTCTTTTTACTACCCCCTCACAGAGTAGTATTCACGTGTGACTACTCCACGAACACAACTCGGCGAGCTGGTCATCGGCACTGCCATGCACCGTCGACTCAGTGACAGCAGGAAGAAGGACAGTCAGATACACGTTTTTTTGTAGGAAATACCACAGACAAGAAAGATTTATTGTTTCTTTGTCATATTCTGCATTCTTTTCTTTTGCTTTCTTTCATATATTACGATGGCTATGTTACATATGTACAAATGAACAGCTGCACCATTTCTTTTTTTCTCGCGAGATTATTAAACATATCGTATTATACAGTGACACAACGTATTACAACATTCAGACGCCATACTCGCGTTCAAGCACACACTACTACGCTATAGTCTGTCACACGTTAAAATTTATGAGCACTCATTCACACGTAAAATAGTTTGCGGGGGCCTTGCACTGTATTCACACATCAGGTGTTTTCGTTTTAAGGTAGAAACAAGCTTTTAGATCACTCGCAAGTCGTGGCATGCAGTTTGTTTCTGGCGCGGAAGATTTCTTTTTTTTTTTTTCAATAAATCTGAACTGCCGCACATTCATTTCTTGCTAGGATGTCTCGAAACGAATTCGACAGGCGCAAGATATTCCGCGCTGACATTCCTAAATGTCCGGACGTGCGACACACTTGTCTTTTCAGAGCAATCTGTAGCTTTGTTATTGTTGTTAGGGTTAGCGACCTGCCACTTTTCTCAACGGGGAAGCAATGTGAATATTTAGACAAGTAGTGATTTCGTGTCTGCGCCTAAAAGGCGTTCCGTATGAGCAACAAGATGGAATAGAAAGAACGGTCAGTACGCGGTGTATGCAGCTAAATGGAGAAATTCACTTGTACGTTCGACGCGCATCGTCTGCCGGCGAAACTAGATGTATCGTCTGCTACGAGTGGCAGCAGACGTGTCGTCTGCAACGGCCCACACACTTTAGAATCGACATATAGAACTCTGCACACGTCGTGAATTTTTATTTTATTATTTTTTTTACTGCTTCAGGTGTTGGGGACGTTTCGGCTCGGTTCTTTCGCTGGCGAGCTATTTAAAGGCAACTCGCTACAAAGTGCTCATAAGGAGAGAGGGGGGGGGCGGAGCGTGTCCGTTAACTCCAGTAAAACGAACAGTGGTTAAAAGACGGCCGCGGCCTTTCCAAAATGAAGAGTTAAAATACGACTCCATCCTCGCAATGAATCATGGAAGTGTTCCCGCTTGAAACGCGTGCATGCCACAAACGCTGCTCTTTTTTTTTTTTTTTGAACGTCACTCGCAAAGCATCATGGCCCACGCAAGAATTTACGACTTTTCAAAGGAAGATAAGGGCCGCTTGTACAAAAACACCGCGAGGCTGTCGCGAATGGGGTACAGCCACGCATATCCAAACATATCCAAAGAGGAGCACAAAAAAGGTGGGAAAAAAATCGGCAAAAGCTTCACAACAACACCGCTGCACAATTGTGGAAACCTCCGAGATGTTTTTTTTTTTTTTCGCTCCTTTCGTCCCACTTCTTGTGAACACTTGGGACGTCGGTTATAAGAGTACGCGCGTTGTTTTTTTTTGTTTACCCGACAGATGGCCATAGCGTGCGTACACCACTCGAAACATACATACACAAACATAGCCGCCATCTTGGTCCCGGAAGGCACCTGAACAGTATAGTAAAACGCACATTGTTTTCCTATCTTATAGTTTACTTGTATTGGCTCGTGGAGTCACTGGATTCTTTAAAGAGACACTAAGCCGCCACGCTTCTTTAGAATTGCAGAAATGAAACCTAACAATCAAGTGATCAGTCCCGTGTGGCGTACACTTTTGCTCGCTTAGATCGACACTCGCGACAGGAAAACCGGCTCCTTAACTACGCCAGTTGCGAAAATCCATATTTATTGGGCGTAAAAGAAAAAAAAATTATCTTGCAATACATCGGCCCTCCTGGCGATGGAGGAGATGAACTAGAACATAATTTACTTAAACCTACCCACAGGTGACTTTAAGACGAACTTCTTGCAGCTTGTGCACCTAATTAACTGTGATTACTTGCACAGCAATGCACTTCAGATAATAAATGCGCCTAGATGCGTCTGCTTATGGCAGAGATGCAACATCGTCTGCAACACGGAGTAGGGCAAGATAGTCTTCTACTCAGATCTGGCAAATGCTACGTATATGGACGCTTGAACGCTGCAGTGAACGCTTCAATGGCTCCATGGTGTTCATGTATGCAAGCAGACCTAGTTTACGCGTCTAAAAATAATACTAAATATGGGGATAGCACGAACACCTAATGCGAACTGCCCATCAATCATGTGTCCGCTTTGAATTTCGGATTTCACTCGGTACCACTCATTATGCGAGCCCTCTAGGGGCATTCGTTTCAATGTAGACGACTTTGCGGCTACGTTTTAACGTAATACACTTCAAACTTGTTTACTATGTCGTCCTGATATCCGTAAGTATACAAAACACAGCTGCCCGAGACAAGATACTCAAGAAAACACAACCCTGGTTCAAACCAAGCGCCGGCAAGGGAAAAAATTTTTCTTCTTCGGATATCGTAACAAATCACAAGCGTAAAGCTTTCACAACTTTAGCTCCTTTGAAGGCCCACGCATTTAATGGACCACAGCTTGAATCGGCAAAGCATTTCTGGACAATACGTTGACATAGCGGAAAGCGCATCTTGTAAAATCCTATAGAATAATCTGACGTCAATTGTGGTAGCACCAAACTAATCTGGTTCCCTATATAAAGAGCACCAACTCCACGTGACTTGAGCCACAAGAAGTTCCTAAGAAGTTGACGAGAGCCTTCAACACTGTTGCTGCCTAAATAGCTAAGAAGTTACTCCAATGTCACGTTGCTTAATGATCTTGCTAAGGCCTTCGAGAACTGCGGTTCGAAAAACCGTGCAATCTGCACGTCAGATGGTGCTCCTATACAAGACATCTTGTAAACGTGTTGGGCTTACACTCGTCTCTCTCAAGACGAAAAAAAAAACAAACACAGGCAAACTTTTTGTGATACTGCACGTCCTTGTATTCGGTTCCCTGAGCAGATACGCAAGTGCATCTCCCCTCATTGGAAGGATAACGCACATATCAGGACGGCTATTCGTCAAACACAAATTGCGACTTCTAGAGCATAGTGTCCGACGCGACTCGAAAGTGACGCTTGTAAGGCTTGGCCAAGACGAATTATAGAACTTCCAAAAGTTTGTGATACCAGACAGTCCAGTTTTGACAACTATGGGCCAGTCGGAACCATTACTTTCAGAGTAAGTGCAAAAAAGCACGTTCTGCTTATTCTGGATGACCTGTACAGTAAGCTAGGAATGAGACCACGTGGTCAGTCAGAAGTACGTGGCGTAGGGCACATTTTCCAACCAGAAATCATCCAGTGCTTTGACAACTATGGTTACGCTTAGTTTCTGTATGTGGTTGCTTCGGTGGCACTGTACCAAGTTATCTATTCTGACTAGCAGTAGATCTCTTGCACAGATGCAAGGATCTCTTACACTAACGTCAGACTAGCCGCCATGTTGGAGGATCAGCACCGTGGTAAGTGATCAGATATTAAATTTAATCACTGGACTAACAAAAAAAAGCTAGCCATCTTTGATTATTGGGCTCGTAAGCTTGGTAGGCTTTTGAACGCGAGAAATGAACAAAGCCATCACATAGTGATTGGTTCACACGCCATATATTATGAAGACGGTTGCGTAAACTTCCTCATTGCCAACCGAAACGCACGCAAGCGAAACATCAAAGTGCAATACATCCAGTGACTCCACAAGCAGGCCAATAATTTTTTGCACGACACGTTTAGGAACTACGAGTCACGGTTTAGAGAGCGGCCCCGTCAGCCCCGGCCTCTAACATTAGTACAGACGTCTTCTAATCAAAACATACAAAACCATCACCAGATGGCGCAGCCGGACAGAGCCACATACGGCCTTGATGCCAGCGTTCTTTCGCACTGGGTGGTAAACGCGTTCACCATATTGACAACATTACACAATGCAATGGCTTCACTGTTAGGTCCAGTATGGCGGTGGCGCTGTCAGTGGGTGTCACCACCCTGTGCGAAGGAGCGTTGACAGCGAGGTGCCTTGGGGCCACATAAAACGAACTCCCGCCGAAAGAAAAAAAAACAGCAACGGATAGAAAGGGGGAGGGTAATTTGATAACGCTTTGGTCAGTGTAGGTGCGGGTAGTCCCTGAGGTAGTCCTTGAGAGCCGCCGGAAGCGGCTCTACAGTCCTGCACGACGTAGACGACGTCGCTGCGGCAACCGAGGCGGCACTGCGGTTGAGCGCTATGCGGCACAGGTGCTGCAGAGACGCCGGCTGCCGGTACAGCGGCCTGGTCAGCACGATCGGCAAGTCCCGACGGCCGTGACCGTCCAGCCACACGCACATCTGTCCCTTGGCAGACCGGCTGAGTCGAACGTAGTGCTCCACTAGCGAAACGACGCACGAGAACCACGGCATGCTGGCCGCTAGGGCGTCCTCGCAGTCCAGCCGGAACTGTCCGCGCCAGTAGTGGATGCGGACGCTGGTGGGACCGCGTTCGGTCTGAACGCTCAGCGCGAACAGGAACCGATTGTCCGAACTGTCTCGCACCAGGAACGTGCCCACGGGTTGGCCGCGGAGCAACCGGCCCGCCTCTTCCCAAGACAGGCCCTCGTAGTAGTAGCCGCTCGTGCGAAGCGTCCGCAGGGCGTCCCGAACGCGGCTCAAGTCAGTGTCCACGTCGGACGCAGCGCCTGCCCCTAGCAGTGCACCGGTGGAAGGAGACAGGTGGGGAGGAGAAGGCTGGTTGCCAACGCGATGTTGTGACGTCGGAGAGGACGGAGCTTCCATGAGGCGTTCTTCCGGGACACCGGAAGTGGGCTTGCGTTCTTCCTCGTTCAGCGGGAAGCTGGTCTTTCCGGGATCTTGCGGCGAGGTCCAGCTGGGCGCCGACTTGACGCTCCAGCTGCACTTGCAGCAGCACCGGCACGACGCGGACGCCGTGCGTCGACGCTGGGTGGAGTTGGTTGGACTCTTGGGAGTCGGCGGAAGAGGCACAGATGGGGAAGGCGACCAGGATGACGGCCTGCTTGTCGGCCGCGCAGCCGTGCGCGGTGCCCGTCTGAGACGCGGCGGCGTGCGGCGGCGGCGGCGAGGACCGAAGTTGAGCCGACCACATACCGCCGCCGGACAGCGTCGTCCGCGACCACACCTGCAGGTCAGGGCAGCACCAGCAGCAGCAGGGGGAGGCGCAGCTCGCGGTGCGGGTCGACACCACGGGCTCGGCGGAGATCGCCGTCGGACCACCGACCACCATCTGTAGATAAGGGGAGAAGGGATAGGGTTAGTACAGGGTACTTCAAAGGGATGGTCACAATAAAGCAGGCGGCTACAATAAGCGATATCAGACTACCGGGTAAAAGAACAGAAGACGCCTGCAGTCACGTTATTGACGTGGAGAGGCGATCTTGCAGGCAGTTGTCAAAGTCCTAAAGCACAAGTTAGGATAATGTCATTAGTTTCTTGTCGAATTCAAAGTCGTGTCAGCTCTTACAGGTCAAGAAGGCTGCTACAACCTAACTGATTGCATGGCCTGTAAAGTCTGCCTCAGAGATGTTGGCGGTATTCGAAGACGTCGGGAATGACAGCAGTAGACGGCAACAATCTTATACGCAAGTCACCGACAGACGATCGGAAATGGAATCAGCAGACGACAGATATGTTGCGGAAGTGCAGCGTACCGTGGACATTTGGTCAAGAATAGCAGACTGTGACGTTCGCGTGCATTCCAGGCCGGCGAACGGTGATCGTCACAGGCAGACGGCTGACAGAGCGCCCCAGGATTGTCAATTAGCGTGCTAGCAGAATGGAAACGAACGCGTCAAGCTTTCAGCGAGCAGACGGCTACTTCTCGCAGAAGGATCTTGAGAAATGCAGGAAACGTCGGCGCGGGCCAGCGGTCAACATTGCGCTGCAGAAGTGCGTGGCGTGCTGGGAAAGAACGAGCTCACGACAGGAATAGCAGGTGCGTGCTTGCTTAGAAAAGCGCGCGATAACTCAAGAGCGCCGCCAAAATAGCCCGACTCTTGAGGGCAACACGTCGACGAGAGAGGGAGAATATAACGACGTCCGCGCGGCGTCTCAAAAAGAGGCACACGACATCTTGGAGGCCTTCTTTCTAGAAAACACGGTGACGCAGACGATACCGCGTGCAAGTGGAGTGCATTCCGGGAACTTTTTTTACATAAGAATGCATTGCGGTTGTGCAGTTCTCTCTTATTTCGTATAGGTGAAAACAAAAATTCTCGGCGCGAATACATCCGCAGTATGACAAAAGAGAGTTATAGTTTACCGTTGGCGCGATAGCGAAGTTTAAGGGAATGGCATTACCGTGCAGCAAACGTCCGTTGGGGACAGCGGTTTACGTGCCCCAGCTGGGACGCTGGCGCCACCTATCGGGTGATTAATAAGTTAGATAACAGGGAAAAGGAAAAGAAAACGAGAATATTTGCCTATGCCACCGGACGAAGCATTGTTACAAGTTTACTATAATAATATAATAAAAGTAAATAAATGTGTTCCACGCACCAAACGCTAAAACATTCATGTTGCCCACATGTTTACATCGATCATCTAGTTAGGCCTAGAGACGTTCGAAATTGGAAGCTATCTCAAAAATTACGCCGGATTATCCGCAAAAACTCGGTCATCGAAGCTATCTGAGGGCAAGTGAAGTCATTTTAAAACAGTCGTTCGCTGCGAACGAAGTGAATCTTTCAATAACTACGCTAAAATCACTTTCAATCGGGCGACCGAAAGTGCCGCCATGTTTGTTTTGCGTGCACTACGTACACCTACGCTAACACGGTAACGTTAAATCTGAAAAATAACGCGCGTGCGGTAAGCGTAACGTACGTGTCTGCGCATGCGCACTTCGGTTCCGCTATCACGGTACGCCCGGGAAGGGGGGGGGGGATGAACAACAAGAGAGAAGGCAGGGAGGTTAACCAGGCACATGCGCGGTTTGCTACCCTACGCTGGGGGAATGGGAAGGGGGCATAAAGATGAGAGAACTGTCTATTATCTCTTGTACGGAAAACATAACCAGAGACTTCTTCACGTTCGCAGTTGCGTCGACGAGGCACGCGCCATGATTTTTTCTGGCCAAAACGTGCCGATAAGTGCAGGTCGAGTGGCTCACTTCTGACGTCATAAGGTTGCAAATCGTCCACCAATAAAAAAAAACTGTCGATTTCGGAGGGCAATGCATGGTTTCGATTTCGGCGATTCCCTCTGTTCGAACCCGGAAGAGAGATACCAGGTGTGACGGAGATCACAAACCAACACGCTATACATACGGGACATCGTGTGGGCGGAGACGTCATTAGCACACGTGACGTAATACGCGGATATACTAAACGCTCTCTCGTTTTCCGTAGTTCCTCGAAAAGCCGCGAGGGCCCGAGAAGAAAGCCAGTGAATCGTGAGCTCTGGGCACGACTCGAGGCATCTATCTATATAGTCGCCCATGTAGAAAAGAAGAAAAAAAAAAAACAGCTGTCGTGACACAAGCGGCCTCGCGCTTCGCGCCGCGGTGTGGCGGGAGATAATTCAGCCAATCGACTCAAACCTAACCGCTATAACAGTCACGAAAACGTGAATCTTTCAAGCAGTGTCACAACCTTGATGATTTAGCCTCGTTACTTCAGTAGATGTACAGTCAGCATACGAGCAGATGGTTAGGTTAGGCACGTAAAATATTGAAACATTGACGTCAGAAGATTAGCAGCGGAAGGTTGTGTAGGCTTACGCATATGTTCAACTCAATAACGTCGAAATTAGTACTGACAGATTACGGGAGAAAGAAAAAAAAAGGATGTTGATAGATTTCTTCTTCGTGCCGTATTTGAAGGATTCGACACCAATCGCGTAGCCTAAGGAATGTATACAGACTAATTATGACGTTTTTATCGACTACTGTTAATCGCATTTCTTCAAACAACTTGTTCGAATAACTACGCTACAGATAATAGTCTAACTATCCTTGTATTTATACGAATGATGAGGTCAACTTTCGACATATGCATGGACAGAAGGCAAAGTCAGTCTATGCAGTCTGTTTATTCGTTCAGCAGTCTGTGACTGCAGTCTGTTCAGCAGTCTATGCAGTCTGTTATTGTTATTCGTGTTATTCAGGTAAGTTCAGCTTTGTAAAGCAAACCGCGTTCATTCTATGGCGTTTCGAACTGATCACGTGATGAGAGGACTCACGGCGATGCTCCCACGCTTTCCGTCCGTCTGCTTCGCTTGTGACGAAGCAGACGACTGCGCAATAAACACGAAAAAAAAAAAGCTTCACGCCATGCATTCAGTTTCGTAATCGAACTATGTACCACACACCATTGCGAACGCTTCGCGCTACGAAAGTATAGTTTCCGCGATCCTGAGTCACATATGAAACTTTCGAACGAATGAGATATAACTTTGGGGGGGAAAAAATGACAAAGTGACGTATACGGTGCCGAACCGACTATATACGCAAAGCCGGCGAACCGTTACGGCATATCTGGGTAGGCAATAAAAAACCACGTCTGCCAGCTAGCGCGGCTAGCAGACGACCTGCTAAAAGCGACCATAACTCCGCGCAGCTGGTTCGTAATTTTTAGAACTCGATTCGGTTAGTTTTCTTTTTTTTTTTTTCGGCGCTTATACTAGGAAGAGCCGACACAGCCGGGTTTCCCAAAAGGGAGCTACCGTGCGTGTGTATATCTAGAATGAATCCGCTTTTTCTTTTTTCTTTTTTTCAGAACGTTGCCGTCTGGTGGCCGTTAGCACCGCATCCGACGCTTTGCGTGTCTAACTGACGGCGATGTTCTGGAAAGCATATGCAGCGCCACACGTATACAGCAGACGATTTTTTTTTCAGAATATCGTCCTTCTTAACGCAGAAAGTTTGCTGTCACGGTATAGAGCAGACGATTTTCCGAATGACGCCACCTGTTGGCCATTAGAGGCTCAAAGTCGCACAGTATGCATTAGCAGACGACGATTTTCTGGAAAGCATCTGCAGCGCTGAAAGTGCAACAGACGGTTCGTTAGAATATCGCATATGTACTATTTATTGCCCGTTTAACGTCTGATAGCTGCCGTCTGCTTTCAGAATTCCACCGAGGATTGGCCATTAGAGACTGAAATTCGTGCAATACGTCAGGAGAAAACGTAGAAAACGGTATTCTCGAAACCGGCCTCAACGCTGAGCACGCATATGGCAGAAGTGCGTATACAGCAGACGGCAATATTGCCGGGATCCGTCTGCTTTCAGAATATCGACGAATATTCATCGTTAGTGGCCCAAACCCAATAACTCTGGTACTGTAGCGTTGAGCCCGAGCCGGTGTAACATTCGCGGACAAAGCTCGACTAATCGATCGTCACCTTGGCAATGTTAACGTGCACCGAAATCTCCTCTCACTCACTGACACTTCAACAACGTATCACGAAAATCTGCTTCGCCAGATTATCTAACTATATGTTGCTAAAGAAGCGCCTATTCTGCGCGAGCAGACCCGAGTATTCATTGATCAGTGCGCGGCACTAGATCGCCATCTTTTATGAATAAAAAAACTGGAAGAACCCCGTACAAGGCTAACCAGGACTCAAAGTTCACGTGACACGACGCGGCGCAAGAGGGCTAACAAGGTCTATTGTCCACGACGCACGCATGCGACTAGGTATACATACAACGCCACATGCAACAGAACTGCGCTAACACACACACAGCGTCCACTGAATCGGGATGTCAAAGTGAAGAATAAAAAGTAGACGAAAAGTTTAGGAAAAGTGGAGAAGTGGGTTAGCCGCCGATAGCGACCGAACCGACGCGACCTTCGAATAACGAGTCCTATGATCCCCGAACTATAAGCTACGGCGGCGGTCATCCATGCGTCCACATTTATGAGATATGCATGTCCATTTGAAGGTGTTATTGTCAGCCATCGCCGCTAGTATCCATTACGGCGAGTGTAGAACACGGCACTTTCCTTGGCATCGTTGTCTTTTCTCATTGATAATGTGTGTAACAAATAAGACTAGCTTTTTTTTTTTCAATTTACACTTCTTTCCTTCTGACGGCAATATCGGGTAAGTAATGAAACATTCGCTGAAAACGCAATTGTCTGCGAAAACATAACCAGCGCTAAGAGACAAGGACTTAAGACAGAGGACACACCACAATCCACCTCTCGTACCTTCTTGTCTGCTATAGCCCTAAATATGCTTTCGAAGTCAGTTTACCGACCCGCCCAAACAAAAAAAGATGACAACGCTACAAGTTACAGCAATTGTCAGGTCAACATGTCTTCGCAAATAATCGTCCACAATTCTAGTCAGCACGGGCTCCTCAGAACAGAGCTTCACGAAAGGAACACATCGAACCAGGTCGCTATATTTCTTATTCTTCGATTTCAACACAGCTTTTCCATTGTGTTCCGAACAGTACGCGAGTTTTCGCCGACTATTCAGCTTTGTTCTGAGAAAAAGGCCAAGTACCTCGCGTAGCAACAACGTCGCTGGCGAAAAAAAAAAGTTCTTCTGCGAACGAGACATTTCGCAGAACCGGAATCTCCCTTTCGCGCTAAGCGCGCAATCGCCCAGATCTCACAGCAATCGTACTTTATCTTGTTTTGTGTTTTTTTTTCCTTCTGTCCAAGTCGAGTCAAGGCAGGCGCGATTGCAGAAGGCTACTTTTTGTGCGAGAAGCGAACGCAGTATAGCGAGAGTGTGCACTGGTGGCATTAAGGCCGCCGTTTTGCTGTGCGGAATGCGCCATGAAAAGCGCATTTTCCTGTTTTCGATCTGCTCGTATCTAGAACAGTAAGGGTGCGAATTTGTGCTACAAGATGGCGCACGACGATGTCACGGGAATAACCACTATAGACTACTTTAGGGACGATATTCGCCAGTGTGCGAATCGTGCTACAAGATGGCGCACGACGATGTCACGGGAATAACCACTATAGACTACTTTAGGGACGATATTCGCCAGTGCCATAATGGAATGTTAACATTGTCGTTTTGTACGTTTAATGACTAAACGAACAGTGCTACGTTAGGCGCACGACAACGGTTGTTTTGGTACAACCCTATTGGAAAAAAACGAATGGTGGGCATGGTGGAAACCACCACCCACCATTATAGTGGATTAATGTAGTGGGTGAATGGTGGGAAACGCCCACCATGGCGCATGGTGGGTATGGTGGGTGCTGCAGTGCCGGCAACACTTGAGCGCGAAATGACGTCAGAATCACCGTGACGAGCTGCCAGAAAAAAATAAAAAAGAATTCTATAAAAACGGTATAAAAAACACCCGTCCCGTAAAAAAAAAAAACACGGCGCCACGGAGGATCGAACTTGCAACCTGCGGATTCCCATTCGAAGACGCTAACCACTGCGCCACACCAACATGACGTTTTTGTGTGTTAAAGACTTAGTTACCATACAAACTTAAGGTTCAACTTAGTTATGTTTGTTGTGTACACAACATAGAGAAGATATACACCTGCTACTAAATATTGCACATTTATTAAACACAAGCAACTGCGGCCTGTAACGATCGCCACTATGTTAATGGCACTAGTGCTATTTTTTCTTTTACAATTCACAACTTCAAGAAAAAAACCCAAGTGGACTGGGGAGCAGCAACAGTTTACCGGTGGGGTCTGCCAAGTTTAATATCTGTTTCGCGCTCGTTCTAAAGGGCGACATCTGCTCACGCTTTATGACGCTTCTAGGCTCATTCCATAGATACGCCCGCCTAATTTATTTGATTGAGTATTTGGATGCTTTTCGCGCAATGTAGAGGGCGGTCGCGCCAGCGCAATGCTGTAGCTATTTCGCTAAAGCAACAACTACATAACGGCTTGGCCAAAACGAATGCAGTGTGCCGGAAACATTACGCTATCATATTGGTTCACCAAGCACACGAATTGCACGTCTGAGTTCTCGTACAAAAGCTAGAGAAGTGCCGGCGATAGTGACTGGCGGCTGTCGGTGAGAAGACACTTAATTACGTTCTCTGGGAGTGCTTTAATCGCATCGTATCGATGTTTGTTGCTTCTTGAGCGGACACCATACACAATGAAAAATGCTTCATTTAGGTTAATTGATGCTAATGGCTGCGCTGTATTGTCATACTTAATCGTCGTAATCATGTATTCTGAAATCCAGAAGCACGGATAACACAATTGTACGGGCTCGGTCAGTAGGCCTAACCTTTGGTGGAAATCATGGTGGTAGAACATGTAGTGTACAGATCCCAGCTTTGTACACTATATAAATTGCGCGCCATTATAAGCCCACCCATCATCTGCTTACTGCTTCCCAGCATTATCACGATGGTGGGCAGAGCTTCTCAGCTTGGTACACCATGTGGCCCACCATCACAAGCAGCACCCATCATCTGCTTAGTGCTTCCCAGCATTATCGCAATGGTGGGAAGAGTTTCTCAACTTGGTACACCATGTAACCCACCATAATAAGCACCACCCACCATATACTTAGGGCTTCCCAGCATTATCGCAATGGTGGGCAGAGTGTCCCATTATTGCCCACTATCTAGCCTCTGCTTTCCACCATCATTTGCACTTTACCCATCATCTGTACACCATATCACCCAGTATGTCCCAGCATAACCACCATATTTTCCACTACGTCCCACCATAGCCATCATAATTTCCACCATGCCCACTATTATTTCCACCATGCCCACTATTATTTCCACTACTCCCACCATGTTTTCCAGTATCCACCATGGCAATTTTTCCGATAGGGAATCGACGTGCCAAAAAAGAAATTTATATAAAAAGCATTCGTTTAACACCCCTAGATGGCGCTGTCCACGTGAGGGGCTTTACGCAAGACTTTAGTCTTGCGTAAAAGCGTGTACGTACAGCTAACTGTATACCATTCTGATTTTCATCATTTTGAAAAAAAAAAAACGGATGTGTGCGGAAATCACCCGCGACCACTAGCGAGTATTTAGAGCTCCATCGTTTCAGGAGGTCACCATTATTCCCTCGTAAAGAAATGTGCCATAATAATCTAGTGGTTACATGAAATCCGCTATATTTCGGGACGTTAAACCCTAACAACAACATTCTTGCAGGCGCATTTGCCGCGCCTTTACGGCCCCTCCAGGCTCGTCGCATGACGTGCGACTTTCTTCGCGATGACCACCGCTACAATGTGCCAGGGAACAAACTTCAAACAAAAATGGCAATGGATAAAACTAACGTAGTAGCGCATACGCATTGGAAGTTCAGCAACCTCCTTTATACCACACGCACTTTTCTATAGGCGTCAAAAAAAGAAAAATAATTTGAGATATCTCTAGCATGAGTCCATCTTGAAGTTGATGTTAAAGCGATGTTCGGCCCAGCGTTCACTGACACCACTTGTAATAGGTCAGAATATTTTTACAGCACAAACGACGTATGTCAGTTTTTACGTCGATTTGCTTTTCCTGTCTATATTTTCTTCTCAACAGCGCTTTCGTAGCTTGATAGTCGTATGAACAAAAAAAGGCAACGGGTCGAGGCCTTGTTTTTAGTTTTCAGACACAATCATGAAAACCAACGGAAAATTACGCCAGGAATAGTATAGGGGACATATGTAGTTTATTACCTGTACTGTATAATGACTATATAAGTGAGAATAAATACAGGTTTGACGAAAAAAAACAACTTGCCCGCCGGTGTAGGGACCGACCCTACGACCTTCCCATAACGCGTCCGATGTTCTGCAACAATACCAAGTCAGCCGTCTGTCGTTGAATCTGTAGTGACGTGTTTCAAGTGATGACGCTTTCATACTGGCGCATCATTCGGCTATGAGATCTGTAATTAGGCGAACATAAGTATTCGTTCTGTAGTTCGCAACTCCTACAGTTACCTTTGGTATTTCTGTTAAAGACGAACATGGAACCCGCCGCGGTGGTCTAGTGGCAAAGGCACTCGGCTGCTGACCCGCAGGTCGCGGTATCGAATTCCGGCCGCATTTTCGATGGACGCAAAAATGATTTAGGTCCGTGTGCTTAGATTTAGGTTAGGTGCACGTCAAAGAACCCCAGGTGGTCGAAATTTGCAGAGACCTCCACTACGGCGTCTCTCATAATCATATATGGTGGTTTTTGGGACGTTAAACCCCAATAATTGTTATTCTTTGTAAAAAAAAATCGACGAAGAATTCACAATACGCCAGGAATATATTATTTTCTAGAAGCGCTTATGTTAACAATATTGTAGTTAGCAATATTGTAATAAGTGCACATAACTGTTCGCTCTATAGCTGGCAACCCCTACAGTTGTTCTTGGTACATCATGTCAAGAACCAACGAGGAATTCGCAGTACGCGTGTAATAGAATAGAATCAATAGATTATTCTAGAAGGGCTTATCTTGACAATATAATGGTTAGCAATACTGTAATTGAGTTCGGATAACTGTTCACTCTGTAGCTGGCAGGTTAACCCCTACAGCTCTTGGTATTTCTCTTAAGGCAACGACAGATTCACAGTACACGCGTGGTTAAATAGAATCAAATAAAACTCAATAGAATGTGTTTGCATGGATAGCCGGTGACAAATCGGTAGATGTATAAACATAGATTGAGGCAGATAGATGGATATAGACATTACCTTAGTAGTGGTTACGTTATCGTCACAAGGTCAGTTTACCAAGTCCACGTCAACCTTTTTTATTGTTTATTTTAATGCAGTGCTATCGTGTCGACGCATGGTGTATCTCGTTCGAGTGTATAACAAAAGTCCATACAAAACGCACAAGACATCGTTTATCTTTGTGGATTCCCAAAGCTGTTCAACTTGAGCCATGTTCGAATTCTGCTGTTTTCAAGAGACTCTGGTTTTTAGCAACAACTCGAGCATCAAGAAGAAATGGGGGAAAAAAATGGTTATTACGAAGGGGAAAAAAAGACGTTTAATTAGGCAAGTGAGTTCAACCCACCCTGGTACGAAACTTCGGCAGATGAAAATACTCTTGAAAAACCTCGGCAGCTCTCGGAAAATATACTCGAAATACGCCACACGTCGAAAACACACTACGGTTATATATTTAGATGTCGAATTTTACAAAGGAACAGCGGGGTACAGAATGTCAAAAGCCATTGCTCTTATTATATGTACATGCTTGGTAAAATATCGTCTCGTCCATTTTCAAGTTAACTTAGAGAAGCGTGGCCGACAAAGCAATTGACCCGCGAAAAAAATTATGATTTTCAGAACAGTAATAACATCAGGTTTTTTTTTTTATGCCCAAAATCACGATATGATTATGACGCAGGCCGCAGTGGAAACTCCTCATTATTCTGGACCATCTGGAGTTCTTTAACCTCCACTGACATCACAGAGCCTCCTATTTTTGAAATGCGACCACCACGGTCAGGATCGAACCCGAAACAAGTCCGCAAATAGTATCATCGATCCGTTTGGCTATGAACTTCATCAATGTTCTAAATTTTCGTGTATTTATGCAGTACCTCCCTAGTTCTTTACCAAAAAAATTATATCGTTTTCATTTCCACATCTCACGTAATTGAGGCCCACTGAAAACAGGAGCTTGCAAAGGTCTTACCATCCGCTAATTTCGTCGTTACTTTGGTTTGTTGGCACGCTTGAAAGTTTGCAAAAACACGTAGTGTATCGAACAGCCAAGATTCGGTAGACAACGCGATCGCATTTTTGCGATCGTCAATCGAAGTTTTCATCCATCTCTATCTCATCCTGCCTCCCGGTCTCAACCACCAAAAATTAACAAATTGACCAGAAACTGTACCCTTTGTACTGGATCCTTTCCTAAAGGAACACAAGAACGCCATTCCAAACAAGCCCGAACAAAGCGAATCGCCTAGGGGCTTGTCGCGAATCCGGTATTCGGCCATGAAGACATAACTCGCACTACGTCAGTAGAGAGACTCCGTACTCCACAAGCATTCCGTACTGGTGGATAAACAGCGAAACTGAAACGTGCCGCCTCCGGTGCTCGTTTCGAGCGGGCACCTAAAAGTGTCATCCGTTGCAGTTTTTGATTTCTCTTATCAACACATTTGAGAGATTCGTGCTTCAATCTTCGCGCTTGGTCATGTTAGCGTGGAGAACGTTAACATCTAAATGAGTTAGCGGGAAGCGGGTTCACACTGCGTTGGGACTCATCCCTAGCTAAATGTACGCAGACAAAACGTTCATAACCAACTAGCCCTTCTTCGCTTTTTTTTTTTTTTGGAAGTTTGTGCTCACCCACGAACTCACAAACGACGATATTTTGCCATCGAGTAATGCCAAGTTCTCTAGAAAAAAAACGTGCGCACACTGGGACTGAGAGAAGTAGTAGTGAATGAAGGAGGAGGAATAAATGAGGAAGGACAGGGAGGTTAGCCAGTTCTCAGTAGTGAATGAAGCTATCAAAAGTGGTTCTGCGTCTGGCCGACCACCACCTGTACTTATTCACGGAAAAGCGAAACTCACCACGGGCAATCCGTTCGTCGTCATCAGCGCAGCGTCGGACGCGAAAGCGACATCACACTTGCGCTTCGCATCGCGCCTCGAAGGCGAGCACGCCGCCGATTCGGAGCAGCATATCCTGCCGTAGTCAGCAATGGACACGCGCGGCTTGGTGTCCGCGCACTTCATGGGTGCGCACAGAGCACACATACACCGAAGGCACAGCGGTTAGAAATCCACAGGGACGAAAGACCCGCACGAACAAACGAAGCCGCCCGGCAAACGAAATTCCAATTCCTGGCAGGCACAGACGACCGAGCGTCGTCTGCTGCGAACAACGGCGAACAAGAAGGCAGACGGCGCCCGCTACCGTCCTGTCCCGCTGAAAGAGCAGACGACAAGTGAGTCGAGGCGAGGCGAGTCGGCCGACGGTAGTTCTGGTGGGGCGGGCGAAGCTTGCGAAAACAGCCGCAGCGTAGCGGCGGCGCTCGCATCGTTTTTCCAGGAGAAGAAGCGCTCCCCGAGCAAGCAAACAGTTCGCCGTAATCCGCGCTCGGGCGAAATCTCAGCGCCATTGTTCTGTGCGAGTGTGATGGATGGGCGAGAAGCTCTCCAGTCGTATCTCGCTGACAAATAATTGCCGACGCAGCGACTAAAGAGGAATGAGCGCGAAAAAAAAAAGATAAAAGAAAAGCTTGATAGTATACAGAGAAAAACCACAGGAAGGCCCCATTAAGGGACTCTAAAGTGAAACATGAAATCCATTTCGACAGATGCATTCGTCCTTTCAGAACTTTGTTGTCATTAATTCCTTCATCAGAAGTTAATTATTGAAGGAGTAATGGTCAAAGTTTCATTTCTGAAATTCACGCCGGAACTCGAGCAAGTAGACGTCAGATCGAAGTCACGAGTTTCAGCCTTCTGGCAGCCGCACTGGCTCAATATTTTTTTCTGAAACTTGCTACGTTAACACTTCGTGTTCTTTGGGAGACAATGCAGGCCACTTCTTAGTGATAAACGATTACGTAGGTCCTCGCAGACGCCATCAAAATTTGTGAGGTAGTGCGGAGAATATAAGGTGGCGTCGCCGGTTGTATTTTTACTTTTGTAGATTTTCTCACCTACCAAACGTCTTCTGACGGTCCAGGTGGTGCTTCCGGTATCTGGAAACTGTAGTTTACTCACACGAAAAAAAAAAAAAAAAACGTTTTTCCCTCTGGTGCCTCTTTCCATTTAGCAGTGTAGCAGCTCTGGCTAGTTGGTATGGCATGACGATAGTTATAACGCGAGAACAAAACGACGACACAAAGGCAAGAAGCACCTTCGTGTCCTTCTTGTCTCCGTGTCGCCGTTTTGTTCTCGCGCTATAGCTATTGTCATTCCATTTTAGCGTCTGCAACGTTTTTACGTGCAGTGTTCTCTGTTCTGCGCAGCGTTTGCAAGCACTGCACGGAACAAGCGAAAAGCTCTCCGAGGGGGTCGTCCATTTGTGTCGTACGTGTCGTACAAGCATACGTTAGTGGGCCGCGCATTAAAAGGCGGGCGCGCGAAACGACGGAAATGGGAGAGGGGGTGATGACGTCACGCCTGACGTTGTTCTATATATATACGCGCAACTGCCGAGCGCGCGTCTGTTCTTCCACGGATAGTTGCAGACGATAGACCGACCCATCAGTGGTTTTAAGGGCGGTGCGTCGATACGTGACTCGCTGAACGACGGGTTTCGCAGAATAACAATGGCGCTGCACTCGCTGGATTCGTAAGAGTGCGGGCCTGGTTATTTCTCTCACGTCCGGTTTCGGACTGTTAGACTTCGACGGAATGGACTTGATTGGCGAAACTATTCGGGCGCGAGCGTAGATGGGTGTGCCTATTAAAAGATCGAAGGCAGCTTTCTTGGACGAAACGCACGAATATGTTTTTTTTTAACGCTCGGCAAATTCTCACAAAGAAGCGCCCACGAAAACCTCCATAATCGGAAAAAGAAAAAAAAAAAAGCGGACACGTTTGCGTTAGGAATAGTGTTCGGTTATGACGCAAGTGCAAGACCTGTCTCAAGGCCGTGACGTAATGAGAGACGCCTTTCGTCTGCTTTTCTTAGCAGACGACGCTCCTT
Source organism: Rhipicephalus microplus (assembly GCF_013339725.1). Lineage (NCBI taxonomy): Eukaryota > Metazoa > Arthropoda > Arachnida > Ixodida > Ixodidae > Rhipicephalus > Rhipicephalus microplus. The sequence goes on along the minus strand of NC_051174.1, from coordinate 113,692,562 downwards.
GTGCGGTAGCAAAGGATACAGGGATACGAAAAAGCGTATGAAGAGAGCCCCCAATTTAAACTGCGGGCGTCTGTGATGCTCGTCTGCTTTAAGTTAGCAGACGACATAAATTGAGCAATAGCAGAGATCACATGGTTGCAAAAGAAGCTTATCAAGGGAGTTAAGCTGATTTAAAAAGGTTGTCTGCACAAGAGGCGATATTATAGCTATAATCAAATTAGTAGATACATCTAGCTAAGGACGTTTCAAATAACGCAGCTCAGACGGAAATCGAGCTATCAATTTTCGAAAATTTTGGGGCATATCTCAAGGGGATACGTCAGCCATATCGTGCGCTGTTCTAGGAAATTCTGCGTTTGTATTAACTTAGCAGACACACCTGAAGCAGCCGACACACGAACGGATAAAAAAACAGCCTGTCATATATGACTCACGGGATAAGAAGATTGCTCCAGCAAAATTTTACCTAAGTACGGTTAAAGAAAGAATGACAGACGACGATGGCATAAAATTAATCAAAACAGTGAATTGACAAAATTCACCGGTACCTAACGTATGTGTTCCGAGTATTGACGTCAGAACCGGCTTTGAGCAGACGACATTACTTTCGCAATGAGAGCAGAGGGAATAAGAGCAAATAAACAGGACAGGCCGGTTATATGCGGCATGCGAGATCTGAATGGAGGTCCAGTAGCGTTCACAGAGCGGAACAGCCGCCTAACGACGAAACCTGGCAATAAGAAAAAAAAAAAAGATAACTTCGTGGGTGCATGACTTGTTCGGTTCTCGCGGGAGAGCGCAGATATGAAATTCCCGGGACAAGGCATCTTATCCTTCCACGAAAGTGACCCAGATAAGGAGACGTTCACGGAACTATAGATGGATGTTATCTGTACCATGTATAGATGCTAAAATGAAGTTCAGTTCAGTTCTCCATTCGTCGGTATCAGTAAAACAGTTTGCAACTTATCGCACAAGTAACATGTATTTGCTTCTAGATTGATATGTGCGAGTTCATTATTTCGTGGGAACACCCCAGAAGGAAGCGTAGTTTATCTTCTCAAAGCTAAACACCTAAAGCAATATCAAACTCGATATCGATGGGCGTTGATTAAAGCGTCAAGTCATGGCGGCAAGAAAAAGTATTTGCACGAAATGATTTGTAGCATTTACGTCATATACGGTGGGTTCATCGCATGCCAGTAGAAAAGTGTGACAGATATACATAAACAGCTTTTTTCAAAATCTAGAGGTTGAAAAGAAAAAAAAACACTCAAAATATCTCAAATATTGACTAAAAACTTTCGCAAGCGAATTGTTACTTCATTTCAGTTTTTTCCAGAATGTAGACGAACGCAAATGTCAAATTCCTCGCACTCAATGTACGCGATTGCTTAAAATATTCTATTGTTTTCAAGAAGAGTTCAGTAACGCCAGTTGACAAAGCGATATGAGAAATAATCCGAAGTTTACAAAACAATTTTGTGAAAAAAGATCCAAAACCTATTTTTCCATTGTGATATCATATGCCCAGATAACATGTAGACACTGTTGGGTTCCCGATAAAAGCAATTTGTTTATTTTTGCCTGATTACATAGTAAATCTAAGTTGTTGTTTTTTTTTACGTACTGGACATTTTGTCCACAGCACATTTCCAAACTCAAACTATTCGCTGCAGTAGTCCCTGAGTGGGGTCTATGTACGAACTCTGCGACTTGCACACGCTATCTATGCCGACAAAGACAGGAGAAAGATACGAAGTCAACTAAATCCAAAATGTTAACTGACTTCCTGACTTTAGGGGGAAGTGAACAGACAACGTGCATAACAGACGACGTGCGACGCACGTATAGCCGACAGTGCTCATAGACGACAGCATTTAAGTATCTCATCTATAGGTGCTTTTTTTTATTTAGATACAAGAAAAAAAACGATTGAATGCAATCTAGGGCAGTTGATAACCGGACTTAGCTCCAATCTTTAGAGGGAAGTGGACAGACGACTCGGATAACAAATTTCAACAACGTTTCGGCGTGTATACTTGTTGGTCTTCGTAATTTCACTCGCGTGGCTCGCACGGGAGCCGATTAAACGCCGTCGTCATCTCGCCTCACGAAGGTTGAGTCAAACCAAGGAGGACTAAATAAAAATCGCTGGAGTGAAAGCTCCCGCAATGTCTTGCCAGCAGACGTGAAGCCACCTTTTGCCACTGCCAAGATGGCGGAAACATGCTCTTTTCTGATGATGCCCACTTACAGATCAAGTGGCTTTGATACGTTATGTAAATGCTACGTTAGTTATAAATTAAAAGATAGTTGTTCCCGACGAAATAACACACAGAAACGGAGTATGGATGACTAAATCTTCAAAGAACTTTGCCTCCAATGAGAGGCTCAATAAGGGAAAACTAGTAACTGTAAGACGCACTTCGAACACTATATGACCCGAAAAGTTCCCACATTAAACTCGTTGGGCGCGCGAGAGAAACGCTTCGTGTTTAATCGCTGAACGGTGATACCTTATCATGTCCCTAGTAAGATGGCCGCCACAGCCGCCATCTTGCCAAAGGAACGGCTTCACTTCTGCGAAACTATTTCCACTCCAGGAATTTTTTTAAATCCTCCTTGACTCAAACACGCGAACGTAGCTTGAGAGTAGTGTCAAGTGGAAGCAATGGCAGGTGATTAAGAAACAGAAGGACTTATACGACACTTGCTGCAGATGGCCATAAGGTCGGTGGTCCGTGCTGAATTGTAAAAAGATGGCGGAGAGTGCGTCGGGATGTACCAGAGGTGTGGACGTGTAAGGCGGTCTTGCTCGATCGCTTCTTCCGAAGCACCAAGGGATGTTTCCACGAACACAGCAGAAGGTCGTGCCAACGCCGCGCACTTAAATTACGCATCTGGGAGAACAGACGAACAAGATTACACGGTCACACATGTGCCTTCACGAAATCGGGCCGCACAACGATGACAGACTATCGTGAATGACCCGAGATCGTCTGCTTGGACGGCGCTGGTTCTTTTTCTGCACGTCTGTCATTTCGCCCCTTCACAGTTGCGAAGCCTTGTATTGTCCCGCAATGCTGCTTACGTATAAACGAGTTCTTTAGCATTGCGATTTTTTTCGCTGAATTAGCAAATACTAACGAACGAACGCCGAAGATGGGTGGGTGGATGAAAAACTTTATAGAGAGAGAATGGGTGCGTGGCTAGGCGAAGTCGCCCTCTCTCTCCGTATAGAGGTGAGGTCGACGCCGCGTAAAAGCAAAAAAAAAAAAAAAAACGCGACGCGCTGCGACTGATACGTGACTTAAGAAAACAGACTTTGACGTGGAAGAAGAGCTCAAGCCTTTATTTCTGCTGGAGAAAGGCGAAAAGAAAGAATGATTAGAAACGGTCGCGTATATCTTGGCGGCGTACAATCAAAAGAAAAGGCAGCCGGGCCTTTCATGCATTCCAGCATTTTTTTCTTTCTTTTCTCGGAACTGCGGTGTCGCACTGAACGGCGATTGCGAGAACCAGAACTCATCTGCTATGCGAAATGTAAACAAGAACAATGAAGGCCTGTTACCATTGTTCGCATGTCATATAGAAAAATCGCAAACTTATGCGCTCCATCATTGCGAAACGTATTTTCCAAAACTGAAAAAGAAGTATGCCGATTGTTTGCATTCGAGACGACGAAATGGGAATTATTTCGGCAAAGCGAGGGAGATGAGCGAGGTGGGGAGATCTTGAGAGTGGCGTTAAACTCCCGCCTCAAAATCCTTCTAGAACGCCAGTTGAAAGGTTGCAAGATGGATTGCTGGAAGTAACACGCGGCGAGAAAGTTCTCGGTGCATTCCGGGCTGCGATATTTTAGTTTACGATGCAATTTGTTGTTTTTTCGTTAGCGTCCGTTCAACGTGTGCGATACAACGCCCCAATGCCTTACGTAACAGCACGTACAGATATGCACGCACGCTTGCACAGCCCTTCACAAGACATGACGAGAGGTTTCCCTCGAAGCGTAACCAAAGCACGTCTCAAGGATGACCGAAGGCCGCAACCCCTTTTGTCTAATGTTTCTTTCCTAGAAGGAAGAGCGGCTAGAAGGAAAAAGGAAGGGATGCCGATTACGAAAAGAGAGGAGCCTTATACGAGATCACCCTCTAGTGCGTTCTCTTACGCAGGCATTCCCGAGAAAAAAAAGGGGGGGCAACAGCGAGGTCTCTTAGTTACGCGGAAAAACGACGGCCTGATAAGGGGAGGCCGACGCCTCGTGCAAAGCACGGTCTGTTAGATACTACTTGTCGCGTTTTATTTTTTCCTTTTTTTGCTTTTCTTGTTTCGCAGAACGCAGAAGCCGATTGGGCAGACGCCGAGGACTTCTGCGTGCCAGAAGGCGCGTGTAGAATAGAAAGCTGTAGCAGACGACAAAAAAAAAAAAAAAAGGACATGAAGAGGACAGAGGTGGCAAGAGGTGCGCAGCAGAACATTCGAGGAAGAGCAGACGACGACAGGTTACGAAAAGCAGGCGACGAGTCTCGAAGGATCAGACGACCGGTCGCGAAAAAAGCCGACGACAGCCACAAAATAACCGACGACAGGTTACGGAAAGCAGACGACATTCACAAAGGAACATACGGCAGTTACAAAAGAAAAAAATTTACAACCAGCAGTCGCAAAACACGATAGGAGACAGACGAGAGTCACAAAACGGAACAGACGATAATGAGAAAAAAGAATGCACAGTGAGACAACACGTATGCAGTGGTTACTTTAGCAGAGGGCAAAGGTGTACATTCAGTTTCATTTTCAGGGGAAGATAGTGTAAACTATGGTTTCAGTTTCTTATAATGGATAAATACAAAACCCAGGTTCGTTGTTAATAAATGAGAAATGGGTTGCGGAAGCTACAACCACCCGAATCCGCGCTATCTCGTCATGTATTTTCAAGGTGCTAGCAGACGACAACGGAAAAAGGTGCGTCCGACAAAAGCGCTTGACGAATTTTTCAGAGTACAAGAAAGAACATTGTCACCTCATAAGTGTACCACACTCTGCGAAAGAACGCCGCTGGATATCTGCGAGAACGGGGGCGAAGCGATCAAGTCAGAGTAGTACCGAAAGGAAAAGTGGGGGCTACAGAACGTAGCGAAGCTGGCAAACGACGTCAGTTACAAGGAACAGACGGCGACGAATAAAAATCTAACAGAGGTGGCCGGCTTGCAAGCTTGACAATTCAGCAGACGAGAAACGGCGCGTTAAAAAAAACTTGCAGCGCAGAGTGCACGCCAAGTTGCACCTTCACATTATTGTCCCTGCTTCAAAACTTGAGCAGACGACAAGAAAAAAAAAAACGTACCACGTCTGTTCTTCAGAGTGCGACCACACAAGAAACAAAACTTACGACGTCCGTTTTGTTCTTCTAAACTCAAGCAGACGACAAACGAAAGGTACCAAGTCCGTTCTTCAAAACGCGAGTAGACGACGAACAAAAGTTACCAGGCACGTTCTTCAAAGCGCAAGCAGACAACCAGAAGGCACGACGAAATCTGTGTCGCACAAAAGCACCCGAGCCGTTACGGAGCAAAAGAAAGCTTTCAGTCGCCGCGCGCAAGTCCGTGTCACCCTAAATATGGCGAGACGGCTACAACAAAGCCGAGGCAACCCAAGTCTATATAAGGAAAACTACAAATAACGAGAAAGTCGAGCGGTGGCGCGAAATGGCGAGAAAGTCGACCAAAGCAGGCGGGAAAACAGAATCGAAGCGAGGATTCCGAGCTAGATGACGACATAGGCTCCGGAAAGTTACGCGAAACGAGAAAACCGCCAGCAGTGCAGTGCCACGTGATTGGACGACATGGAGAAAGGGGGAAGGGGGGGTCCAACTGCGAAACAAAGGCATCACTGTGGAACAACGCAAAGCACCCGGGTAGATAGATAACGCCTCGCAAGGTAGGGACAGTAAAGAGATGGGGGGGGGGGGGGGTGTTAGGTGAACGGGTAGGGGCACTCGAAAGGTATAAGAATGCCAAGACGGACGCGCAAAGAGTCAGTGCACAACGGCAGCGTTAGCTGGGAGAGGGAAAGGTTCAGGGTATACATCGTCCAAGAATCGGGGAGCATGCGAGGGTTTTTTTTTTGGGGGGGGGGGGGGGGGGGGGAGGGCTACCGTGGAGGGTTGCCGCGTTCTCAGGAACGGCAGGCCACTCCTTCGGGGCTGCCTGCCTCGGCACAGTGCGACTTCCTCCTCGGCGTAACCCCCGTGCGCGCGCCGTGCCAATCTTGTTTTCCTGGAAGAGCGATTAGCGGACGAGAGAGAAACGAAACGCGGTTCTTGGGAGTAGTACACGAAGAAGCCAACAGCTAGCAGACGAGAGACACAGCTCGCGCAAGACCCGCTTCCAGCAGCGCCCGCTTTTCACTGCCCCTCCTTTCCACTTGGTTTCATCCTCTCCTAACCGCGGTTCCGTGAAAAAAAAAGTCTCGGGGCGCGCGACCCGGCTACCACCGACAACGATGAGCACTTCTGGAGAGGAACAGACAACGTAGCAGACTCAACGGCTAAGTTGAGAATGCCATCGCACATGAACTAGACGACGAAAACGAATGGAATGCCAGACATTTTGTTTTGTTTGTAACTTCTACGGTCACTACCCGCCGCGATGGCCTAGAGGTTATGCTGCAGACAGCACACTCGAAAGTCGCGGAATCAAATCTCTGTCGCACTTACCATGAAGGGTAAAGCCGCATGCTTAAATTTGGATGCAGGCTAAACGACACCAGACGGTATCTCCCTTACGGCATCCTTAGTAATCATATTAGAGGCTTCCAGATCCGAAACCCCGACAATGCTGTACGGTTACAATTGATGAACTGTAACGCTTAACCGCTCATCTTTCTGGCCTGACCGTTCAATCGCGCAATATTCGTAATGTAATCTTTACTTTCATTTTTTTTTTTGTGGGGGGGGGGGGGGGGGCAGTACTGAAGGCAGGGTGTTAAAGATCAGGGGCTTCAGAGGGTGTCGCACAGTGTTGTTGGCCCAGACCGCTCCTTCACTCTTTTTTCTTCGCCCTCTTCGCGCAGCTCTCCGCTGCTATCTCGCTGCTACTATTTTCCTGGAGTGGTTCTAGAGAACAGAGAAGAGAAGAGGCGCCCGCAGGGGGAGTGTGAAGGGTTGTCAAGATTGCGGCATTCGACGAAAAGCGAACGGCTTTTCCAGCGACAAAGCTGCGACCCACAGCGACGCCCACTTGGTTGCAAAAGTCGAGTATTTTGTCTTTTTTTTTTTCGCTTTTGGGTCATTTTCTTTCTTTCGTCGAAAAGCGCTGCTTCCTTTCCAAACAAGAAGCCACTCGCTGTTTGATGAGGCGCAGTCTGCGAATACTTCTAAGCGCTTGAAACAGGAAGAAAGCGCTTTGACGCGCCTCCTGGCTGTCCTGGTAGGTCAAATGGTCGTTTCTGAAAAAAATTCGAGGAAGTGGTAAACAAACGAAACGTGACGGAATGAGACGACGACGTGCGCAATTGGAAACCGCGCCTGTGGAGTGACATGCCCATAGAGCCAGTGAGGACGAAAATCGGACGTGATGATAGCGCCGTCTGGATTGCGGTGGCAGTTTCACAAAGATTGAAAAAATTACTGTTTTACTGACAACTGAAAAAGTTTTTATTATCTTCTGCACTTAAATAACTTTTCTGAGCAAATAATAACTAAGAATATTGTTTGTATAATTTATAATTGCGTATAAAACGAAATTGTTTTAAAGCACCAGGGTGTTTGGATATGGCGGCTGGCCGCTCGCATAGCAGACGACAGCGCCGTCGTCTGCTTCTGCCTCATGGCTGTACCCTCGCTCGTTGGAGCAGCTCCCTGTCTCAATTTACCTAGTTTGCATATAGTACAACGCAGTAAACTACTCACTAGAAGCTCACAAGTATCTTGCATACTCACTTTAGTAAGTGAGTGATGTCGCATATAGTAGGCCGAGCGAAACGACAACGCTGATCACACAAACTTGCAGCAATAAATTGTTTTATTGCAAGTCAATCGATCTTTACATGAAATAAAGCATTGCACTCGCGTGCAGTCACAATCGCAAGCTGTTACGCAACTTTTACACATTGGCCCTGGTCTAGTGGCTAAGGTGGCTCGGCTACTGACCCGCAGGTGGCGGGATCGAATCCCGGCTGCAGCGGCTGCGTTTCCGACGGAGGCGGAAATGCTGTAGGCCCGTGTGCTCAGATTTGGGTGCACGCTAAAGAACCCCAGGTGGTCAGAATTTCCGGAGCCCTCCACTATACGGCGTCTCTCATAATCATATGGTGGTTTTGGGACGTTAAACCCCACATATCAATCGATTGGTACACATTGTAATTTCACGTACAGGTTTAATTCGACGTTGTCCATGACTGTACATACACGTTGCGACAACGACGAATGCGCATATACCATCTTCGACGCCTGCACAGCAAGCCAGATAGCGGCCTAGCTATATACGTTAGTTGCTTATGACACGCGAATGCCGTGAAACAGTTTTTTTTTTTTCTCAAGGGCACAGAGACTGTTTATTGTCGGTGTGGCAACGATAGCTGGCAAGATAGCATGCTTACCTCAAGCGTGCCAGCGGACGGAAAAACAACTTTCACAATTTCTTATACAGCGTCTTTTCTTTCTCATTGTTATATATATATATATATATATATATATATATATATATATATATATATATATATATATATATATATATATATATATATGGATACCCTAGCCGTCGAGTTAAAATAAGCCAAAGTGCGAGAACCAATAACGATTACATTGTTTCCGCCAGGTTGCCAAAGCTAGAATGGCCTAGAACATAGAAACCAAAAATATGCCAGCCCCCGACCAGCGCTGAATAGGTGCGCCATCTAGCGCGGCCAGAGTGAACCAGACAATCCCAACATTGTTACTGCAGAAACATCGCCCATTCTACGTCTGGGGCGAAAACCGCGCAGCGGCTTTATTACAAAATGAGTTACACTTTTTAATCATTTTTCACCTCAAAAACATTACTCGTTTTTTGTTTATGACATGTTCATGACTGTGGTTGCACGAAGAGTCACAAGATGTCGACACCATCGTTACAGTAACCTTGTATTTTTTCACTTTTTTGCGTATACCAGAATACAGTACACGATAAAAAAAAAGTCTCGTGATTTTGCCACAACTGTGATTCAATCCTATATAAGTTAAAAAATGCAGTTTAAATGCACTTAGCATCACCATTTCATGGTTTGCGAAAACGTAAAAGCATACACGTTTACCTACGTACGTAAACGTTTACGTATGAAGAGTTCAAAACGTTGGAAGACGCGCGTTTCGGTAAGACGGTAAACGCAAACCGGTATCCGGTAACAGGATAACGTGAAAAAGTATACGTACAAGCTAGAAGGTACACAGAGTTACGCGTTACACCGCTGCTGTTTTGCGCTTGTCGGACTATGACCGGCCGTCTGAATTGCTTGGCATCGACGGTGCCGGTTGCAGTCACAGAACACCTACCACGGACGGTTTTGTAAACACGGACGGTTTTGTAAACACGGACGTTAACACGGACCTACCAGCTGCAGTCGCAAGTACACCATGGTCGCAAGTGTGGCGCAGACGAAAAAGCTTTTTTTTTTTGTATCATGTTGATAACTCTCATATTGTTTAATAATAAATTATTGAAAGTAGTTTACTTCGTGTCGCAATGTATGCTTTTTTTAACATTTCAAATCGTAAAAAATAATTAAACAATACTTACGCGACAAGATGCTATGGCGCTGCGAGCGCGTGTGAGGGGGACCGGGAGGGCAAAATCGACTTTAAGCGGGTAGACTTAACTAGAAGGAGGTTATCTGATTGGTGGCTAAAGTCAAGGCACGAGTGAAAATTAAACCCTTCACTGCAAAGTACGAATTCTCAAACTCACTTTTTAAAGAAAAAAAAATTAAATCTAGTTTTTGGTTCATTAAGTATTACGGCTTGGTGGCGCTAGCCACCGCCCGATCCAAAGGGTACAGCCATATCCATCCATCCATCCATCCAACCTTCGTGCGGCTCGCGTTTGCGTGCGCACTGCTATAAGGCATCTCAGTTGGGTTGGGTACTCAACGCCGCGCGCCGCAAAGCCCTCAGCGCCCCGAAAGCTTGCGTACCCAGCACTAAAACACTCAACTGGCACCGACCGATGTGTTCTTCCGAAAATTGCTGCGCTCCTCCCCTCACCTTTAGAGTAGTCGTAACGTAGCTCACAAATGCCGGAATAGCGACTTTCCGATAGCTTATTAATTTCGAATCGAACAGCACTAATATTCGGTCGAATCGAACAGTTCTTCAGTGTTTAAAAGCCATTTTACAGCGAGAACTGTAATCAGATCATAACTGCAGCCGTTGTTGGGTGCCGTAGCAGTCCGCCGCCGCTAGTGTCTGTAATCACCAGCGCGCATAGTAAGGAAAAAAAAAAAAAAACAGGGCTGAAACATGGCTCCTAACGATTAGGGCTTGCTTAAAGTTTGTTGTTAGTCTTGCGTTAGCGTCGTCGGGCTTATTCGGGTGCTGCAGACGTTTCGCAGCATTCCTCAATCATTCGGGACGTAAAATTCGTATTCATGAATAATGCCTACCCTATTCCAAGACGCGTACTACGTAGGGTACTTCCACGCCGTTCTCGAATTCGCTCATGCCAAAATTGGAACAGCAGCGAGCGCGCGTGTTGGTGGCGCCATCTGTTGAGTATTCGTCGAGTTTGCGCCTTTGCACGTGGTTTTGTAAACACGGACGTTATTTCTGCGACGTTATCCAATACCGCGCGCTTGCTACAGACACGCCGCGCGTCTATGAAAGGAAAGCAACCGTGCTACGCGTACTCTTAACAGGTAAAATACAGGAGTGTGAAAAAACAAACAGACGAAGGCTATAACAACACGTAAGAAGCGAGCTTCAGCGCGTGCGCGTGGAGCAACTACGCTTTCTGCTGTTTCATTTTTTTTTTTCTTTCTTTCACCTTCCGATGCGCTTCTGGGAAGTGCAGCTGCTCCTCTTGTTCTTTTGAAGCTCGGCTGGGAAGCAGACGACGCCTAGCAGACGACGAAGGTGCGTCCGCGGAACCACAGAATTTTCCAATCGTACACTACAGGGAAATCCGGCGCTAGTGTCGACGTCGATGGGAGCTGCAGCGCATGCCGCTTCCAGCCAGAATGGCAATTACGGGTAAGACTAGGGACTATACATAGTGCACGACCATAAAGCAACATACGCACCGTGTAGAACTGCTTGACGATTTTGCGAAGAGCGTCCATTTGAGCGCGAACACACTGAATTGCACGTGGGGTCTCCTACGTGAATAGACAATGCTCTGAATCTCAATACAATAAGGATCGTACGTGCAGTGGAGCTGCTAACCGTTGTTCCATTGAGTCGAACCGACGAAGAGGACGACTAACTTTAAAAATGAACGTACGACAGGCGGTTTTGTTCGAATGGCCGTGGAGCGCCATTTTGATGCTTCGAGGGTAGTGTCCGCAGGGGGAGGCAATGTTCCGATACCGGGAAGTTCAAGCCACGCCGTATTAGAGTACCGGGAAGAATGCCGCGTCAATGGTTCGAAGAAAGCGAGGGAAAAAAAATGTTCCTTCTTCGATTGCTGCGTATCATTGATGGGAGAAAAGTTGTAGAGCAGTGTTGCCAGGTGCTGCCGAGAAAACAAGCAAATATACTGATCTCAATAAAGGCCCAAATCAACAGGAAATATACGAACTTTTTTAATTCTTGAAAATGGTCTTGATTATAACAAAAAATGCGTAACTAAAGTGCGAAGAGACGTTTAAAAAAAGTCACCTAATTATTTTGTTCGACAAAAATATGCGCAATTATGAACGAAAGCACACAGTTTACAACATTGTCTCCAGGGAGGTCCGGATTCGGTTAAAGTTCGCGTGTGTCAGCGCACGATTGCAGTTTCTTGTCGATTTTCCCCGAAGCGTACGTTCGACTTTAACACTCGGAAACCCAAATTGGCCGATAAACACGCTATTAGCGAACGACAAACGTGTATCAGTGAACGTGGCGATCTCTGAAATGCTGGGTAAGAAAGCAAATGAGCTCCGAAAGTTCGATAAGCGAGCTGGAAAAATTCCGCAAACGACTCCACGAAAGAAGACAGAATACGCTTATTACAGGCGGAACGGGCAACTCTCACTGTAGAGCTCCTCTCCCAGCCGTGGTAATTAAAAAGGCCAGGTTGAGGTTCGAACATCGGCACGATACGTCATTCAGAATTCTCGAGAAACGCGTCAACGCAGAATGCCAGTATAGTTTCGAGAACTATGAGGAGATAAGAATAACAAGACACAAAAATGGAATTCCGGGAACCTATCTTTCGCAGCAGAGAAGCGACTTGTGTTTTTGAATTTCATTTTTTTTTTCGTTTACCATGCCACGACGCACAGTATAGGACCGTGAGGCATCGCGGCGCAGCTCACAAATACAAGAACCCCGCCGCGGTGGTCTACAGTGGCTAAGGTACTCGGCTGCTGACCCACAGGTCGCGGGATCGAATACCGGCATGCGGCGGCTGTATTTTCGATCGTGGCGAAAATGCTGTAGGCCCGTGTGCTCAGATTAGGGAGCACGTTAAAGAACCCGATATTTCCGAAGCCCTCGACTGCGGCGTCTCTAATGTACATATGGTGGTTTTGGGACGTTAAACCCCACATGTCTATCGCAAACACAAGGTGGCGGCAGACCGAAGCACACCACCAAGTTTCGTCTTAGAAAGCCAGCACAAGCTAACAAAAAGAGGAGAGCAAGTTACAGCCACTCCGCTTCTTCGCTTTGTCCACAGCTACGGACGCTCAAACGTTTTCAAGATGCAGCAGCATACCAACTGAAGCCATTTTCGTGAATTAGTTTAATCATCTGCCAATGTTCACCTAACACACACGCATGCATATAATATGAAGTCAAGTTTCCAAGGATTCGGTGAATAATGTGAGATGAAATGCAGGTGCCTGTGCCATAAAGCAACAAGTTACATATATTCTCAACGTTTCGACCGGGGAACAGTTTTTCTTTGCAAAAGTGAACACTTGCCACAAATACGAGCTGGACTAAATAAACGCGCAGCTAACGCATTCACGTATTTCTCTCTCTCTTTCTTTTTCGGTGGGGGTGGGTCGTCTTTGACATAACACGACCTTGAAGATGTCACACATTTCAAATTAGAGCGACTGTGAGAAAACACAGAGGAAAAAACAAGCGGATACTCTTTAAATACGAACATTCGGCGGCGCAACGGTCGGCCCACTTCTGTTGTTGTCCATTGCGTCCTTCGAGACAAGATGGCGACACTCGGCGGAGACCCGCCGGTTGATCGCAGTCTGCTAAAACAATCACGGTCGTCTGCTTCTGGTCCCTCCTTCTGGAAGCTGTGCCGTCTGCTAGCCGACAGTGTTGCAGGACCTGCTAGAATCTTTCTAATATAGTTTTCCCAACCTGAAATATATATCGCCCAATCACCTTCTCATTGTCTTAAAAGCGATGTTTTTTTTTGTTTTTTTCGAGAAATGAGAGAGCGCAAAAACAAGGCGAACTGATTGTCTGCTTCTCAGAAACCCGGACTGAGCGAGCGACGGTTACTGAGAAATCCGCCGAAGAGTACCCGAACAGAAGTTTCGCTTCTGTATAGCTATATATGAATATTACTGGGGACAAAAAAAAAATAATATGGACACGTCCCACGTATACCTGGGAATTGACGTTATGCAAAGCATGCGGAGGTAAGGTGACCGTGCTGCAATTTTTTTTATTGAGAAATACGTCACGAAATGAAGCTAAATATATGTACAAATGTTGCACGCACAGACATTTGTTGAAGAGTTGCAGATAACCATAGATAACCAGTTGTTTGCACTTGCGCAACGATGCCAACAGCAACATGCGTATTATCAACACCAGAAGCTCATAACAAGCGCCGACGATCGGGAAAATACTGGCCCTGGACACTGCCACGAAAATAAACTTCAGCGCATGGCGACTAACCACAATTGACGTTAATCCGACGCGACGGCTGTATCAAACGAGTACATATGCAAGGTTTATAAAATTGGGTAGGCAGCACTGCAACCACTACTTACGTTTCACGAAGATTAGCGTCTATTTGAAAAGTAGTTCCGAGACTTAGCGTAGCTCTGTGGTATAGAATGCTTCATTGCCAGGCAGAAATATTGGGTTCGATTCCAGCTGGAAACTTAACATTTATTCATTGCATTCGTCGGGTCGACGCTACCGATGTCGGGTATTTCGTAACGCTCGTGCGTTAGAATTGCCCATACGTGTGTTCTCGTCGTTTCTGGGTAGGTGTCAATCACCTGTGGCACATACCCGCATACTATAGCGGCCCATACGCGCCTGTGGGTATGTGTCACTGTCTGGCGAGAAGTGTTTGACGACGTACGTGACGGAATTTTGACATTGATCGTGACTTGACCAGCGCGTCATATTCGTCAAACCATCTTACCCTTTCGTGCTAATTTTGGTTCGCGCCAAGTTTAGGGGGTGACCGCGAGAGCATCCAAACGTAAGCGGCTAGATAGATAGATAGATAGATAGATAGATAGATAGATAGATAGATAGATAGATAGATAGATAGATAGATAGATAGATAGATAGATAGATAGATAGATAGATAGATAGATAGATAGATAGACAGACAGACAGACAGACAGACAGACAGACAGATAGATAGATAGATAGATAGATAGATAGATAGATAGATAGATAGACAGATAGATAGATAGATAGATAGATAGATAGATAGATAGATAGATAGATAGATAGATAGATAGATAGATAGATAGATAGATAGATAGATAGATAGATAGATAGATAGATAGATAGATAGATAGATAGATAGATAGATAGATAGATAGATAGATAGATAGATACGCTCAAAGTCACCGATGTTCGAATTTAAAAAAGATCGCGCATTTGCAATACGTGGAATAAAAAAAGCCCTAAGACTGCGTTCAGGTGTTGCTATCCATTGGGGAGTCAGGTGACGTTAAAAAGTGCAGTGGCATACAAGTTTGGACGAAAGATATGAACGCGATTTACCAAGAATCACAAACAGCTATACGCGAAGCCGCCGGGTGACTTGCACCTATAGCCAGCGCCATACCTATAGATCAATCAACGACACTACAGACGTGAACTACCTCAAGTTTTCGTTCTGGGAAACAAAACGGCGGCGATGAACGGTGGCGCGCCGTTCGACGGCCGTCTACTATCAACAGCCACATCTCCTGCTTGTTGCCTTCTTCTGAAAGCACTATCTATCTATCTATCTATCTATCTATCTATCTATCTATCTATCTATCTATCTATCTATCTATCTATCTATCTATCTATCTATCTATCTATGTGTCTGTCTGTCTGTCTGTCTGTCTGTCTGTCTGTCTGTCTGTCTGTCTGTCTGTCTGTCTGTCTGTCTGTCTGTCTGTCTGTTGTTGTCGGCTGCCTTTCTTGTTGTCTGTCTGTCTGATGTCCGTCTATCTATCTATCTATCTATCTATCTATCTATCTATCTATCTATCTATCTATCTATCTGTCTATCTATCTGTCTATCTATCTGCCTGTCTGTCTGCCTGTCTGTCTGTTTGTCCATCCATCCGTCCGTCCGTCCGTTCATCCATCCATCTGTCTGTCTGTCCATCCGTCCGTCCGTCTGTCTGTCTGTTGTTGTCGGCTGCCTTTCTTGTTGCCTGTCTGTCTGATGTCCGTCTATCTATCTATCTATCTATCTATCTATCTATCTATCTATCTATCTATCTATCGCATTGTCTGCTTGTCTGTCTAGTGATATATCTGTGCGTTTGCATTGTATATGTATGTGTGTTCGTGTAGTTGCTTGTTTTTCCGGTTTTTTTTGTCATATTTATATTCTTTAAATAACCTCGCCAAAGGTTGCGCCGCTAGGCACGCTGCCGGTCACGATCGGGGAGGCCACGTAAGGGTTCGCTTCTTGCTAAAAAGCGCGTCCGTAAATCGAGCACGACCTGCTAACTCTAAGATGGCATCGCTCCATGGAATAACCGTCAACAGTGAGGGGAAAAAAATAATTATTTTGTCGAGTGATTGCTCGACATTTCGATCATTTCCTGCGCGGTAATAGCGTTCTTGTGAAATGAAAAAAAAAAAAACAGAAACTTGGTTAAACTTGAATCGACGGTGTCGTCACGGTGCGGCGATTCTGGGCACTCGGTCGACGCAAACAGGCGATGACGTCGATGTGCAGCCCTGTACTATCATTGTTTCAGAAAAAAAAAAAAAGGTGTGACGGGCGACTCTATACATACCACAACGTTCGTATGAGTGTGGCATTCGCGACTGTTGCTTCGCGAAACCTGCTCGTCATGCGCGGCTTCCGAGATCTGTCACCGCGAGCCGCTCGATCTCTGAGGTCGACAGCGCCGCTGTCGAGTTGTACAGTGTAGGGCTTCGTAAGTATGGTGCGCCGAGTTCAGCTTATCGTGACCACAGTGCGGCGTTGCTATTGGACGACGCAACGTACAGCGTCACGGGAGGATAGAACCAGTAATTCAGAGCGGTGACTTGAGTTCTCCCATCTTGCTTGCATACTGAACTTTTTGCAAATGATAGCTCGCCATCATTTCGGTGTTATTCCAGGTAATTTTGATTGATCGATTTGTGGGGTTTAACGTCCCAAAACCACCATTTGATTATGAGAGACGCCGTAGTGGAGGGCTCCGGAAATTTCGACCACCTGGGGTTCTTTAATAACGTGCACCCTAATCTGAGTACACGGGCCTACAACATTTCCGCCTCCATCGGAAATGCAGCCGCCGCAGCCGGGATTCGAACCCGCGACCTGCGGGTCAGCAGCCGAGTACCTTAGCCACTGGACCACCACGGCGGGGCTATTCCAAGTAATTTTGAACTTACTTATTCTGATCTGCAGAGAATAGCTTCAAGTGTAGCGCGTTAACTTTCATTGCTTTGAAGGGACAACAAAGACAGAAACCGTTTTGCCAAGTATATCAGAAAATTATTCGCTCACAAGATCAAACGCATCGCTGTTCCGGCGAGAACGCTCTTGTTAACAAATAAGCCGGATGACGTGCAAAAAAAAAAAAAAAGAAATGCATGTGGCGACTCCTCCGTGAGTGGTCCGTACCGATTCGCGGTGACGTCACAATATTGGACGGCTATGGCGCGCGTGCGTAATTCATTATTGACAAAACCAAAAATAAAACCCAGAAACAGAACACGTCCTAAAGGATCCACGGGACTGAGCGCATTCACAGTTAGGTCACAGGGACGGAAGGGAAATGGGAGGAAAAGAACGGCAGGGAGGTTAACCAGCCTATAGGCAGCCGGTTTGCTACCCTGCGCATGGGAGAGGGTAAGGCAGATGAGAGAGGAGTGAGGGAAGAGAGATAAACACAGCACATTCGGAAGCACACCCGCGCACACTCAGTCATGGTCCGGTATTGCCTTTCGCGGTGTGTGACATTGCTGTTACAGCCGCTGGTTCAAGTCCGTGTCGCGTAGGAATTTCAACAGAGCTTTTGTCGCCTTCTGTTGCAATTTAGGTCACAAGATATCTTAGGTCACATGATGCCTATTCAGTAAATGTGGACTATACATACGAAAAGGAAAATCGTGAAGCGCTTTTCTCCAATTGGGAAAATGGGTATTTATTTATTTATTTGAAGTATCCTCAGGGTACCCACAGTATATAAAGTAGACGCTAAGATTCGTGTGTGCATGCATGGATGACCGATATTTTTTTTTTTAATTCAACAGCTGTTTCTTTCATTCACACTTTTCATCCATTCTTTTTATCGTCGTTTCTCTCGTTCATTTACCTTTTCTTTCATTCACTTTCTTTGATTGATTCACTTTTTCTTTCTTCCATTCACGTACGCTTTCATTCATTCGCGCTTTTTCTTTGTTTGATTCACTCCTTTTTTTTTGTTCTTTCACTCTTTCGTTCATGCACTAGTTCTTTTATTCCTTTCTTTTACTGTTTATTTTCCATTCACCTTTTCGTTATTCCTTCCTTTCTTTCTTTCATACAATTACTCTTCCCTCGTTCATTCTCTCTGTCTCTTTCCGTTTTTAGGTTTTTGTGTTGCGGAAATGCTTCCCCCTCCTTTGTCCCTGGTCTTCCAGGTCCTCGAGGATCAGCTCGGCCTTCCACGTTTAGATTAGGTCGTCGTCGTCCGTCGTCCCTGCTTATCGCCTCGCGTCCCTCACCAGTTCCACGCCACGGTTTCCGTGGAACTGGCAGTCCAGGAGCAAGTGTGCTATAGGGTGTCCAGTATATACGCTAAAAAGAAGAAAAGCAAACACGAAATCTTCTCCGTGCGGATTCCAGCAACGAAGCAAAAAAAGAAAGAGGCCACCCACGCACTGGGCTCGACGCGACCGCGATAGGTTGACGGCCTCAAAACTGCGACCTCGTTCTCGAAGTGCCGAAGGCCCCCCCCTCCCGCAGCAATGGCGCTGACGTCGAAGCGGAAAACAATGGACAACACGCTGCTGCCGGCGCGTCGCATACACGCAAGGAGAGCTTGGTTTTATAGGCACGGCCTCGTTTATTAGGCCGCATGGTGTGTTCCACACTAGCCGCCATGGGTATACTTGCAGCACTTGCACTTCCGGATTCATATCAATCAATCAATCAATCAATCAATCATTTTATTTCCTTTAGATAAGGTGGAGTACAGGACTAAAAGCTCAAGAGCTTGACGAGGTCCTGACCCCGTTCACAAGTTGACAAAGCAGCAGGAATGGCAGTCAATCATGTACAACAAATATGAAATAAACATACAGTTTTAACATCGCAAAAAAGTAATACAAAAAATTTATGAGAACAGTGCTATAAGACAAAAAGAGAGTTTAGTTCAAATGTATGGTCATGAAGTGTCATGAACATGAAAAGCAATAATAAAAAGGAAAGAATGGGCATAAATTCTGAGAGGTGTATCATTGAGGATAACGTATCAGTTGGGCGAAGTGTTTAATCTGACGTTTTGTTTAGAGGAAGGATCGAAATCTTCGCGTTTTAAAAAAATTTAACAAAGAAGGTAGTCTGTAGGACAATGATTGTTTGTCATAAAAGGTTCCATATATGCACATATATACCCCATAGAGTGCACTGTCCACTTTTATTCCCACTTCCCTTACCCTTGTGCCGGCCTGTTGAGGTGTCATCCCAGTGATGGACAGTTACAGGCGGCACCTTTCTTTTATACCCCTGTCACACGGGCACTTAAAAGTCTTTTAAGTAAGCGGTCTTTTTCCGAAAAGGAGTTCCTGACAGCAGACACACGGCACAGAGCGAACTCATTTTCAGAAGCGGTCTTTTTCGTAAACGGCGTTCGTCGATCTCTTTTACGGCTCCGAATGAGTAGCCTCGAAACCAGTGGGCGCCAGCAATTTTCGAGTGGTGGGAAAAAAAGAGCGAATGCTTATTTTTCTGTCACTAAAACTCTTTGTAAAAACAAATTTCATACCTTGTAGAAGGTGTAATGAACTTTTTTAATGGTTATTTCCTTTTCTACTCTCGTAAGCAGCTACAACGCGTCGGCAATATCACGTGGTGACGCTTGGTCTTGCGCTGCTTTATCCTCTCCTTGGCGGCTTTTGCAGCGTCTGCCTCGCTTTCCAGAGCGAGGAGGCAGGCCGTGAGGCTTGCGATCCTCGCTTTTTCGCCTGTACGGTCGCCCATAACGTGTCGAGAGCAGTCGAGAGCAGCGAAAAACAAATACGGTTAATAAAAGCACAGTGGTGCCAGACGGACTTGTGCACGTCGCTAGTTATGGGAATGCTTCCTTATCTAGTGCAAAAAACTTTCACATTGGTGTTTCTTCATCTCTTATTCTTAAATTTATTTGAAGAAACGATCAGTGCAACAAGTCTTTAATTTGTACATCGTGATACATCGTTTAATTTTCATTGCTTCTCTTTTAACTGCTAGCGCCACGCTTTCGCTAGCGTCTTCGAACGAAAACACTAAAAGGAGATCGTTGCTGCCGTGTGTCTGCGCCGCAAACACCTCTTTGTTAAAAGTCTTTCAACTTCGTAAAAGACCGCTTATTTAAAAGACTTTTTGCGCGCCCGTGTGACACAGGTATTACATAATCACTTTGAGAGAGGGGAGACGGCCGCCGTCATTGTTCAGTTGGTCTAGAGCATCGGACGCGTTGTTAGAAGGTTGCAGCCGGCAGCAACTTGTCATTCCGTCCACTTATTCCATCTTCGCGTTCGCATTACAGTTGCTATACTAACAGCATTTCCTATACACTTTCTTTGGTATTGTTGTCAGCTAATTCTCGTTGATATAGTGTCTAACGAAGGGAATCGGAAGCCTTAAAATTACCTTTCTTTCCGTATAAGGCAGAAGTCTCAAACACGCGGAAATTTCGCTGTCGTCCCCAACAGCATATTAATGCCTTCGTTTCGTATTGTCGATTTTCTTCATAAGCAATCCATGAGCACGCAATCGACGACTGATCGCAGCAAAAATGATTGATTGATTGATTGATTGATTTATTGATATGTGGGGTTTGACGTCCCAAAAACACCATATGATTATGAGAGACGCAAATATTGACCACCTGGGGTTTTTTAATAACGTGCACCCAAATCTGAGCACACGGGCCTATACACCATTTCCGCCTGCATCGGAGCAGCAGAAAGGAATTCGGCCGGCAAGGCCGACATGCAGGCTTAAGCGAGCGTGTTTTAAAGTTTAAAAAAAATGATAATCATTGGGGTTTAACGTCTTAAAACCACCATATGATTACGAGGGACCCCGTAGTGGAGGGCTCCGGAAATTTTCCACCTCCTATGGTGTTCTCCCTATAACGTGCAGGTAAACCTAACTGCTCGGGCCTCTAACTTTCGTTTCCGTCAAAAAAAAAAAAGCAGCCGCAGCAACCGAGCTTCCATCCCGCCACCTTCGGTTCAGAAGTCAACTACCGAAACCAAAAGACCTTTGCAGTGAGTCTGTTGTTGAGAAGGAAATTTTGCTCTGGCTTAATGGTACTAGCATTAGTGGCGTAGACGAGGGAGGGGGGGTCGGGGGTGCAGCTCTACCCGCCGAAAATTTTCAAATTTTACTTGCGTATATATACAAGCACACATGTAAACGCAAGTACGAGTATACATAAAGTATGTTTGAACCCCCCCCCCCCCCCCCCGAGGAAGAAATTTCTGGCTACGCCTTGCACTACAATGGTACTAGCATTTCGGCCAAGCATTTCGGTATTTCGGCCAAACGGGGCGATGCCTTAATGAAAGGCTAAAAGAGCACCATTATAATGTTCACAAAGCAATCCAGGGCCACATTGGAATTCACTGCCGCGATTGTGGATGTACCCCCATGTTTGATCAATGTGAAGTGGTAAAAAAGCACCCGTCACAATTAACTCGAGAAATTATAGAAGCGCATTGTATAGCAACAGCTGGCAGCACGTGTATTAGCGCCCCTTCTTTGGTTTTATCTGAACATGAAGTGGCCTTCCTTAATCAGGATAACCGCCTATGAATCTGTGATATGTGACGGTGCGATGTTGTGTGTAATCTTGTCGTTGCGTTGGGTGGTTTTTGTATGCTTGCGCCGGTCTACATGCAGTTTGACAATAAAGCTCAGTTGGAAGTGAGCGCTCTGTCCTCTTGTGTCGGTCTGCTCGGCCGTTTCTTCTTCCCCGTAATGCGCTATACCAGTTCAAGTGCACTACAATGCATTGTCTCTATACTTTATATTTTATATTTCGGTTAAGAGAACTTCGCTCGGTTAAACTACGCAGACGCAACTGGTGGCAGGCGTTTTCTTTTTTTAACACGGAAGTGTTTTATGCGGGGGTCCACAAAAACTTCAGTATCTTATCAATGTATTTTTTTTTTTGCGAGGCGTCCCATGCAGTCACCATTTGATCGGACAACGCCCGCTCCACCCGTGAACGCTCGCATAGGTGGACACCATGCCTCAAGGAAAATGACACCTGAGCTCGTAACATAGTCCGTTTGAAACTATTTATTTATTTATACTTATACTTACAGCGCCCTCTGGGGGCATTGCTGTAGGGGGGGTTACAAATTCAAAGTACATTTCGGTAATTCGGTAATTACTACTGCACGTACACTTGCGAAGCGTCCACTACACGTCATAATTCACACTTTTACGCGTCCGTTATAGGCAACACGCGCACGGGCAGACTTTATGGATGCTTTAATGCTCACGGCGTTTCAGGGGCGAAGCTCCTTAAAGCGGTACCTGTTCGTCCCTCGTCGTAGTGTGTAACCAGTCTTACGTTTTCACCTGCAAGGTGGTGCCGGTGGGAGATTTCTCCTGTGCGCTGTTGAACAATAAAACATTCGCAGCGTGCACGTTAACTAAAAGCCGAATTCTCCCGTCTCTCATTCCCCATTAGCAGCCATTGGCTTATACATAGAGCACTATGCGACAAGAAAGCGTTGCTACGTTATACTCCCTGGGCGTAACCTACTTGGTTTTAGAAAAGGTTTAGCGAGCGTTGGGCAGCAGGGCCATGAATACAGTGAACTAGTATATACCATGAACTCGAGGTGGTTAAAGGTGGGAAGTAGACACGAAGCGCAAGCCGTAAGAAAGTGTGCGTGTGCCTCCTCTCGTTTAGTCCTTGGAATGTCCGCTAGATGGCGGTGCTTCTATATGCGGAATATATGATGAAAAGATGCGGGATGGTGGTACTTGGAGTGTTGACTTTAGATGAACGAACGGTCACACAGACAGATGCATGGACGGACGCACGGATGGCTGCACATGCATGGACGATAGCAGGGACCGACGCACGGATGGACTTGCGGACGCACGAACAGACGCACGGACGGACGCACGGACGGACGCACGGACGGTCACACAGACGGGCGCATGGACGGAGGGAAGCAAGAACGAATGGACGAACGGATGCTTCGCCCCACTCTCCATCATTCACCCCGTGGATATGCTGCCATTTCTTTTTAACACGGCTTCACAGTCCGCCTCGGTGCATCAGCGGCTATAGGGTGCTCGGCTGCTGATCCGAAGGTAGCGGGTTCGATTCCGGCGGTCGCATTTCGATGCAGACTAAATCGTAGAGACCCGTGTACTGTGCAGATGGTCGAAATTTCCGGAGTTCTCCTCTACGGCGTCTCATAATCATTCGGTGGTTTTGGGATGTGAACTATATCCCCCCCCCCCCCCAATATAATTATTATGATCGGAAAGCTTCCCAGCCGTAGTGGCAACGCGCCGTTGCGAATGCAGTACGGTTATAGACGCTCAGACTAATTCACGCGCGGCGCAATCTCATTAACATTCCACACGCGAATCGCTGCCATCTCTTTCCGTCTTGTGCCACGTGTTGTCTTGTATGCGTTTTATTGCGTGTCTTGATTCCAAAAGGGTTTTTCATGGCCTGACGGGGGAATTTCTCGATCGGTCGACTCACCGAATGACACTACGCAATAGACTTTAAGAATAACGCGTCGTCTGCTAGCGGACTCGAGTTCCAAAAGTGCGACCGCATAGTCTGCTTACTGCTGGTAACGCTTGACATACGAAATGACGTCATGGTAATTTTTTTTTTCGCATCGTCTGCTAGCAGACTGGAGAAGTGTGACCATAGTCTGCTAACTGCTGGCAACGATTGAAGTACAGGATGGAGTCATAGTATCTTTTTTTTTTTTTTCGCAAGGGTATACATGCGAACGTTCTGTATGCTATTCAGTGTGAGCGATGCGGATTGGTTCACCCGTCATTCGCTAAAAACAAACAAACAAAAAGTTTTCTAGAACTTTTTTCTAGCGCTACAAATGAAAGTTCATTTACTCTATAGTAGGAGCTTACACCAGACGACACCCTTCTTTCAATCGCGTAGTTTTTCGTCTGCTCAAATATTCGAACCGTCGTCTGCTAACGCCGGAATCGTCAGCTCGAACCGAACTTTTTTTTTTTTTTTTTACCATCGTCTGCTCGCATCGACGCCGGAAGTACGCGCACTGCGCTATTAAACAGCTAATCTCCCAGTTTGTCATCTGCTCGAGCAGAAGTATACATTTCCTGCACATCATCTGCTCGCGTCACTCACAGACAAGCAAACATATATCCGTAAAGTACGCTGCAAGCTTAGAGTACAACGCCCTATCTTCATTTAAAGATACTTTGTGTGTGCTTTTGTACGGTGTGAAAGCGTGTTGTGTTAGCAGCGAATACGCGCCATAGCGACAGCTTTGGCAGATTTTTTTTTTTTTGAATATTTGAGGGCTTCTCTAACAGAAGTACTTTCGCAACGTCGTCTGCTCGCGTCACTGATTCATGTCAGAAGTAAATCAGAAAAGCACGCAACCCAGTGCGATGTCCTATTCCAATTAAGTATTCGCGTTTGTAATGCGTCTGCGAGCAGTGAGCAATACACAACATTGTGACGACGCGTCGTCATCGTTTTCACTTGCACCTGTCAGTTAGTAAATCAATTAATCGATAAGTTTTACTCGGTCATTTTCAAAAACAGATGGTGGGGCGCGGTGAATCCGTCTTTCGACTTGAAGTGTTCACACCAGCACAAAGACAGTTACAAATCGCGAAAAAAAAAAAAATCGGTGCAAAATGTTCAACGTTTCGGCAACGAAATCAGATAACAAAAGCATTTATTCAACCAACCACAACGAAAAATCCTTTGAAACGCGTGTACCTTCCTCCCTTGTACTGGAGGTCCCTGACCCCGGCTTGGGCCAGTTTCAGTATACGCGCCGCCGCTGACAGAGACCTCTCGAACATGTTTCAGCGTTCAGCAAGCGCCAAAAGTCCCGCGATAACGCTTTAACTGCCTCTTTTTCTTTCTAGGCTAGTGGGGTCGCGGAAAAAAAAGAAGCTTTCGCGAGAGGCGATTATTTGATCGTCGTTGACGTAATTAAAGAGAGCGACATTTTTTTTTTCCTCTCTTCTTGTCAAACGTCCACAAGCAAAAAAAAAAGAAGAAACTCCGCATGCAAGCATCTCAGCCGGAATTCCCGGAAAAAAAACATGAGCGAAGGTCTTTTTTTTTTTTTTCTCGGAATGAACCACCGCATCGTGACTGACCGCCAAGAAATGGTAACGCCTTTATGGGGAAAAAAAACATACGATCGTTCCCAAAGGCTCGGAGGCGCAGCGGTTAGGCTTAGCATCGAATTCGGCACCGAAACCAGGCGGTCGCGCGGACCAAGGCAAGGAGGAGTCGATGCGGCGCCCGCTCGTACTTCTGCTGCTGTTTTTTTGTTACATATCTCGGACTCGTAATCGACACCGATAACAGCCGTGTTTCGAATTCGCGCGCAGTTCGTGAAAAGTGTGACTTTAGTTTCTTTTTCCTGTTTATTCAAAGCGGTCATCCAACCCGAGGTCATAGCTTGCGGGGGCCGACTTGAGATGTAATGCTTGCTTAGTAACTTAATATCCCAGAAACGCTTTTTTTTTTCTTTTTGTAAGGAGACAACACTTTTAAACTACTCACCCATGACGGCCGTGACTGAGGTAGATTCAGTGAGCAACAGTTAACGCTGGAATCCAGAGTTTTTTTTCTTTTTTTTTTCTTCAAGACCCCGGTCCAAGCTCTCTGCTCACATCACACATAGCCGGTATCCAGACAAGCAAGCCCCACCGTCTCGTCCTGTGGAATCGTTTAATCCACGTGCACTTCCCTCAAATTTCGTCGAGGAAATTCTTCGCCAATTCGCGCGGTACTTGTCTTCGATGCCGGCCTGACTCAAACCCGTCGCCACTACGGAGGGGGGGTCGAAACGAAAACCGAAAAGCCGCTTCGGTTCTCGATTCTTGATGGTGTTAACGGTGTTCGCGCGCACAACACAGACGCAAAACAACACGGATCCGCAGTTGGTGCGAGAAACACGGCAGCGCAGAGTAGGTTCCAACCGACTTCAGACACGAAGCCGTGCTCCTATATAGGTTCGATGCCGCTTGGATGGAGAACCAGTGGTGAAGTTCGGAGCTCCGGTGATGAAAGGATGCACTGTGTTCCCGAGATCGCAGTTGATCGTAGCGGCGCGCGGGTCTGCACGGAAGGAGCTTTCAGGCGACGGCGACTTCGGGTCCCGACCCCCGCGAGCGACGCTCGGTCTGGTGAGAACCTCCTCTCCGTCGCATAAAAACCTCCCTCGCCGTACGGCTGCTGCCAGCGTCGACCTCGGCAACCGCCCGCCCGCCGTTCCCTGCGCCGGTTTTCTCTTCTACTGAGAATCCATCCAGCGAGGAGCTTTCCAGGAACCAAAGCTCCGGGGGAGGCGCGGCTCTCCTCCTCCTTTGAACCCTCCTCTCCAACTAGCTCTTTCTCTCTCCTTCTGTTCGTTCGCGGTTCTCTCTTTTGTTCTCTTTATTTATAGTTACGCCCGCTGCCCTTAATTCCGAGCAGCGTGCTAGGATCGCAACAGTTGGAGAAAGTGTACCCCGCCTGTCGGCGACACTAAAGACAGTGTCGTTTATATCCGATTACCGTGAAATCGACGTCTGTTCGTCGCGTCGTCTGCTACTGAGGGTGTTTGAGAGCAGACGACGCTCGCGTAGCAGGGATGCGTTTAGTGAGGCCCAGCTCGACAACATGTCAAAACACGAAAAGCAAGACGATTGGCTATTGGTCGCAGGCTGTAGCGAAACTGCAATCGAACCCTAGGCAGAAACTACATTCAATAAGCGCGTCTGAACGAGGGGGGGGGGGGAGGCACTATTTGTTCGCGCGCAGTTTGACAGATGCGCGCCTCTTGTAGCTCGCGCAGACGACAGACGGCGTTCCGCCGAAGCAGACGACAATTAAAAGTGTGCGGGAGGTCTTAGGCCTAATCGCGACCAGTTGTAAGCTCAGTAAATTATAAGAAAGCGAGGATTGGTGGGTTATTCACGGGGGGAAATGCGAAGCTACTAAGGCAGTAACGCGAGGAAAACGCAACCGAACGCGAGGGGACTATTTTATGATGCGTGCGCCCGTGTCGTCAGCTCATGGCTGCACGCTTCTAGGATGATTTTCTTTCTTTTCGTTACGTACGTTACGCAGAAAGAACCGGTAAGAAGTGTGTTCTCGCCACTATGACGGGGAAGGGAGAAGACGGCAAAGGAGGTCGCAGCCGCGCCACTACTATTTTCATTCCAAACCCGTTGCTTTCTTTCCTTCTTTACTTCTCGCTGTGTTTACTTCCCAGAAAAACGTTCGACCGCAGCCGGCCGGCGGGCGAGGGCGGCGAATAAAAAAAAAAGTGCGCTTGCAACCGCGTTCTTGTGAAAAGGGCTGATAAGAGAAAGATAATAAACTCTGCGCACTTCATCCCCATCTGAAGAAGCTGGAAAAAAAAAAAAGCTTTTCGTCTCTACATTGCAGCGAAGCAGACCTTTTCTCATGACGGGAGAGATGAGAATATGAGGCGAAACAAAATTATAGCCCGCTGTGTCCTTGTTTTTCGCTTACTCTAGCATATTCGTCACGCGGGCAATGCGACGCGATGGTGACGTCACGGGTAGTCGCAGGCTCCGGTTGGTCGATTTTATTAGAGCTCACAATTTTCGCGTCGTCTGCTTCGTTCAAAGGTGCCCGGGAGCTTTCCTTTCTATTTTATTTTCTTTTTCTGCCGTCTACTTTTGTTCGTCTGTTTTTGGCTTCGTCTGCAGTGGAAGAATAACAGACGATTTTCGGTCTTTACCTTACCCGTCTCTGGTGAAGAAAACGAGCCAAACCAAAACAACGGACACTCATGATTGTTGTTGTTGTTGCTGGAGGGCTTCGCAGCGGGTACGCGGAAGCATTCCAGATTAGTATGCAGTGCAAGAATACCGCACAATTTTTTTCGTTTTAACCTTAATCCTGCCTGGCAAAGAAGCGTGAACGAACCAGAACAAAGACAACAAACACGAATGCTCGTTG
This sequence comes from Rhipicephalus microplus, assembly GCF_013339725.1. Lineage (NCBI taxonomy): Eukaryota > Metazoa > Arthropoda > Arachnida > Ixodida > Ixodidae > Rhipicephalus > Rhipicephalus microplus. The sequence continues at coordinate 113,664,590 of NC_051174.1, read as the reverse complement.
TTGTTGCTTCGCGGCGTGTACACGAACCATTCAAGATCTGTCTGCAGCGCAAGAATACCAGACGATTTTGTTGTCTCAACCCTCACCCTGTCTGGCGAAGAAGCACAAACGATACCAAAACAAAGCAACCAACATCTAATGGTTGTTTTATGTTGTTGGAGAGCTTCACGACGGGTCACACAGACCATTCAGGATTGCCGCCCGGGGCGGTTTCAGAGTGGTCACCCGCTGTTTTGACTACCGTTCGAAGCTTGTACCGCTGTTCATTTTCACAGCCCACCCCTCTCCCCCTACAGGTCGCTTGTTACCCGTCGAGAGGGAACATTTTTCACGTTGGCAGAAAAAGACGGGTTTCTCTCCCCTTCCTGTCCGAGCTTACACCTTGTTGATCGGCTTTGAGGTATATTGTGTGTGTTTGCGTTCGTTTTGTGGTACGTAGGGGTTGGCTTTTAACGTATGATTTTCCCGAAATTCTTAACAACAAAACCGGGAAAGAAAATCAGAACACTGTGTTGATTGTGCGTAGTGAAAATGCAGGGGGTCTGACAGCGAGGTACAAGAATTTGCTCAACGCCTGAAACGTTCAGAATGCTGCAAATGAGCGGTTGTAAAGGGGGGGGGGGGGGGGTACTTCTCTAATACCTCTTTTTTTTTCTTTCCTTTATTTCACTCGTACTCCATTCAGCGCGTTCCTTCTGTGCGCGCAGGTACGGAAATAAACTTCTCACAAAAGCCGCGACCTGGCCGCCGTCTGGTGGACTTCTTTTGTACTTCGTTCAAAAGGAAACGGGCACGTGCGAGCCAGGAGGCGAGAGGTGTGTGCGGCGGCGGGGAATGCGGCTGCTCTAACCGGCAGTGTTAACCTGACAGGAAACGCTCCGAATAAAGAAAGAAAATGAAGTAGATTGTCCCCCCTCCCCTTTCGTGCGCGCATAGTTTGAAAGGCTTCTTTTCTAAACGCGCGGGAGCTGGCGTGCCCTTCCCTGCAGAAGCCGTGACTGCGCCCTCCTCTCCCGTATCACGGAGGTCAATGCACCGAGGAACCAGACCCCCGGTCGTAGCGGGCGGAGATTTTTATTGATCTTTAAATCAATCACTCTCTGTGGCCCGTCCGAGGCTCGGATGTCGGACACGAGAAGATGTGCCCCACGAAATAAGGAACAAAATGTGAAGAAGTTTGCGTGGGAGGGACCGCATAAAAGGCGTTTCGCGGAACAATATCGTCTGCCTGCCGTCTGCTAAAGTTAGAGCGTCGCCTGCTACGGGGCGTTCTTTTGATGAACGCCGTCTGCTAGGCGGCGGTATCGCGATGTCGTCTGCTACTTTTTAGAACCAGACGCGGCTCGTTTAGCAGACTATCTTCGTGGTAACACGCCGGGTTGTAGCCATGGTGGATCCAAGAAGTAAACAAAACGGAGACCAAAATGTGCTACAAGATAAGTATAGATCATGCAGCATGGCTTTGATAAGCGCCGTCTGCTACATTTTATATGTGAGAGCAGGCGGGGTGCTTCACGAAGGAGACGTGGCTCGTTTAGCAGACGATCGTCTTGATCACACATCAGCTTGTTGCCATCTCGAAACCAAGACAAACATAAATTGGCACCACAGTTCAGTACGAAATGAGTAGATCATGCAGCGTTGCTTTGATGAGGGCCGCCTGCAAGCGGCGGCGGTCGTCTGTTACTTTACAAGTGAGGCTGCGCGTCGTGCTTCTGCAGCAGATGCGACTCGTTTAGCAGACGATCTTCTTGATCTCCCTACAGTGAATCGTGCTGAATTCCAGCTGCAGTATACAAGAATTACTAAACAAAAATCGAGACCGAAAGTTCGACATCACCACATGGCTCTATTGAGGCACGTTTGTCGTTTTCACGTCGTCATACCCAAATCACTATTTGATTCCCTTTCAAAAGTGTACTAAACCCATCACACTGAAGCGTGGCTTTCCTGAGCGACGTCTGCAAGTAGCGGTTGTCTGCTTTCTTTTCGAAATGAGGCAGTGTGGTGCCCTTCCAAGGCAGACGCGGCTCGCTAAGCAGACTGTCTTTCTTTAGGCGAGCTGACTTGTTGCCACGACGTATCTGAGAAGAAAGGCTGCACAAAATGGCAACCAAAGAAGCATTCGGCACAACAGAAGCAAGTTGTGACTAGTCTTCGATGAGTGTCTCCTGCTGAGCAGCAGCGGTCGTGTGCCATGTGTACAATGTGAGGCATCCTTTCCATTGGCATACGGTGCTGACTGGCAGACAATCTTATTGATGGCACCAATAGTAGCCGTCGCGTATCCGTGAAGAAATATATGTGCTAAATGAACACCAAAATAGGGGTCGTCGCAAAACACTGTATCGGGGAACAAGGCTTGATGAGCGCCGTCTGCTATTAACGGCTGTCGTCTGCTATCTTTAGCAGACATGCCTCGTTTGACTGACGGTCTCATTGATCGCACTAATCCGTAGTCATTGTGCATCCTAGAAAAAAACTAGGGCGTGGTGCCGATGCAGGCATGCGGAATAATTCATTCTTTTTCATTGTGCAGCTTATATCGATCGGCACACTGGTGCTGATACCGACAGCTTGTAAAGGAAGAGGCCCATCTTCGGCAATGATATCACGCTTTCGCCCAATGGATTGACTGCGCAGCCGATCCTCAACTGGCGACCGGAGCACGATGCTTCCTCGAGTGAAGACGCCAGATTTGTCGACGCAACAGTGGCGCTCCCGGCACCTACAAAACCAGAGAATCCTCTCGAGCTCATCATGGCGCAGTGGCACTGCAGGCAGCCGGAGTAGTTCGTTCCTTTTCTATGTACAGGTGAGGAAACGTTTTGCCATTTCCTTCCACTCGAATAATCTCTGCTTTGTTGCGCTGCCGTGCCCGCCTCTATGTGACTTGTCGTTGTACTTGAAGAAATCATTGCTCTTGTCGGTAGACTTAGAGACTCTAGGTCCGGTCCTGATATGTCCCAGCTAGCAGAACAGAAGCAGCAAATCGCTGATGACCTTAAAGACATTGAAGAAAACCGGCTAAACTCCAGCGCTGAAAAGCTGGAACAATTGGCATCCCATGACAGTGCAAGATCGACGTGTGCTGACCAGGTCACACACTTGCAAGAAGTAGTGTGCTCTCTAGAACTAAAGATAGACGATCTAGAAAACAGATAGAGGCGCTCCAACTTAATGATCATTTGCGGCGTACCAGAAGAAAAGGGCAAAAACGAACACTCTCTTGAAGAAATAATTAACAATAGTATCATCAAAGACACTCTCAAACTTTAACAAATTTCGGTAGAACGAATGCCACCGTCTGGGAAAACCTGCACCTGGGAAAAGTGAGCTCATAATTCTGAAGATATTACTTGATTTCCGTGATAAAACGAAGGTTCTAAAAAAACTCTAACAAGCTCAAAGGTTTTAGATTTTCCATCGGGGGAGGATTTTTCACCTCGTGTGCGTGACATTCAGAAAAGGCGTGGGACTATACGCAAGAACAAGGAAACAATCTGGAGCTATAAAGCCTCTCTTGCATTCGAATATATACTTCGTATCAATAGTTCCACTTACCGATGGGATGTTCAGAGTAATGACGTATAACCCTCGTTGAAAAAGCGGTTTGTTCTAAGGAAAAAACTAGCCACTGGCAGATAAACGCACGTTGCTGTCACACCGCCCGAATCCAACCCAAAAATAAGGTTTCTGAATTTGAACGCTCGCAGCGTACACTTCCGAAACTAACGTCGCTTGAAACCCTGCTTCTCAGCATTGAGCCTGAGTTCTTGTAGCAGTGACCGAGACATGGCCGACAACAAATGTTCAAGACTTCGAAGTAACGTCACCAAATTATGCAGTGTACAGTATACGCAAATACAAACTCGGGGCAGGGCCGCAGCTGTATTCACAAAGAATAAAATTCTTTTCACTGTTCAACCGGTTGCAGGAGGTGTATGAAACGGTTTTCTGTAGACTACTTCTCAGTCCTCACCCAATCGTCGGTTGCTCATATCGAAGCCCTTCGGTCGATATCGATGAAGGAAAACAGGAGGAAAAGAACGACAGGGAGGTTAACCAGCCTATAGGCAGCCGGTTTGCTACCCAGCGCATGGGAGGGGGATGGAGGAAAGGAAATGTAGAGGGAAGAGAGATAAACACAGCACATACGGCAGCACAAGCGCGCACACTAGCTCAGTCATGGTCCTGTCTTGTCTTTCGCGGCGTGTGACATTGCAGTTACAGCCGCTTGTTCAAGTCCGTGTCGCTTGGGAATTTCAACAGAGCTTTTGTCGCATTGTCTTATCTCGGACACTTGACAGAATAGTGTCCACAGACATTTGGCTGTTGTCGATGCACGCAAAAATGGACGCCAGTGACCGTCTCTGGAGTTCATACAAGGGACAGTCGCACAGGATGTGGTGTGTATAGCGTCTCTTCGCAATGACTGCAGGCATCGCAGAGGCTGTTGTCGGTCATTCCTATGACAAAGGAATAATATTCTGTAAACGCCATATCGACGTGTTCATTGTATGCGTATATACATGCAGAAACACGTGTTTTGATCTATAGGTTAATTGTACTTGGGGATTTTAATCTGCCTGATATAAATTGGAACACCATGGAAACCACAAGTGAATGCTCCGATATGCTTATGGACATGATGATCGCATTTAATCTCTGTAAAATCGTAACAGAACATGCACGCAGGCAACAAGTTCCAACATTATTCTTGACTTCGTAGTTTTGAGTGACAACTTTCAAGCAGGCGATACAAAACCTTGACTAATTCAAGTCGTGTCAAACCATGAAATCAGCTTATATGTGCTCCCTGCTTGTGCACGATGTCAGTTTAGCGCAAGAACAAACAACCACTTACTCTGATTTCAGCATGGCAGATGATAACATCATACTCGACTATCTTCTTTACAAACCGCGAGTGCTTTCGAACAACTCGCCGATGCTCCGATGGTAACATAGAGATTATCTGGCAACAATTCAAATCAATCGTGCTCCACTGCATTCGCACATATGTGCCTTTTCGTACAAAGAAGAAAAAAGGACGTAATCCTTGAATTACATGTGACATCACTGACAAAAAAATTCGGCAGATCCCGCGTACCTGGGAATCGACGTTATGCGAACATGCGGAGGGAAGGTGACCGTGTTGCATTTTTTATTGGGCGACACGTCAGAAAATCACGCTAAATATCTGTACAAATGTTGCACGCACAGAGACATGTTGAAGAGTTGCAGATGTTTATGTAACCCACGTTAAAGAACCTCAGGTGGTCTAAATTTCCGGAGCCCTCCACTACGGCGTCTCTCATAATCATATAGTGGTTTTGGGACGTTAAACCCCACATATCAATCAGATGTTTATGTAACCAGCTGTCTGCACTTGCGCAGTGATGCCAACTGTAACATGCGTATTAGCAACATCAGAAGCTGACATGAAGCGCTGATGCTCGCGAAGATGCTGGCCCTGGGCACTGGTATACATAAGTCAACCTCAGCGCATGGCAACTAACCACAATTGGCGTTTACCCGGCGTTACGGCTGTATCAAAATAGCACATATGTAATGTTTATAAAAATTGGGCAGGCAGCACTGCAACCACTATTGAGGTATCACGAAGATTAGCGTCTATTTGAAAAGTACTTCCGAGACCTGCCGTAGCTCTGTGATAAACTGCTTCATCGCCATGCAGAATGCTTAAGTTCGATTACAGCTGGGACATTTATTCACTGTTCATTGGCCGGGTCGACGCTACCGATATCGAGTATTTCTTGACCCAAGCGGCTTGCGTATACCCAGGACGTTGGGGCGGCGATAATTGCGCATGCACGAAACTCCAAACAGATGCGTCGCAAGAACGCTTGGACGCTGGGGCCATGCGTCCGCGCGGCCATAAACGACGCTGCCACCACTGGCCTCCTAGCGGAGATGAGCTGCCCTGGCACACATGCTGGCGCATCACGTTTGACGTCACCCACCTTCACGGCGAGCAAAGACGACGCTGGCCAGAGCTACCACTTTGACTTTTAAGTTTTAAGCACAAATATTATAGTGGCTAGCCACTATACAAATATCATTGCACAAAGGCGCCAAATCTCGGACAGCATGAATCGGACGCCTTGTAAGGTCAACCTTCGCAGGAACTCATGGTACCCGCACTGCGGATACTCTAGCCGTCGAGTTAAAATAAGCCATAGTGTGAGCACCAATATCGATTTCATTGTTTCAGCCAGATTACCAAAGCTAGAATGGCCTGGAACATAGAAGCCAAAAACGTGCGAAACCCCGACCAGCTGAATAGGTGGCGCCATCTAGCGGGGCCATAGTGAACCAGGAAATCACAAAACTGTTATTGCAGAAATATTGTGCACTGTACGTCTCGTGCGAAAACCGCGCTGCGGTGTTATTACAAACGAGTTGCCTTTTTAATCTTTTTCACCTCGAAAACATTACGCGTAAACCAACGTAATCATGACTGTGGTTTGACAAAGTGTCACAAGATGTCGACACAATCGTTACAGTGACCTTGCATTTTTCACCTTTTGGCCTATACCAGGATACTGTACACGATAAAAATAAGTCTCGTGATTTTGCCGCAACGGCGATTCAAAAAATATGTAAGTTCAATGCAGTTACCATCACCATTTATAGTTCGCGAAAACGTAAAGGTTTACACGTTTACGTACGTACATAAAATGTTTACGTATGAGGAGCTGAAAACGTTGGAAGACGTGCGTTTTGCTAAGACGGTAAACGCAAACTGGTAACACGTTAAATGAAGAAGTATACGTACAAGCTAAAAGTTACACAAAGTTACACATTACACCGTTGTTCTGTTGTCGCGCTTGTCGGACTATGACCGGCTGTCTGGATTGCTTGGCATCGACGGTGCCGGTTACAGTCGCAACTGCGGCACATACGAAAAAAAAAGTTTTTTTTTTTTGTTTCGGATTGATAACTGTCATAATAATTAAAGATGATTCATTTAAAGCAGTTCACTTCATGTCACTATGTATGTTTAGTTTAACATTTTTAAATGGTAAAGATTATTAAACAATACTTACGCGACAAGACGGTATGACGCTGCGAGCGCATGTGACCTTCGTGCGGCTCGCGTTTGGGTGCACACCGCTATAAGGCATACGCAACGCCCCCCCCCCCCCCCCGCCCCATGGACGTGCGCGGGGTTCCCATTTAGGGAGATGGGAAGGGGGCAGAGGTTTGTGGTAGCGGCCTTCTCATTATTGTGTCAATGTGCGGGGTGACTTTGCGCCCCCTTGTTCGGTGATTGGGGAGGCAGAAGGGAGGGTCCTCGGCGTCCCAAGAGCTTGCGTACCCAGCACTGAAACCCTCTAATATTGCTCAAGTTTCGGCGTTCATACCTGTGTTATTGTCAATTAAAAAGCAATTATTTCGTTAGAAAAAAAAAGGGGGGGAGGCAGCTTTTTTACGGATAACCCGGTTTGCGCACCGGAGCACAGCACCCTTATCTTACATATAAGCACCCGGCAATGCAGTTTACGAGATCTGATGGTAGCGCCAGAACACACAGCCTAGCGACGAGTAGGCGCAGCAGAACCGAGTCTTCCAATGCGCAGCCTAGCGAGCAGACGAAGCAAAACCGGACTTGCACGTGCATATTATTTTCTTTTTTAGTGGTGAGCAGAGGAGGGGGGGGGGGGGGGTCACGGCTGATTATGTAAGCGCTGTTATGACCGTCGTCAGTAGGCGCCATGCTGTCGCTGAGAAGCGTAGCCGGGCAGCGCTCCCACGCCTGGAACCCCAGTTCTCTCGGAACCAGCGTCCAGAGCTGACGGGGGAGCGGCGCTCTTTTAATCCTCAAACAAGTAGCCGACTGGCCGGCTGCCTATGCCCGCCAGGTATTGTCCCTGCTAGCCGGAGCATGAGACGTCGTGTCGCCACGACGCCGTAAGCCGTTCCAGAGAGGACATCAAAGACAGCATCTTCCTTGGAAGAAACCGCGGCCGCCGCCACAAATTGCCCTGCTAATTGAGCGGACAGATCGGCGGACCGTTTGATGTATGCTGTCAGGAGCTTGGGAACCCTCGACCAGCGGCACACACACGACGAGGAAGAGCCCCGCTGGCGTCACCTTGCAGTGCAGTGATCACGAATCAATATTGGATGTTCACGTGGGCCGTGCATGCTCGTACCCCTCGCCTGTTGTGTGTGATTGGTGTTCCACTCAAGAAGGAGGAGCCCGACAGGGCTTATAACGACGCCGCAGAATGCTGGACGTGGCTCTGAACCATGTAACGGTTCAACCACCACGCTCGTGGTTTGTGAACTCCTAACCTCGTGCTGTAAATAAGTGCAAATAGTGCCATAAACCTGTTTGTTTTTCGTATCCCCATCTTGTCAGCGTTCGTTTCCTCAACCCGAAGCTACACCACGCTACCACACAAAAGACCGGGCAGACCCCGGTCTGCAACAACTGGAGAACAGCGCTGGGATTCGGAGCGACTACCGGTGAACAGCTCCGAGAGCCGCAACAACTGAAGTACAGCGGTGGGATACGACTCAGCACCGGGATCCACAACAACTGGTGGCAGCGGTGGGATCCACAACAGCGCCTAGGAAGCCTTCTTTGAAAACGGACCAAAAAGGGCATTGACAATTCAGCGTCTCAATGTGTTCAGCGAGAGTTTCATTATGTTGGTATCCCTGGTGGTCGGTACCAACAATGCTGAGGCAGCCCAAAGAGCTTCGTCGCGCCCTCTGGTCCACTGTAGAGTGCCTATTGCCACTCGAGGAAGGCAAAAAAAAAGCACTCCTCGTTCCACGGAAGGTGTGCACATTGTTCTCACTGGTCACGTGAAACACTCATTACGTTGACTTGTTGGGCAAACTTGTACGTAGTCCCTGGCTAGGGAACACCAGCGGCCCTCAAAAGAAAGCACCGTAGCGAGAAAAGAGCGGCATGAACAGGAAGGATTCCGTACTATCGACTGGCTTTAATTCGATGAAAGCGCGAACGAAAAACCGATACGAGCTTTGTGCGCACGGAAAGGCAACCTATCACTACGTGCTAGAACCACCGCCGAGATTCCGGAGCTCATTGTCATTCAGAAACACAGACGGCGTGCTTACTCGCTTATCAGGACCGAGTTTGGGGATGCGAAACGCTTCAATAATTTCACGCTCCTTCTCTATTTCAGCTTTTCCAGTCACCCAAAACGTTGCTAAGTAGAAGGTCGCGACAGCACCTCAATGCTCAATTCAGCCTTGCAATGAATCAGTACATTTCCACCCGTGCCCGTTGGAAGTACATTGGCCTGCTCGCGCATCTCATCATCAACACGCCTGCCCGATTGCCCAACGTATTCTCTTCCACGGGTCAAGGGAATGCTGTAAACGATGCACGTCTTGCACCTGCTGATTGTATTGAGATGCGCAGTATTACAGCTGGACCAACAACGCCTGGACCTACTTGCCCCATGCTTCGCAACACGCTTGCACATGCTGGTCAAAACGCATAGCGCAGAAAGAACGAGCTTTACGCTGTCTCTCGCCGTCACGTTCTTAAGTGATACGCCATATAAGTAAGGCAGTTCGTCACACGGATTGCTCCGCTGCGGTGGTCTAGTGGCTAAGGTACTCGGCTGCTGACCCGCAGGTCGCGGGTTCAAATCCCGGCTGTGGCGGCTGCATTTACGATGGAGGCGGAAATGTTGTAGGCCCGTGTGCTCAGATTTGGGTGCCCGTTAAAGAACCCCAGGTGGTCTGAATTTCCGGAGCCCTCCACTACGGCGTCTCTCATAATCATATGGTGGTTTTGGGACGTTAAACCCCACATATCAATCAATCACGCGGATTACGCTCTGTGGAAATCTGTTTCATTTTTCTTGAGCAGTAGTTCCGCCACCGCCCCAATCGTCACCTGAGAGCAACCTGCATTGAACGGCTTCTCAACCTGATGATGAAAAGTGCTTAGCATTTGATGCGTACAACGTTTTTACAGTGCATTAAAAATGTAAAGGTTCGCTATAGCTCGCTCTGCGAGCTTCGAGTCTGAAGATTCGTGCGGGAAGAGTGTCTTTTTAGTCCTAGCTCGGTACGTCCAGCAGATATGGTGATGGGACAAAAATAAGTGACAAATCTAAAAACCTGGTGGAATTGCTAAGTGGTTCTTCGTGAGAGAAAGATTAGTCGAGTAGACTGAAACACCTGCGATGTGTCCCGAATGGCACTGGTGAGGTAGCCATTTCGTCCAGTATTAGAAAGAATAAGAAAGTCGCCTACATATCTAGTGACATAGCATGTAGTTATATATAGGGGGCAAGCCGTGTATCCCAGCTGTGTCTTTCGTGTACACCCGGCTACACGAAAGACACAGATACTTGTCGTCTGCTCTCCAAGAAAAGCCACAAACACTACGAGGTCAGCAGAAGCAGGCAACACGACTGCTTCCCCAGAAAGCCCACAAGAGCCGACAACCAGCGTGAACTCACGGTGGTTCAGTCGAACCAAGAAAAGTTGAAGAGGCGATCGCAAAAGAAGGGAACTTCAGTCGAAAGTTGCCCGGCGCGAATTCGTCGTCTGCTTCCGCAAAAGCAGACGGGAACCGGTCGTCTGCTCTCCGAGAAGAGCCACAAACGACCGCAGCGCTAGCCTATAGCGTCGTCTGCTTCGGCAGAAGTTGTCGACGACGATTCACGGTCTTCCCTTTTTTGCTTTTCTACGACCACCACGAAATTCTCGCGACAAGTTCATGGGTGAAGAGGGAAACCACTACGGGAGGTTTTTCGAGAAGATGACAAAAGGAAGAAGGGGTGTAGAGGGGGCTGTCGGAGGCGGGCGGGTGTGGTACGTGAGAAAACCACCTGCTGAGCACAGGCGAAGAAAAGACACCGTGAAACATCGCTGGCATGCAACCACCCACCCACTAGCCGTCAAAGGGCTTTCCCTCCGGCTCTTCTCCTCTCGTTTCACTAAGCGTTGTAGTTTGTGCTTTTCTTTTTCCTCGAAAACAAGCCTCCCTATGCACACGGCGACCGACATCTTCCGCGGAAAGTCCATAAAAACTACCACTTCCCGCGTCGCCATTGTGGTGCAAGCGGCGGATCTGAGTCGCGTTGCTTGTTCGCGCTCTCAGAAGCCAAGACTGCCTGCCTCCTTCGGTTTTTTTTTTCTTTTTTTTAATATCTTTCTTGCCCACCCCCCACTCCGTCTCATCTTCTGAGAGCGCTGTTTTTCGCGTCGGCTCTAACGACTTAACATGTATGCTGCTTTCATGTCGAATCAAGGAAGCAGCACCTTCAACGCTACGTTTCTTTTTAACCAGCTAAGCCTCATGGTGCAATGTCAAGAAAGGGCTTGAAGATTGCCAGCTCGAACAGATAAGAGGCACATTGTCGAGAATTCCGGAAGTAAGCAAACCCAGACTAAAGAAAGGGTCGTTACAGTTGTGTGCAGTGACCGTGTGCGTTTTTTCTGTACGCATTTCAGTTCTAGCAGACTTGGCGTCCTCAGGTAGTACGCGAGAAGGGCAGGGAAGCTAGCAGCAAGATAAAATTTGAGAAGCGATTGAGAGAAATGGGGTAGGAGCGTTAGGCTAGGAAGGTTTTCAGCTACTTGTACACGAGGAATGTCGATACAAAATCCAGGAAGCGAACCAGAAAATTGACGGGTAAGTACTTAGAAAAGACCAGGGGGCCAAACCAAAAAGAACTATCGGTTAAGAAGAAGGTAAAGGAAACGGAGACCGATATGTGGAGAATTGGCATGATTAAGAAGTCCGCACTAGAGTTGTATCGAACTTTTAAGCGGGAAATTGTCAAAGAAAGGATCTATGATAATACTCGAGGTAGTTCTCTAATGTTCGAGGCCAGGACGGGAGTATTGCGAGCCAAGACATCGTGCCAAATATAAAGGGGTGGACACGGTATGGAGTGCGTGTGAAGAGGAAGAGGGAAGTGCCGAACGCCTATGATGGCGGAGAGTTTTTCAAAGCACTGGGGTTTAGAGACAGCGAGGGCAAAATATACTTTAAGCGGGTAGAAATAACTAGAATGAGGTTACCTGATTGGTGGCTAAAATCGAGGCACGAGTGAAAATTAAATTTTTCACTGCAAAGTACCAGTCCTCAACTTCACTTTTTAAAGAAAAAAAAACATAAATCCAGTTGTTGGCTCACTAAGTATTACGGCTAGGTGGCGTTAGCCGCCACCCTATCTAAAGGGTACAGCCATATCAATCCATCCATACATCGAGGGTTTATCGGTATTCTTTCAGCTCGCGAAAAAAAAAAAACCATCACGTGCGTGATCACGTGACCCAACGATTTTTCGACCATATCAAGGTAATGGTGTTTGTATGTTCCTGACTCCTGAGACACTCTTGTCACGAGTCCAATAGCTGAAATGCTCGGAAAATTCTAAAGTAATTTTTAATAAGCAAAAAGGTGCAAAACCGATACCGAAACCCGACCGGGCACCCTGTCTGCGTATGACGTACTACTTGGCAAGAACCGGGGGCCGTATACTGGTCCCGCCGGCGCGTAGTATGAAAACTGAGAAAGCCAGAGCAGCGAAGCGCTGGCCAAACACCACAGAGGAAGGAAGAAAAGCTTTCTCTGGCTATACCCGTGCCAAACACCGCCGCCGCCGCATTGTGGCCAGAACAAACGCTGTAGCGGTCCAAGTAGCGATGCCACGGGCTGCGTCGCTTCGGTTGCCATGCCAAACGTGACGTCACACAGACAGTGTTGCCAACAATTCTGGCAACCGATGTCAGCTTTCCAAGGCAATTTTTAAAATTGATTTCCAAACAATAAGCGCATCTATGAAGACTGTAATTTGGCGTAAATGACGGAAATGTGCAACCTAAAGTACCCAGCGAATTACGTTGAGATCCATTGACCTTGAAAAACGCCGGAGTTGGCCTTTAGGCCAGTGGGTACAAAAGTGTTCTACATTTACCGTCATGGCTACGAGCAGCGATGGCTGATCGCTCCCAGGTTTATGCGCGCTGAAATACCCTGGGTGTGTTCCAATACTGACCGTGGACGGCTGAATAGACAGCTAAATGGACGGTGCCCATCTTAAGTCCCATTCCAATTTTCACGCAGCCGGCGACATAGACAGCTCCAAGAAGACCTTATCGTAGACAAATAAGATGTAGGCTACATTGCTGCCTAAACAAGACGGTGGCTCAGCGAATCGCTCAAATAGACCAGATCTCGCCGGAATGATGTCTGCACACAAGCAGACGCTTTGCCAGAAGCTAAATGGGAGTAACGTTTTAATTTTTTTCAGATTTTAACACACAAACTAAGCGAGAAAATACAGCCGTTACGTTTGTTTATTGTGGCTTTCTCTTCTCGGCGCGAGGTGGCGCAGCGTCGCGTAAAAGCCGTTCAGGTGTGTTCCTATTTTCGCACAGCATGGTCTCGGTGCTGTCTTCTAAGCAGTCTGCGTAGACTGTCTACGTGCTGTCTAAGAATTGGAACACAGCCCCTGTTCATAAGCGCGCTTAGTAGGCAACGTTCTTAGATTTTGACATTAGCTGATAATAGGCAGGTCCGTAGCCAGTGGGAGGTGGGGAGGGGGATAACCTAGCCTTCCCCCACCTGAAATTCGGTTGGAACGGATGGTTTTTTTTACCGATATTAAATCGGAGAAAAAAAAATCGCCAGGTCTGCGCAGACCGCGCAGCACTGTCACATCGAAAGCTGGAAGAGTGACTTTTGAGATCCTTATTTTAACACTCTTTGGGTAGCGGCTGCAAGCACACTTGAAGGGTACCCACTACGCCATAAATCGTGGTTTAATAGGCAGGCATTCACTGCGCCATCTTTCGTCATTTTTTCGGAGAAGCGTGGTACACGTTGCACAGTTGTACGGAACTTAGTCTGATTTTTTTTTTTTTGTGTGTGTGTGTGTGTGTGTGTGTGTGTGTGTGTGTGTGTGTGTGTGTGTGTGTGTGTGTGTGTGTGTGTGTGTGGCTGACGGGAATGAAGAATTATGCCGGAAGCTCTCGTAATCGCCCTCAGGCCACCGCAGATGGTATGCGCCGCAGTTAATAAATGAACAAAATCAAGTTTTTTTTCGTAAAGGGTTGTAGCTTCCAACGACCCACTCGTCGTGCAACTCGCACCTGGCCAGTTTGAAGAGGAGTCCCAAGCACCGGCGTGTCTCAGTGGGCCAGTCAAGTATTCTACCACTGAGCCACGCCAGTTTGTTTTTTTTTTCTTCATTTTCGGTTAAACTTTAACGGTTAAAGTGGACCCGTGTTGAAAAAAAAAACTGGTTTGAAAGGGCTGCTTTGAAAGGCGAACTTCAGGCGTCCTCCAAATTTTATATTCGCCTAAACAACAACAACAAAAAAGCTTCGTGATCGTTATATCTCCAGCGGAGGATTCAGAAGGTGGAAAGTGTTTAAAGGCGATCAATCGCTTCCTTCCCCTCGCCCTCCGAAATCCTGACAGCATTCCCACGCCCTCTATTGAGTGCCTGTCGTCCATCTTCTACCACCGATTAAGACAAGTCAGTTGGACCACTGTGTGCACAAACTAACAGTATTTATGCTGGGATGGGGTTCTTCTGATTACAGTAACCAGTAAAAAGTCAGGGCCTCTTTCCCCTTTCCTGTTTTACATCAACCCCCCCCCCCCCCCGACAAAAAAAAAAGGATTGAGTGGCTGGGTCCGCCCCACTGTATCTTTCACATGAAGCCTTCCTGGAATTCTTTTCCGGTTGTCCCTCCATAGAGGGAATGGGAAATAGTGATATCACTCACTACGGATGATGACTCAGGCATTCGACCAGAGCTCAGTTCCAGATAAAACGGAGTACGTGTTGCATCGATTGACTGCGATAATGTACTGTTTCTCTCGCTATCTCTCTCTCTCTTTTATCGTGGAATGTGGATTGATGCGTATCGAAGTGGCGTTTTTCCCAGAAAACTTTCTCCATCTTGCTCTCTTATCAACCATGAGGAAGTTGACAAAGAGATAAACGGAATGTGTAGGGAGTTCTTCGTAGCAGGACGTGGCGCCACATTTATTCCGAGAAAAGAAAGAGCACAGAAGCTTGCGCGGCAAGCGGAAAGATAGTTACATATATCCTGCTTAATTCCTGCCACCAAATCTTTGCTGCAAGCTTTTCCATGCTTTACCAGGTGTACCATGCTTTTCCAGGTGTACCATGCTTTTCCAGGTGTACCATGCTTCAGGAAGCATGGTACACCCACCAAATTTCGCATATTCTCACTAAATCATTTATCATCACCTTATTTTTGTTGCAAACAACTTTTGATATCGGTTTCTGGGCGCCTACTTGGGCAGTGACGTACAGTGTGGGTAGCTTGGTCACGTGACCACACAAGGCTCTGATGCGCGCAGTGGCGGATACAGAGGGGGGGAGGTGGTAGTGGCGACCCCCCCCACCTCCAAAAGTCTGTGTCAGCCACCCATCCCGCCTTACTTTAATTCATTTAGTCCACCTCTTATTAGCAATTATTACAAATAAGTGAAGCAACTGTGAGCACAGATCAAAATATTGATGCTATGAATGGGTTTTTCACCTAGTAAGAACGAGAAAGTCATGACCATGGATGCCTCCCTATGAAGTGTTACTTCAAACAACCCCCCCCCTCCCCCGCCCTAAAATGAGTGGCTAGATCCACCCCTGGACGCACGCCATGCTGGGTGTGGCCTGCCCTCGCACACACTTGCCACACAAGCACCAGCAAAACAAACGCGCTGACAGTTGCCATGGCTACCTGCAGCAGCCGCGAGTGATATTCACCTTTTCATAAACGCCTCCCTGGGCGCCGCCATAGCCCTCCTTGGGCTGTGCAAATTGGCGCGTCCCCTCGAAAATGCACTGACAACGCTGCGCCCTTAGCCTTTGTACTCCCGCGCACAGCTCATCATGGCGGTGTTTTTTTTTTTACTTCCTGTGAAAAGGTGTATAGGAACCGATGATTTGCCGGTACGTGCGTTGCGGGGGTGGCGGAGGTCGCAGAGCTGGTGTGACGTAACTACAATGTTCGTTGCCCTTCATAGTGCTGGTGCGCTAGCGATGGGTCTCGATCGGGAGAATGAGCGTTGAGGTACACTTAGGAAGTGAATTAAGATATATTCTGAACGTTTGCTCTGTCCGACCCTTCGTGTGAAGTGTCCTTGCGTACAGAGGTAAACGCACAACAGGCTTGTTATAGTCTCGAAATTTGATGGCACCACCCTCTTAAGCTTCGATGATCAAGCGACAGTGTCGGGTGGTTACGTCATAACTCAACGTCGTCGCGTCGCGCCCTACTTGATCACGTGACTTGAGGGTTGCACCATCAACGCAATATCGTTGTGTACAGGCGAAGCGGTCGGACTCAAAATATTGAACCGCATTGAGAAACACGCCCGCATACGCGATTTCTAAAGCAAGGTACCGCCCGCTTCAATGCTGTGGCCGATCCCCAGCAGAGGAGTACGCCATATTACTGAGGGACAACCGAACAGCCAACAGACGCACAGATAGGCGATCCCTCAAAGCCGTATATCACACAGGAATACACAAACGTTATAGACAGGCTTGCGATTTCAGCCTGTCAAACTGTCTCGAAATGAGTGAAACACTGCTCGTGGCTATGGCGCCACCTTTTTTGTTTCTGTGAAGAAGAAAAGAAAAAAGATTGTCCGTTTTGTCAGATGCGCATTCTGAGAAAAAAATGAGCAAGAGAGCTAACGCAACTATAGTGAGCTGTAAGCAGAAAGGAAACGGCGGCCGTTTATATCTGTCAACGAGCAATGTTTATGTGCCGAAAGCGAGGCGCGTTTCGCTGCGGCGCACGCAGCGACCTTAAATTAAGTTACGCACGTCGCCAACTGTCACGCAATGGTGCTGCAATACGCATATGCGGCTGCTAGCTGCCGTATTGGACTCGTCTTTGCCCAGTAAGAGAACAGAAAAGCTTTCGCACGCCGTCTGCTACGTCCTGATGTCGTCTGCTTCGTTCTGTCGCGTCCCACGCATCGATAAAGCCCACCTAAACCCTATCATTAACCACCGGTTATAGAGTATACGTGCCTGCATATAAGTGTCTGAGTTGCGTAGCATTTACTTACTGATAGCTTGCACGTGGCTCATACGGACAAGCGGCCTCCAACATGGCGGCTTAGATCCGTCAAGGCAGTGTAATAACACGGTGATTACACTGCTTTCAGAGTGATTTAGACGTCGTTGGAACTTTATCGGGCCTCTCTGCGTGAATAACGAAGGAACCAGCATGCGATGAACTGACACCAGTTATGTCATATCACAAAGTTCTTACAAATGTTGGTTCTCCAACGTGGCACTGTTTCGGTGACGTCAGTGCAAAGAATCTATTACAAGCTTAATGACACTGCACGCCGAAAAAAAATGCTGGTGGTGTAGCGACGTTTTGTTAGTCGCGCGGTCTGTAGTCTGCACACACAAGTGTACACCACCGTCTGCCGTGTCTGGTTGTCTGCTTCTCAACCTCTCGTCAATAGGTCAAGTAAGACCCTCTTGATCCCTCCAGTAATCGCCAATTACGATGAGGATGTGTCAGTAAACGTTTGAAAATTTCAATGTAAATAGAGAATATACGAGTAGGGGTCAAGCAGGAGCTAAGAATTTGGGTCAAGCAGGAGCTAAGACTTTTTCCAATAGAGTCTGCGACTCTTTGGACACTCCCTGTACTCACACTGTAGTACTGGCCAAGAGCCGTCATTTCTGTTGGTGCCGTCACGTTTTCTTAACTCAAAGAATATGGGTTAAGGCTTTGCGGTGCCTGCTAAATTTAAAAAAAAAATATAGCGTTCCCAACGTAAAACGCAAAACCCTGTTCGGGTCTCACGTATGCGCAGCGGCATACGCGAGACCCGATTACCTAGGGGGCCCTGTCCAAAATTTTCCCAATGAGACATAATTTTCAGCCCTGCAGGCTAAGTGCGAAGTAACTTAACACGACGGGTAATCCAGGATTGCCGCCCAGAGCAGTTTTCGAGCGGTCACGGACCAAGAGGGTTACTTGTACAACATTAAACGTTGCGCACAAGTATAGTATAATAGAGAGTTTTAGTGCTGCGTACGCTGCGTACGTGGCGGCGTTGCGTACGTAAGGACGCCACGTTCTGCGTAGTGCGCACGCGCAGACCGCAACGCCCACGCATCGCGTTACGTACGCAGCCGCTACGTACGCACGCATGAGATGCGTGCGTGCGTACGTATGAGCTGATCGCGCCACTCTCGAACAAGTTCGCGACAGCGCGAGACTTCGTTTTGCCAAATGGCGGCATCGAAGGCAAGCACCGACCGGCTCTGTGGCTTAAAATAGGACCATAATCTGGCTAGAACACTTGGATTGGCTCACATCCGCTGTCAACAACGCGTACTTCTATTCTCATCTACCAGATGGCGCAACACGCTTCACGCTCGTTACGTACGCGGGTACTACGGCGTACTAAAAGCCGATTAGTGGCAAACGACGCCACGTAACGCAAGGCGCTTGCGTGATGCGTACGTAGCACCATTCCGCAGTACTAAAACTCTCTAATGTACACAGCATTGTCACGGGTTCCTGACGTTTACGAAGGCAAACGACATGGCGTGTCCAACACGAAACTCGTTATTCGACCGAACTTGGGGCCAGTAAACGAAACTTAAACTATACAGCAAGCAACGTATGCGCTGTACACCATAGTATCGGTGATCGGAGCGTCGGCCGTTGATAATCTGCAGAAAAGTGGCAAAGCGTGTCGGCTTTTGTGAATGTGCTATCGAAGATTTCATCGTGGTCGCTGGCGGCCGCGTGAACTTTGAAACGTTCGCGCCCTACTACCGCGCTTAGCGAAACGAACTGCCACAATCGCGCTGCTTCTCGAGCACTGACCCCCGTATTCTGAT
Organism: Rhipicephalus microplus; assembly: GCF_013339725.1. Classification (NCBI taxonomy): domain Eukaryota; kingdom Metazoa; phylum Arthropoda; class Arachnida; order Ixodida; family Ixodidae; genus Rhipicephalus; species Rhipicephalus microplus. Next base: position 113,645,694 of record NC_051174.1, on the reverse strand, counting down.
TGATTGATTTGTGGGGTTTAACGTCCCAAAACCACCATATGATTATGAGAGACGCCGTAGTGGAGGGCTCCGGAAATTTCGACCACCTGGGGTTCTTTAACGTGCACCCAAATCTGAGCACACGGGCCTACAACATTTCCGCCTCCATCGGAAATGCAGCCGGGATTCGAACCCGCGACCTGCGAGTCAGCAGCCGAGTACCTTAGGCACTAGACCACCGTGGCGGGGCGACCCCCGTATTCTAGAACGCCCCTTTACTCAACGCTCCACCTTCACCTGAGAAGGCTGATGGGAGCGCCATCTTTAGGCAGGGAAAGTCACTGCATATCAGTGATAATTTGCCGCGATTCTTGAGTAGCGAAGCGTCATTTTCAGCCGAGCAGCGGTGCAGTGCGCAATTATGTCAAGTGAAGGGTGAAAGTAAAGTCAAGGAGCGTTTGTGAATACGGGGGTGAGGCGTGCCTGCGTCGAGCATATCTAAGTCTTTGAGAGCGTAAACCCAACGGAGCAAACTTAAATCGAGAGGGTGCCGATTTGTGCTTGTTGGTATGGTAGCATGATAATACAAGGTAGCGCAGACAAAGGACACGGACAATTGAGAAGGCACTCGTCTTGAATGTGCCTTCTCTTGTACTTAGAAGTGTGGCAGCTTGGGCTATAGTTGGTATGGCATGACGACAGTTATAGCGCGAGAACGAAACGACGACACACAGACAAGAAGGATGTCTTTCGTGTCCTTCTTGTCTCTGTGTCGTCGTTTTGTTCTCGCGCTATAACTGTCGTCATTCTCTTGTCCGTGTCCTTTGTCTGCGCTACCATATATTATCTTGAATCAAGAAACGCGCGTGGCAGTATAGTGCGCAAAGTGTTGCTATGTAAACATTACGTGATTCCGCTTGTTGAGGGAGGCGCACGTCAGTTGCACATGTATATAAGTTCGGCCCTTCTAGTCTTGCGAATGAGTTCCCTTCCTTGTCTCCGTTCTTTAACACGCTGTGTTTCATCCAATGCCGAAGACAGTCCGTTTCCCCACGAAACCGAAGCCCGAGGTACGGCTCTGTCGAAGAAGGACCTGTTCCCAAGGGCAGAGACAGGAGTTCGCCGAAAGTCTCTGTACCATAGAAGCTTGGCGGTTTGGGCTAGCCTGGTTTGACATGACGATTGTTACAACGCTCGTCTTCTCTTGTCCCTTTGTCGTCCTTCCGTTCTCTATACCAGTGTTTTCGGCCATGAATTTTCGGGAACCCTCGTTGACGGGTGGAACAGATTAGGGAGTTATTCCTGGCAGGAAAAGAAAGAATGTTGGAAGTGGGGGAGTGGGGTGTAGGCGGTCAGACACTTCTGGGTTTCGCGAAACTTGATTACGGAGAGAGATTCCTTGATGGGACAAAAACAGAACAGTGGGGGAAGATGAGTCAGCAACTGTCTCTAAGACGAGGTCATCACAACCGCGACACTGAGGAAGAAGGCACGGGGGTGCATTGAGGAAAAGTTAAAGTAGTCGGTTCCAAGTTTTAGTAAAACTTGCAGGGCTAGTTGCTGCATATTACAAGAATATGAGACGACACAGATCACAGGGGCAGAATAGCCGAAAGGAAGAACGCCCTTTCCTTTCGCCTCTTCTTCCCCGGTGGTCTCTTCGTCTCATTTTCTAGTCGTAAGCTTGTTGGACATGGTTTAAGATCCTTTAAGTGGGAAGGAGGGTTGCACGAGGGCAGGGGACGGGGAACAACGACCGTACATAACGCACACACAGGCATTCAAGAAGACTGGCTGAACCCTTCTTCAACAAAAAAAAAATCCTAGCTAAACTCGCCCGCTGCCCTGAACTGAACGCAAATGAGCGCGCCTAGACGCGACAAAAAGTTACAAGAAGCACTCGTACACGGCGCTGAGCTTCCAGTAACTTCTAGTAACTTCCATCCATGATATATCGGGCCAAATACGAAGGGTTAAACACGGTACGCAGTGCGTGTGGAGAGGAGGAGGAAACTGCCGAACACTTGATAATGTTTTGTGAAGAGCTTCACCCTATAGTTCAGGATCATAGCGCAGAGTTTTTCGAAGCACTGGGGTTTAGGGACAGGGAGGGCAAAATAGACTTTAAGCGGGTAGATTGAACTAGAAGGAGGTTATCTGATTGGTGGCTAAAGTCAAGGCACGAGTGAAAATAATCCCTTCACCGTAAAGTTCCAGTCGTCAACCTCACTATTTAAAAGAAAAAAAACAAATCTAATTTTTGATTCACTAAGTACTACGGGTTGGTGGCGTTAGCCACCGCCCAATCTTAAGGGTACAGCTGTATCAATCCATCCATCCATCTTCTTGTCCCCTCTGTTCGCGCTGTTTCACGTTCAGCGTGTACCAACTTGTCCGCCAACAATCTGTGTTGCATTGAACTGTCATCGCCGTCGCCGCTGGCATCCCCGCTTTGAGAGCGCCCCTCAACAACCTCCTATATTCTTATCAATGAATGAATTAATGACTTAATGTGTACCTCGTTAAAGCAAATGGGACAATAGCACAGAGCGTAGCAGGGAGGAACTGCTTGAAGTAGCCATCCTCTACCCTCTCAGCCCGCTACAGGACAGCTTCCTGAATGTCGGGCCTCGAGCTGCGCAAGGCAGCCTCCCGCTGCTCCTCACTAGAAGCGTGGCAGCTTGCGCCAGTTAGTATGACATGACGATAGTTATAGCGCGAGAACAGAACGACGACAAAAAGATAAGAAGGACACTACAGAACGACGACAAAGAGACAAGAAGGACATCAGAGGACACGACAGAACGGCGACAAAAACAATAAGGACACGTGGGACACGAGTCCTTCGTGTCCTTCTTGTCTCTTTGTCATCGGGCGTTTCAGGAAAAGTGACGCCAAGTGCAGCGCCACACTATGTGGTTTTAAGTCTGCTGTGGAAAAAAAGACGCAGAATTCGAAAGAGGGAGAAGGGTAACCGAGTGGATGAATCGTGGTGCAGGAACATTTTGAACAATAGTACATAAGTGGTTATAAAAGAGAGAAAATAAGAGAAAAGTGCCGACCCGTGACTGTTTCTCCTTACAAGGACACCTCATCAACAGCTCAGCACAGGAATGGGGTATGGGGAATAAAAGATATGAAGAGTGTAAGATTGGAGAAGAGAAAAAAAAAGAGGGGTGAGGGTCATTCGAAGCAAACACGCGCATCCTGTGCGTAATGCCGCCACAATCAACGATGACACACGTGGTAGCGCTACCAGCCGCGGGCGCGCAACAAATTCCGAGAAACGATCCCTCCCCCTCGGCAGTCCCTACCAGTCAGCGCACGTGCGACCGGTAGGGATATATATATATATATATATATATAGCGAAGTTTTCTCTCTCTCTCTTACGCTAGAACTCGTCAATTAGAGCGCCCACACTAAGAAAGAAATCAAGTATTTAATTTCTGCCACACAACTATACCTGTCACTTGCAGGCTTGCTAGCGTTTCGTTCGTTGAAAATCCGGTTCTGGCTACCTTTCCTATCACAAAAAAAAAAATGTTCTGTCATGCCGATAGCGCCAGACAACGTGACCGGGAAGTACCAGCACCGTAAGCGTGAGCAGGGTTCCCCTTAAGCCTCCCCCCCCCTTTTAAGGCACCCCTCCTTATCATGTCAATGTATCCCCCCCCCCCCCCCCACATATTTCTATTAAATCACTGTATGGGGCTGGTGTTGCGCGGTTACAGTGGCTGTAGCGCGGTCGACTGCACAGGCTGGCGCGAACAGACGCCAAAAACTGCGATAAAAAAAAAAAAAAACTCCGTAAACTGAAGTTTCATTCCTAAATGGAGCGCGTGCTGCCATCTTTCCGCAGGTACTGCAACAATCACTAATCTAGTTTCGAGCGGGAAATTCAAAATGACAACTTTTCACCTACAGAACATTGGATACGCAGATAAAGCATAAAAGGCGAAAAAAGCTAAAATGTAATGGACGTGTTCGTAGCACGATTGCTTTTTAAATATGCGTCTGTATCAAAGATTTTTATGATCAGACTTTTAAATGATTTATGGGACACAAAAGAGCAAAACTATTTTATTGTATAGTTATATTTTTTTCTCGATATTAAAAACATAACACTTACTGCGAGAAGGCGCTTAGTAACGGAGAAAACGTGCACGAAAAAAAAAATGTGAGGGGCGACGCCACCTAGATATTCCTGCATTTTCATCGTACCATCACGTATTTTCACGGCACCTACTATATAAGGGCTACGTACACGGTTCCTAATCGGTAAAATTGAATCATATTCTCCTCGCAGGGGACCACAGACTTAGCATGCTAAATTTGAGGAAAGTTCGTCTAGCCAATGGTCCCGAAATACGATAAATACTCTTTATTATCTATGACGTCACGCGTGGCGACTTCAGTGCCAAAATTAAATATGAAACTTTGTACTTGATTTTCTCGTGTATCATTTAACTCATAATGGTGGAATTAGGGACATTAAAGTTCTCAAAGCACAATCTATTAATCTGAACAGATTTGTTGTTTCTTTTTAGCGTCCTTTCAAGAACCCTTCTACTATTGTGACGATGGAAGCCAACGGAGATGTCACCATGTTGGGTATGGTTTATTCGATCCCCGTGTATCATTAAAGTTATGGTAATGGAATTACCGACATTAGAGTTCTCGGAGCACAATTCATCAATATAAATTCAGTTTCAAGTCAGTTTTCTTTTTAGTGCCTCTTCGGAAACTCTTCCGCTATTGTGAAGATTGAAGCCAGCGGAGATGTGGTCATGTTGGGTATGGTATGTTCCTCGTGTATCAATGATGGTGGAATTGGGGACATTACACAGTTCTCGGAGCACAAGCTTATCAAGCTAAGCAGATTCATTGTTTTTCTTTAGTGTTGCTTCAAGAACCGTTCCGCTGTTGTGACGATGGAAGCCAGCGGATATGTGACCACGGTGGGTACGGTTTAATGACACATTACACCATGTGTTGTAGATAGCGGTAGGCGCCGTCAACATACTGAGTGGCGCTTGTGGCGACGTCCTGGTGCGCCGGCTCCGCCCAGCTCAAAAGTCGCCCTGGTCCTCTATGATCACGTGACAACTGGCACAGCAGTTGCTAAGCCGTGTTGCAGATCGGGGGCTGCCCGGTCTTTTGCGGTAGCATGGTGTAGCTTCGGGTTGAGGAAACGAACGCTGACAAGATGAGGATACGAAAAACAAACAGATTTATGGCACTATTTACACTTATTTACAGCATAGAGAGGTTGAGATTTTCACAAATCACGAGCGTGGTGGTTGAACCGTTACATGGTTCAGAGCGACGTCCCGCACTCTGCGGCGTCGTTATAAGCCCTGTTGGGCTCCTCCTTCTTGAGTGGAACACCAATCACACACAACAGGCGAGGGGTACGAGCATGCACGGCCCACGTGAACATCCAATATTGAGTCGTGATCACTGCACTGCAAGGTGGCGCCAGAGGGGCTCTTCCTCGTCGTGTGTGTGCCGCTGGTCGAGGGGTCCCAAGCTCCTGACAGTATACATCAAACGGTCCGCCGATCTGTCCGCTCAATTAGTAGGGCAATTTGTGGCGGCGGCCGCGGTTTCTTCCAAGGAAAATGCTGTCTTTGTTGTCCTCTCTGGAACGGCTTACGGCGTCGTGGCGACACGACGTCTCATCCTCCGGCTAGCACGGACAATACCTGGCGGGCATGGGCAGCCGGCCAGTCGGCTACTTGTTTGAGGATTAAAAGAGCGCCGCTCCCCCGTCAGCTCTGGACGCTGGTTCCGAGAGAACTGGGGTTGCAGGCGTGGGAACGCTGCCCGGCTACGCTTCTCAGCGACAGCATGGCGCCTACTGACGATGGTCATAACAGCTCGCCAGATGAGTCACGGAGGGCAGCAGTCACCGCTGCTGCTCGCAGGGACGATAAAAGGGTCCGTAGTGGAATGCCAGAAACTCGCCTTCGCTTGTCGCATGGTCTGGGCCTCCGAGATGGAGGCGGGCGCGCGCGCACAATCTCGGAGGCCATGCGAAAAGCCTCTCGTTACTCACGTGTCTACACTCGGGGGAGTGCGCGTCGCAGACAAGCGCCACAGTATGAAGACGGCGCCATCCGCGCTGTTCACGTGGGAGGCCTCCCGATGCACGACTTTTTGCTGCGCTTTATCGATTTTCTGCTTGTTACGACAGTTGAGATATGTCTCGTGTGCAGCGAGTTCTGTCAGTCGCTTCCACCCATCAGACATAACGACGCAGCGCCAGCTGACCCAGTGTACTAGAAGGGTACCCCGGTGCTCTGCACAGCACCCGAATAAGCCGCATGTTTTTGAAATGTTTTAAAGCAATTTAAAGTTAACTACGGTCATTACGTCTTGCTTATTTCTGTGAATTAGGTCATTTCAGACATTCTTTCATTGTAATAGGGTTCTGAGGATTGCTAACCTTGTTATGGCCTGTATTGAGAGCATTTTAGGTAGTATATAGGTGTAGCTGTGATTATACTCAGAGCGTGATCGCGGCACACGAAATACATCGACGGACAAACCGATCCCCTAAAGTGCTATAAAATTGAAAAAAAAAAGAAAATTGCGGCAGTTTTTGAGAGGAACATGCGCAAGGGTTCAGCTTCCCACGCTATACCGCGTTTTTTTTTTTTTGTGCAACAAAGTATTTGTGGTTAAAGTTTTTTCCCTCCTAGTTAAGGGTATGAGAAACCAGAATTTGTCTGTACTGTGTATGCAAGACCTCCTAGCACGCATGTTTCACAGAAATTGGGCAAATCCCGTTTCTATCACTAGTCCACTAATATCGAAGGAAGAGTCATGCGACTAATGCCAATTACGATTTCTGGACTGGCGCAACCGATAAATGCACACCAGCGTACGATCTCGGAGGCCATCTATCGCGTTCTTTGAGTGAGTTTTGCTGCCTACCACGAGGCGGCCGCGGAACCTGCCCATATGGCGACACATATGGCCTTCGAGATAATCCACTGGTGTGCCGTTCACGAAATCGACCAGTACCTGTCGGACCCACCTGCTGCACGGTTGGTGATGATCGCAGCCATGGAAATTCGTGACAGTTTTCGCCGGGGGAATGGCCCCCTTCTCTCTGGTTGTGATACAACGCTATTTGGAAATCGTATTAAAGCGAGACGAAAAGAGAAATCACGGATCGGCTTAGATTGATGGATTGTACGGAGATAACTTTAATGTCGCTGATTTCGCCATCATAGGTTCGTCACGAGAGAAGAAAAGCAAGCTCAGTGTCCCATTTTTAAATCTCGCGCTGAAATTTCTGTGCGTGACGTCACTGATTTTTTAAGCGTGGTGATTGTATTTCGGTGCCAATGACTCTGCAAAATCTCATGAACTTGTTAGGTCAAGTATATGGCCCTTCAGAGGACCATGGACTTCATTTTTATTGATTAAGAGCAACGTGGGCCCAAATAGACGCCGTCAAAACATGTGACGTCACGGCGAATGTGCAGAAATTTCATGGTGGCGTCGCCACGCATTTTTTTTTTTTTTTCGCGCGTTTTCTTGCTTACTAAGCGTCTTCTCACCGCAAGCCCGGTGTTACTGGGATTGTTAAAAAGTTGTTCATTAATAAGAAAAAAAATAGTTTCGCTCTTTTGTGTCCTTTTAAGTCGCAAGATCTTCAGCTACAGATTTGCGATTTTCCGAATGCATGCAAGTGTAGAAGAGTGGACCCTTGAGAAAAGTTTGTTGTGTATAGGTGCTTTATTTGAAAAAATTTAAATGAATGTGTTTGTGCCCTTAGACGTCGAAGAGACCCTTATCAACATCTTTAGGCAGGCTCAAGTGGATTGGATGTTTCTGTGCAAGCCACAGCGCAAGCATTAGATGCCCTCCATGGTTGTATTTCGTGAAGAAGCCCATCAAAGTAAGGTTTAATATTTTGAGAAAGTTGGAGATGTAACGTGCTCAGCTTCAGCCTGTAAAGAAATGCTTACCTCGCTCTATGCGCTCGCATCTGTTTTCACTGCGGTATGGCGCACAATGGTAAAAGCCTGAATATGCAGCTAAGTCAAACGATGAGAGGCGCACCAGAAGACTGGCTACAAGGTTGTGCGAAGTTGTGCGTACTATACTGACAATGTCAGCCTGTTCTAAAAACCATCATGTTTGAGTCTATCACAAGCACTGCTTGTGATCGCTACTTTGCCAAACTAACTTGTTATATTGCGATCCGCAGTCAAGTCCCCCCCCTCCCAAAGCACAACTTCTGTGCCAAATGTTCACCTTTGAACTTCAATTGACATTGCTCAACAGTGATCACCCGCTCATAAGTAGTGGTGGCGAAACGTGTGGAGTGAGGCACACGACACAGCTTTGCTCCGACAAGCACTTGTGTATTTGTACAGAAGCATGACATAATAACACCGGCCTGTACACAGCTGTCAGAGTGGAGGGGGCAAAACAAAAAACAAACAAGAACATATCGAAGTCAGTCGAGAGAAAAAAAACCAAAGCTGTTTGGCTGTAACGCTACAAAATATACAATCGTAATTCTAACAAGACATGGGGGGTGCGGGGAACAGGGGCTCTCTCTCTTGAAAGAGTTGCATCGAGAAATAGTGCATATAGTGTTGTCTTGGCAAGAGATTATCGGGGAGGCAACTAAAAGTACGACCGACAAACCGACAATTGTGTCGACAGCGTGTTAAACGCATCAAATTGAGCACATCATCTTCAGCGGTGGGACTGCAGCGACACCTGCATTATAAGCTTTACTTTTCACTGCTTCGCGAGCGCACGATTACAGGCACCTTGTCTGTTTTGAGGCTGAAACATCGTACGCTACGTCGCGGCTACCGCTGATACGGAGACACCCTTGACCGCGCACACACAACCATTCAAACTCTCGTTACAACAGTTTGCCTGCATTTTTTTTCCCCATTTGCTCACACTATACATTTTTTGTATGCAGCGACATTCCTCCTCTGAATGGGAAATGCGCATTATTCCTGCGCAGTTTTGGCAAGAAAGTGGCCGCGCAACACGCATTCAGTTCGGTCCGATTAAAACTTTGTATTCAGCCGACCCGGAAACTCGTTACGAAAGCTTGTAGGGGAGTAGCCAGTCGGACCAAGAAGTAGCAACACCGTGGATAATGACAATGAAACTGCCTCGCAACTCCTTATAGAGAGCGAAGATGCCATAAAATAACAGAACGTTGAAGAATTCGCTAAGTGTGCCAACAGCTGCCATAAAATCGATTCTCGCTTTTTTCGAAAATTATATCATCTGCAAGCAAGCTTGATCATAAAGGCTGGAGGCAAACGTGTGGCTTCTGACCAATGGCCGCATGCACAGTTGTGATAATGCTTGCGTTTGCAAGTCAAGTGAAGTTTGTATTCTGGCGTTCGGAATTGTTCAACGTGCAATCCGGTTTACACTAAAGGCGGCCGAACTCAAAGCCTCAGAATGGTCCTGGGCATCCCCTTGACATATTACTGTCGAACACCCGATTGCAAGAACCACATTTGAAACGGTAATTAAATTAAAAGCAAAGCTTGGCAAAACGTTACAGGGCATGTCACTGTACCAAAGATGGACAGATGCACATCATAAAAAGCAAACATACACGAAGTGCTACTTCGTTTAAAATTTTAAAGAATCGACAGCTCAGCACCATAACTTTGATCGCAGCATTTGAGACAGCAGCAGCGAGGTTAAATTTGACACGTACTAGTTATGTCTCGGCAGATGCACAAATGCAAGTGTTGCGGTCCTGATTCATGACCTGCTCCTCTGTCTCATATTTTCTACACCTACTTTCGGACCAAAGCAATTCTCACTTGCCAAGCTATTCATCATCCCAAGGCATGTATTATTCACTAGTTGCATCACCATCCATTTGCCGCGTACTAATACGACTTGTTATCACTGGGAGCAATGCCTCGCTTGCTAATCATTCGCAAACTGCTGGCTCGACGACTCGGTTACCAGTGGCCCTAGGCAATCATTCACTCATATTCAATGCCGATACATGTACTTATATCGTGTAATGTAAATGATGGCTTCCTGCAAACAGTTTGCCAAGTTCTAGTGGCATTTGACAATGATGTGAAGCTCCCTAACTGTTCGCCAATTATCTGCCAACTGCCGACAATGCAAACACATACAATCAGCATCGGCATAACATTGCCACCAACAGCTTGCCGAAGTTAGGCGACCATCAGCATTGCGAGATAGGTTCGTTCCTTGTGGAAGTCTTTGTTGCCAACTATTTACTAGTCGCTCGCCGACAACATTGCTGACGTGAGCCTCTTATTACTGTCCCGCAATCAACACACGAAAGCCAGGCCATCATTGAACAGCGAGTAGCGTTGCAAGACACGCCATACTTGGTGGTAGTCTTTCTTCCTTCCCAACTGCTTACCAATCAACAACGCAATTTTTTACCAGCAGCGAGCCCTTCCTCATACTAGCCAAGTGTCGAGACACGCACCTATATATGGCAAAACCGCACCGTGGTGTCAAACATTTACTAACTCCGGCATTTCATCAAGTGCGATTATCAAGGGCCTTGCCTACTGACCACTCAGTGACTGTCAAGCGGCGTGGAAGCTTGCGTTCTATGAGTGCCAAATCGAATGGGAGTGTGGTAAAAATATACAAAGAGACCCGTACACAAGAAAAAGAACAGTCGGCAAACACCATCAAACATAACAAGAACTCTACTTCTAACCGCATCTCTTTGGCAGCCCAACAAATGGAAAGATTCAGAGATGGCAACACACACAGAAGCAAACTTTAGCAGCATTGGGTTGCCAGCTGCGATGATGGAGCATCGAGTCTGTGCAAAACTTTCGCAACTTCAATAGGCAAGCACACAAAATGAACAGACAACCAAACTACCCAATGGCCAGGTTGCACAAAACAAATGAATATGATGTGCACTTTACAATGCAAGCTGACATAGAGGAACAGTTGCTTTGGCAAAGCATGATGCTTTTGCCTCTAGCCTTCCCACCTTGCCATGTTTCAACTGCATGCCAATAAACCTCCGTTTTAGAAAGACTGCAGGTGTGCAAGATCTTTCGCCGATTGGTGAGCGGTGGCATGCATCGAGGAGTGCAGCGTTTCTCGAATGTATCAAGCCTCCATATTTTCGTGCAGCATGTCCGTTTTAACGAACTAACAAACGTGCAAGAAACCCTTAATGCTCTGTAAAACGCGGCATGCCTTCAAACAAATTGCATTCATTATTTGAAGAGTAGTACAGAACTCTAAGAATTACTCATACGCAAAATCACCGAGGCATACCGCGCCGAACCTGTATGAAATGTCTTTTCTTTCCACAACATATCAGCTGGCTTCAGTGCAGCAGTACCACGCTTCACAGCAGCAACGCAATGGCCATGCAGGGCACCCTCAGGCCAAGACGTTTACAGTGCAGGTTTCGTACGACAGACAAACCGACTATCGCTCGTGCCACCCAAATCAAGTTTCAATGCGATCGCCTTGCCACTCATCGGTGGTCGGCGTCTCTTCAACGATGCACACGGTCATGCAATCGTGTTGTTTCACACTCGCATGCATACATTCAGCACACACACACGCAAAAAAAAAAAAAAGCATTCGAGAGAGAACCAAGATTGCCCACTCTGCAACATAGCAAACAAAAACTTTCGCGAACATGATGCTCCTGCAGAGCCCGACACAGTCGGTGCCGCCGTTTCGCAGCTAGCAACCCATACATGTCGAACCACTTTTGTTCACCAGCCACGGGGAGCCGTCAGAGCCATGCCGGCTATGGGACATCTCATTCACGGGCCTTTGAAGTTGGCCCCCTAAACCTCGCGCAGCATATTTTCAGCGCACCTGCAGAACTTACTGGTGGCACTACTCGTGCAGCGTTGCCTTTTGTGTTGCCTAAAACAAGCAATGGAGGCGTTACGGGTGTGGTAGTCAAGATTTCCGAAATGCTCGGTTGCACAGACCAGACAGTGCTCCCGGTTTGTTTGCGAGAAACGATTTCCTGTACAGAGTCACCAGAATCGTCAGTGCGCAATCGACACGTTCCTGATGAAACAGGAGAGTGGAGAGGTCACGAGCGGCGGCAAGATTTTGTTTTGACGGTGCAAACCGGTGTTGCATCTCGGCTGGGTAAAGAGTGAAGTTCTGATTTAGCTTGGGTGAGGGAACAATTTTAGCGTGGCTTGAGGAGAGCGAGTGCCCCTTTTGCATCCCCCCTGCAGACACCTACGAGTGACACCTACAAGACCAACGTGCCGTCGAATTGAATAAACTTTATTTGCCAACGGTTCCGCCCGGGGCTAGACTGCAAGAGATCCGCTGTTCGAAAAAAGTCTTTCGAGGGTCTTGTAATTCGAAATTTCAGATAAAAAAGCCTAGAGAAGGTTCAACTAGAACTGTTACACGCATCTGCCACTCTAGTTTGAGTAACATTTAGTAATTAGCCACGGTGCAACTTTACCGAGCGTCAAATTCCAAGAGGCTCTATCCTGTTAACTATGCTGCGCCGCAATGGGGCAGTGCATTTTCATAGAACGTTACATAGAGGCCTCGATCGGTAGCTCTTGGCAGGCATACCCACACTGTCTCACATTTAATTATCGGACATTCCCCAAGTACTTACTTCACTAAATATTTTCCTGTTATGGTCTATTGTGCAACCCGTGCCTCCAAACATCCCTTTTGTTTCCACTCAAAGACATTCGACTAAACTTCTCTTATAGTTCCAAGAGCTTCACTTCTGGTCAGCGTGTTGCTAGATAGTCCAGACCATTGACCGATTACCCGAAGCACAACTGCGACCCTCTCGCAAAGATAAATCCATCACCAGCTGCTCTGACGGTGTCCCTCCAGCGAAACAAGACTCAATTCAATAAACAACAAAAATCCCAGCTCCTTCGCAACAAACCTAAAAGAATCAGATTCTGACAAATGCACACGACTATATATATGAAATAAGGCGAAAAAAAAAAACACAATTGTAGTAATAAGTGGAGCAATAACCTGTACAATGCTAGGCCATAAGCCGAGCCAAGAAAAAAAAAACAAAAGGTGGCAACTCGTGACTTGCACATACCGCAACTTCCACTTATTGCGGCGTGGGCTACAGAGCTCCACAACCTTCCCGCCTCCCCCGATGGCATGACCAATTGCCAATTACGCTGCCTGAACAGGTTTGTCAATCAAAAAGAAAAAAAATTACCCAGGCAATGTGAACGAGGTGATGGTATTCCGGAAGATCCCTCTTCACCGCAAACACTAACGACAGTCCTCAAAACTATGTGCTCAAATCCCTCGCAACCTGCTCCTGCAATGTGATTTTCGGGTACTATATATTTTTAACCAAATCCTCCTGCTCATTCAAACACAGCCGCGGAAATTTTGTTTGCTGAAAAGTGTTGCAAATCGTTAACTCTTGACAAAGATGCGTCTGCTCTTGGCATCGAAAACCCTGAGCGTCAATACTTCAAATCAAGATGACGCAACAAATATTTGTTTCCTTTGATCCTACATAAAATTGACAAAAACATGTCAAAACCAGAAAAATAAACTCTTCACTTGTGCAAGCAACAAAAAACAAAAGTAACAATGCACTCAATGACGAACGTGTTTCAGCGTCACTTCAAAACAATTCAAACAGGGGGAGCTACAGAGCGTCACCTATCTATCTCCGACAGTATTCTTATTGCCTCAATCTACGGAACGATTCCGCACGCCGTGGCTTGGCCTTTGTCACCACATTCACCAAAACAGTCATTCGCAATCTCAACATGACACGATTCGATGGCATTTTATTAACAGCAGAGGTGCTGCTACACAAACTTTGTTTAAACCTAGGCACTCAAGTGTGCTACGAAATGTTTGGACACCTAGACAAAAAGTGACATGTGTAAAAATCAAAATTGAAAAAGATATGCAGAAACTACTACATATAATTTTTTTTTGCATACCATCTAACACTGCTTCGCTCCGACGCAGGTGCACTAAGCGGTGGGCTTTCGTAACGTGCCTGTGTGGTTTTTTCTTTTCTTACTGAATATTCAAAAAGGCAGCACAGGCATCATATCTTATGCATACTTTTATTTCCCCGCGCTGTATTTTCTTATTTTTAGAATATGCTCCAGCGCTTCGCAGAGTTCTGGCTACTGCGCACGAGCACGACCAGGCAGTGTGGAATAGATTCTCTCGGCATGTCTATTCTACTGCCGTACCTCAACCATCTACTGAAAAAGACAAAAAAAAGTGTGGTCTGGCAGCAGCGATGGCATAAAAATAGACACTCTCAACACACTGCCCACGTTTCAGCTTTCTTACTTCCGAAATCTACCAAGGTGCATGCCTTGGTAAAAGACTATTTCTGAAGTCGAGAACACAACTCTAGAGGAAAAAAGAAAACCCGGTTGCAGACGTTGCCGTTCCACACTTTTTTGCACTATGACTTCGTCAAGAATCCACAAAGCCCCAGGTAGGAACATCTCCAACCCAGCAAGCCATTTCAGCCAGCCATCAGCAGCAAGACTGTTTAGCTTCGCACACACAGATAAGGATGCCGGCTGGACAATGCATGACCCGTTGAAAGGCATTGATGGAAAATAGGCTGAGGAGAAGCAAAAACAGAGATTGTAGAGCAGACATTTGGCAAGCGGTCGTACATCGCAGGGCTCACCAGCCGAGACTGGCACACCAAGTTTTCGTCTCGGTGAAGCGCCGCAGGCTTTTGCCGAGGCACCTGCGCTCCTCCACGGCTGCTGCAGTCCAAGTCGAAGCAGCTGGCAAGCAATGCTAATGTCCGTCACCCTCGGCTCTGACGGACCCTCCACACAAAGTTTAATAAACGCAACCGTCCACAAGATTTTTCTGAAAAACATTCCACCTCCGCGCACTCAGCATCACCGTTAACACACCACCAACACCTCTACCGCCAACACATTCGACGTCCGTCCCTGACCAAGCTTGCTGAGACTGCACACAGTTTCGAACCGACAACATTCTCGAGATCTTTCTCTATACAAAAAAGAGGTGCTAATATTTCTCATTTTTCGTTCCTCGTTTTGTAATTTTTTTTGGCAGCTGGTTTATGACTTTGCGAGACTCCGCCGAAGTAGCGGAGGTTGGTGGGTGGGGTAGAAGAAAAGCCACAGTGACAAGAGCAGCGAAGAACTCGCATTGATTTCTTTTGGTGCCATGTCAAAGGAAGGTGGGCTCGGGAAAACTCAGATGAGGCGCGGCCGTTTGTGCGTAGGCGAGTCCATCACGACATCTCCCGGGCTCGCGTTTCCCGGAGCAGTCCGCTTGCGCGACTCAACGTGGCGTGCGAACTCCTCCGCTATGAAGCTGCTCAGACTGGCCGCGGTGCGGAACCCGGGTGGCGACACGCTGCCCGCGCTGTGACTTCGATTAGAGCCCAGAGCTGAAATGGAAGTCAACATGCCAGATCAGTTTATTGGCTTGAGACTAGAGACTGTGGTGAAAGTATCTGCAAATTAATGGCACTAATATGCAATAACTGTCCTCTCTTAAAGGCACACTAAAGTGAAACAATGAACTGATTTAAATTGATGATGCCTTCTTTGAGAACACTAATGTCATTAATCTTATCATAAGTTCTAGATTGGAGGAGAAATTCAAGGCCAGAGTTCCATCTTAAAATTTCACGCCGAAATTTGCGCACGTGACAGCATAAACTTCGAAGTGTACTTGTCGTGCTTTGCCGACATTGGCTCGACGAAGTTTCCCGAAACTTGCTATGTATAGTGTTCGGCTCCACCAATGGGCAATGTGCTTCATTTTTATCTATTAGGAGCTACGAAGGCCTTAGCAAACACCCGTCAAAATTTATGACGGCACGATGATTGGTGCAGGAACATCAGGGTGGCATCCCCACCCACATTTTCTCTTCGCGGGTCTTCTCGCAGCGAGCCTGATCAATTTTGGAACAGCGAAAGTGTGATTTGCTAATAGAAAAATTTCTTTCCTCCTTAGCCTGTCTGCAACACAGGGTGTGCACGTAAAGCAATGAGAACAAATCTGGTAAAAAAAAAAAAAATTTGCTGATTCGATCGGAACATATCACTTAAGTTCTTCGAAATAGTTTATACACCGAGTATTATACGACTCCTGCACTAGACGGCTCCCTCGAGGTCGGCTGCCGTGACCTCTTTCGGAAGTCTCAGTGACAGCGCGTCGGATGGTGGGAACACCGGCACAACATCCGATTTTTCAGGCTTCTCTCTAGTTTTGGAAACGGAAAGAAGTCTGCTGGATGCACATCATGGCTGTTGCCTAGCTCTGACACAGTCCCAAATGAACATTCTTTTTGCAAGACCCAATCTCAGTTTATGGACGTACGCCATACAAATTTTAAAGGTTAGGGCATCATACACATAAACTGTGCTTTTACTCATACAGACAACAGCTTCAGCAGTATTCTAGAATGCGCAATGTCTCTTACGTAATGTCACTTTACCAGGCAATGGCGGCAACATCTGGTGACATCACTTAATCAGAATGTCTCTCGACACCTTTTTTTTTCTGTTTTACCAGTGTTCCTGTAAAAAAAAAACAGGCTTAAAAAGACAACACACTCGCGATCCCACCAACACCAATAACACCAGCAGTAAACTAGAATTCACAAAGAGGCTGCAATAGTAACTTCTCAAGTTTGCCTTGTGGGAATCGAGGCTAGCCCGCAGCCGTTGCGCTGGCTTTTTCACTTATTTCTGCCGTCTCCATGTCCTCACATGACTCTCCCCTTTTCCGCGGTCCGTCGGCGCTGGGAGTGTGGGAGTCACGTTAATGTTTGTCACGCAACACCGGTTCGTACCGGATGTTGACGGTGGCCGCGCTCAAGTCTCCTGCGAGCGCACCCAGCGGAAGTGAGAGATCCTGACTGGTCAACGAAGGGTGAGCACGCATTTCTTTTCTGTCATTCGGCTCCCTATGTTTGGAGCTTGCTCGGACTCGCCAATGGTGCCTTGCGCCCACGGTGAACGCTTGCCTTTCGTTGCCCCTTTTGAACACACGCCGTAGAGCGGTGCGGTGTGTTCGTGCGTGGTCGCACTACGCCGATCTGTACCCCTTGAAGCCAAAGCGAGTGGAGTTTGCCCTCACTAAAGCAATCGGGCCCTGTTGTCCTCAATTGTGAGAGCCCACAGGATAGTCGCGAAGGCCCGTTTCCCTTAGTGGCGTGTAATCACGAACCATTTCCCCCACGGAGACATGCTCGGGGTATCCTTTGTGTTGTACTTTTCGCCTGTGTCGTCGATAAGCCTCGTTTCTTTTCCCGCTGCCTTTAGCAGCGGGTGCTGTACTGCATATTTAGTGTTGCCGCAGGCCATAAAATGTTTCGTGCGACTTGTTTGAGAGCAGTACTGCGTACTAGCCATGCTGCGCTCTTCGCCTTGGCTGTCCGAATGCGCATGTACAGTGGCGTTAAGTCAGGCGAGGCGACGGTGAGCGCGGCCCTGTTGCTCGCCAAGACCGAACCCACGCTAGTGGCCATACACCTTTGGGATAAGTGTACACTACAGTCTATTTCATATCTGCCCCACCAGATGACATCACATGTCTAGTCACCATACCTGTGGTAGGCTAGTAGTATTTGAACCAGCCTATGAAACACCATTGAACACAACATTTTATGTGCAAATAAGCTATCCTTGGTGCTTGAAAACACAGCGGCAATACAAAATTAACATCCGCGAGGCCGAAACGACAGTGCAGCAATGTAGACAACCGGGAATCACTGTACTTCCGCAGACTTTAACACATCCATCCCTACGGACAGATCGTCTCGTTTGTCAACTATCAGATTACACAGGAACATGCAATGGACAAACATGAAGTTATTTTTCAGTATACAGAAATTCTTCAGTCAAAAGGCTAGAACACAAGCCCACAAGTGCAATGCGAGCAAATGGAATGCCACTTTTTCTAGCTCCTAGAATAAATAGAGACATCTGCAGTGCAAAAATGCACAGCCTTTGAGATTGGATTGAAGAAGTACTTGTGTATTTAGTCATGACTGAGTGGACAGACGTACGGATCAACTGCAACTTAAAACATTCGAGTACCAAGTTTCTACTAAACTAAATGCAAGCAAGCTCATGGCTGAGGGACACATTCTGAAACTGGTGCCATGGTCTCAGTTAAGGTACTTAGGTTGAACTAAACACCAAGCCATTGAAAGACAAATGAATTGGTGTGACCCCAAGAAGAGTGAGTCAGGGAGCCTGGGAGCAGAGCAAGCATGGGACCGGGTTCGATAGGCGATACGTGGGAGAAGCCTTTGCTCTGCAGTAGGTGTTGAGGAAAAACCCACCTGACGAAATGGCCAGCGCCTCGCGGAACGTGTCGAGGTCCACGTCGTCAGGCTCCCCGGAGCCCACGACGGCTGAGCGTTCGCCAGCGGCAGTGGGGCCCAGCCTCGACGAGTGTGGCGCAGTAGCCGCCACCCGGGGTTCGAGGGAGAGGCGTGGCCGAGGCGAGGCCCATCCGTGGTAGTGGTGGTGGTGGGGTGCCTTTCCGCACAGGAAAGCGACCAGGTCTTCGCGCCGAATGTGGCGCTTGCGCTTCTTGGCCCACGCCAGAAGGTCCTTGTTGCGGCGCTGGTAGCCCGACTGGAAGCCCAGCTCGCTCACCCGCCGCTGAGCCTCTAGGCACTCTGCATGACATGCAGAAATTTGATCGACCAACGTTGGTCATGCTCAGTTGCACCGCAATGTAAAATGGTATTCACACAAAAAGTATGATCGCGGAAGAATCAAAACATGTTCAGGCAAAGACAGCGCACAAGTTGTCGGTTGTACTGCTTGTCTATGTCCTTTCGGGCTGTTAACCGTATTCGCATGAGGAGTTAAAGGGGCCGTGAGGTGTTTTCCAAAAATTTTCAACTACATGTGTACTCAGAATCCTGGCTGTCCGTTAAATACTATAACTCGACTCGTTTTGAGCGTCTGCTCTCAGTGAATAGCTAAAAAAGCGCAATTACCGTTTCCCAGCACATGTTCCCATCCGTTTCCCAGCCCATGTTCCCACCTGTTTCGCAGCTCATGTTCCCATCAACTGTGCAGCCGTCACTTTAAGACAACCAATAAAAAGTCTCTCAACGTAGTAATGTTTTTGAGCCTTAGTTGATCATGGTTAGTAGCATCATACTTATATACATCTAAGATGTAAGAACACTGACACAATCAATCATCTGCTTTGTTACATATGTGTTCGTTATGCAACAATACAACTGCGATGTGTGTTGCACATATTTTGCAGTCTATTAGTGCGATACCTGCATTAGAACAAAGTATTTCCACAACAACCTAGTCGACAGCATTCCCAGCTTCCCTTAAAGGAGGACACTAAAAGCAAATATTAAGTGAATCTTGATTGCTGAAATAGTGGCACAGAAGCCTTGTAGTATTACTTTCATGCCAAGGAAGTGCTTATTCTGAAACGACGTTTTAGCGGTCCACATCGCGTTAGCGCGCTTCAAATCCCCTGCGGTACGTCTCCCGTCACTGCTGCCATGCACAAGGTTGCCCGGCTTTACTGCTCGGCCACCGACACTAGTAGCAGCAGAGTGAAAGCAGGGGGAGTGACAGCAGCAACAACGGCCATTAAACAATTTTCTACCATCTCCAAGGCCATGGTTCTGCTCGCTTGGTTCAACTGCGCTCCTCTAGATGGCACCATCTATCTAGCTTAACAAGGCAAAAATAGAATTTTTGAACCACTTGCACCATTCCCTGCAGTAACGCCGGGTGGTTCCTTTTTTTACATTACGCCTCTTGATGCAAGGAAGGTTCTTTCTTTATTGCAGCTAGTTTGATTACTAGTGATCGATTGTAGTGGGACACTCTGACCGTCATCGGGATCATTTCCACAATGTCCCACTCATGGGGCCCGTTGGGTAGTACATTTAGCTTAATTTCTTGGTAAGTACGACACTGCAGTTGATATCTCCATTTTAGACATTGTCATATATTGAGCCTTCACTCTGACATAAATTGTAGTTTGCCTTTAGTGACCCTTCAACACGTGGTGGTGTGAGCAGCCATGCATTGTTTAATTTTTTTTAAATAAAATGAAAAAAATCATGCAGAAGTACAGAGGCAGGTACTTTCTTATGTATTTTGCAGCAACAGCTCACCTGGTCAAGGATGCAAGAAAAAAGTAAATGTAGAAAAAAAACTATGCATGAAAGGGTTTTTTCCCCCGTGCATGTTTCCGGATCTGCAGCTTTTGGAATCAATGACAATGCTATGGCGGTTGCTCTTCCCGACGTCCTTCTCTATTTAACAGCTGTGTCAATTGGCACGTCAAGCTTGGAAACACGAGGAACACAGCTTCGCTATCTCGCAGGTGTGCTATTTGCAATATGGATTTATACAGGCAGTTCATTTAGCTTTTGCAAGCACTGCACATAAGGAACCTTCAGATGTTGCAGTGCAATCATTGTTATTCTCAAATCTTTAAGAACTTTGAGTCTCCGGCCAAGCTGATTATAAAAAAACAAGGGGTTTGCGGCACATACAGCTCAGATATGAAAGGGAACGCTGAATTCATGCTTGAACAATGATTACCCATGATTTGTGCATACGAAACTAGACAAATTTATTTTAAAGAACGGCATTTTCTTCGAACATTTAACGTTACAAACACTCCTGGTGTTTGCAAATATGTCACGGCCTTGCGAACCTTATTTTAGATTCCCTTTCATATCGCTCGCGACTCCATTGTCACCACACTCTCTATGTAAACAATGGAACACGTTTTTCAAAAGTGTTGGAATGAAGTTCCCTTATGGGAAAGAGAAAGTAACACAGAGGCAACGAGACATTCACTAAAGGGGTCAAGCATTTATAAACTAAGTTTATTGTTAAATGTCGCTCTTCAAGTGGCACCTGCAGTTTTATTGTGCACGACTGCAAAGAGAAAAACTGACTATTGTAAAATAATGTGAATAAGATGCACTTAGCGCAGCACACAACGAAGTACCCAAGGAGGATTAAAATACGGCTGGAGTGTATGATGTCTCATGATAATGATATGTAGGGTTTAACGTACCAAAACAACCATATGATTATGAGAGACTCAAAATGTCTCAAAAGTGAAGCCAAGAATCCGCCAACTTAGCAGAGGCAAGATAAAACATTACATTGTAGTAAAAAAAAAAAAGCAGCTTCCTTCCTTTCCTCCCATGCCCTACTAGTTTTGAGAAGATCATTTGTTAGGACCATAGAGTTTTCTAAACATACACAAGAGGGAACTCTCGCGTGAGCGTCTATGGGGGCTGCAACGCGTGGCGCTTCTGCAAGTATGGGAATTATAGGTAGGACTTGAATTTGCCTGGTCTTCGAACTTGACATTCTACTTGGCTTCCGAGTGGTTTGAAGCTTCTTTGTCACTAGAACAACAATCGGCAAATGTTCGGCAGATTACGCTTCACCACCTTCACCTTTCAGGATCACCATCTCAAATCAGCTCACGTAGTTCAAAACGGTTTGTTCTTTCATTTGAAACAAAACCAAAACACAGTAATAAACGAAGCCACACGTGCGTTTGCTGCCCGCAAGCGCCAAGACCAGGCAAATCTATGTAATACCTATCATTCCCATGGTCGCTGAAGGATCGCAGTGCCAGAGTCCCCTTTAGTTAATTTTAGGAAACTACGTTGGGCCACATAACGCTCAAGGTGTCCCCTTTTGTTACAAGTTTCCTTGAGCAGCATCAAAGTCTAGGCAAATTTCATTGCAGATCCAACTCATCAATGCTCTTCTGGATAGCCTACTTTTACCTGCCACAACAATCTCTTTATTTCAAATTAGCCGAGCATTCGCATTAACACAACAAAGCCACTTGATCTCATCAAAGTGGGCACCATTCAAAAGAGCATGTTTCCAAAACAAAAGTGGGGTGGGGGGGGGGGGCAAACACCGTGGCTTGCTGGAGAACTTACTCTTTTTTTCGGGTCTTCTGCTCCCCCTTGGCAACAATGCCGTTATACAGCGCGCCGCTCGATCGCGATCGACATCAAGCGTTCTCTGCCGTGATTGGCTCCTTCGAGCGGCTATCACAAAGGGGCCAATCACCATCGCGGAATTCGGTCTTGATCCAGCGTGATCGCCATCAAAAAAAAGTGACCGCGTCGCTACACCAGTTGCGAAACAAAACCTTCTGTTCTTGCGCGCATTCGACTTATATCGGCATCTGTTATCGCTACGTCGGCACTCACACGTCACGTTGATTAACGGTGTATTGTTTCTGCCCACTATCTGAAAACTTAGTCTGGGTAAGAAGTGACAGATAAACCTGAAAACACCGCCCGCGAAAGTCGCGTCAAAACGGAACGCCAGAACAAGACCGCGTTTGAGTCACGTGACGCGATCACAGACAAGCAGTATTTTACTAAAAAAAAAAAAAACGCACACTGCGTGCAGTTCGTACCTTTGTAGAGATTGGTGACGCTAGACGCAGCGTTCTGGAAGGGTACCCAAAGCGAGACACCGTGCTGGCGATCTGCGTCAAACAGAATTTTTATTGTTACCAGCGTTCCGTGTTTACCAGAACGCACAAAACACACAGTCGACTTTGGAAGTTTCAGGGACCACAAGCCACGGCAAAAAAAAAAAAAAAAAAACAAAAAACCTTCGAATTTTCCTGCGATTGGCGACCACATTCGGTCGCCAATCGCAGGTGTTGCATATGTTGTTCCCAGCGTTCGCTTTGTCGGCGCCGAAAGTTTCAAGGCCCTAGAGAACTCGAAAAATTTCAGCAATTCGCTATAAAATGTACGATATTACATGTTACGGACGCTTGATTTTTCAGAGTACAAAAAAAAAAAAAGCGTACGGTCGGCACCGAAAGTTGTAGGGGCAACTAGGCTCGTACTGCGGCCAGCCGGGATTCGATCGGGCAACCTTCGGATCAAGAGCACTGAAACCACTAGACTAACTTGCGGGTCTAAACCCTTCACTCAGAATACAGAAGCTATGAGGGTTTCTACGATACGAAAAATATTTCCCTTGCTAGACACGCCCAAGAGTCGTAGAACAAGCGGCGCGTCGACGATAAAACTGCCGACGATACACAGATGTGCTGGGACGGAACGATACTTCATGCGCGCTCATTTGCGCCTTTCATCTTTTTTTTTTCTTTCTTACGAGCGCTACAATCTTTGAATATCGTGACACCGAAGGCAGCTGCTACATTTAAAAACTCGTTCCAACTCGCAACGCTCGGTATCGCCCGTACTACCCAAACAAAAACTTCGCAATCAGACCCTACACGCGAGCGCTCCGGAAATGAATTAAAAACTGACAAAAACAAGGCTATCACGGGAACAGCGTCAACGTGGGTGATTACCAAAGAGAGGAATAGAAAGGTTGTAGAAAAGAAAAAAAGAGAGTACTATTCCCATTACACCCCCTTCAAAAACCGGTACAGAAAAAAGAAAACACCTTCCCTTATCTCGTAAAACAAGCTCGTATTTCAGCGGGCGGACAGATCGTACTCTCGCTAAGCCTAGCTCGAAGAGGTCGTGGTTTGTCACAGTACGCGTCCTGACCGAATCGCGTTCGAAGAAGGCACCTTTCCCAACCGAGACGCGTTCGAACAAGTCCGAGAGAGCGTCGGGCGACGCTACGCCGCGAAGTCGTGGATTACCTTTGTACAGCTGAGCAACGCAGGTGGCGGAATTTTGAAACAGCAGCCACAGCTTCTGAGACGAAGTGTCGCGTTCGTTTTGTATCTGGCTCTCCAAATCGGGTGCCCTTTCGACTTCCTCGATACACTGCCTCTCCCAGCTGGTAATCCACGAGTCCAGCTCGTCCCCTCGTTCGGCCATGGTGTTCCTTTTTGTCGTGGTTTTTCGGTCCCGAAGTCGTTTGATGGAGGCAGCTTTTTTTCACGGACGTCGCACCAGCATCGGCGAGAAACGGTCGGTTTCGTACAGGTTGTTCGCCCCGCAGAGGAGCGGCGCCTACAGGGCGCCGTTCGAATCCACAAAACGACAACGTTTACCGTCTCTTCACGCCTCCGTTATCTTTTCGGTCACTCGTGTTCGAAAGAATTTTTTATTTTATCACGCACGAATCCCTCGAAGGGGCGGGCAGGCCACGGGAATTTACGGCTCTCTCCAGGGGCGTCTCGGGAAGCACAATTTTCTTTCTTTCGCAAACCCCCACCCCCGTCTGGATTCACGAAGCTGTAGTCCACACACGCGCGCACACACACACGGAGACGACGCCTTTTCGACACGGCCACCAGCACAGGCAACTACGCACAACGAAGGAAGAGCATAGAAGAACGAGCCAGTTGTCGGGCTCGTGCCGTTCTGAATGCAAAATGACGAAAAATGGCTGGCCAAGGGGACGTCTAGCGACGGGTTAAGCAACTATCGAAACGGTGAAATTAAGTTTCACCACTCAACCGCCTGGATTTAGACACAAAAAAAAATAACATTTATAGAAATTTTTAACAACAACAGAATAATTCAAACGGACTTTTTGCGTATAAAAATTGCGTTCCATTGAGTGCTCGCGCATGCGCTGATGTGAAATAATCGGCTCTCTGAATGAGGTGCACGTCTGAAACACGTGAATATGATGCTTACCGCACGGTTATATGCTGCGAAAGCGTAAACACAAAGTAATCGCGCCTGATTTTGCAGTGCGAGATGTTCAGATCTAGTTTGCGCGAAGTGCATTGTGAAATAAAAGCCCGGATATTTGTTGTTGCGCTGCTCGTATCGGCCCTTTCGTTTGCTGTCATCGCGCCAGCTGGCTTTTTAGATAAACAAAAAAATCAAAATCAAAACTTGGCATTCAAACGACAACGCGCAGTCTAACAGAAAATAGAGAGCTCGCCTAACAGTCGACTGCAAATGCTGCTGCCAAGCGAGCGTTACTCTACAAACTTTTGAAACGTTGCCTCGGTGCGTTTCTCACCAGCTATGTTCAACATTTTGCGTGCATTCGTTGTGCCACCGGTCCACGAGGACATCGGAATCGGTAAGCTCAGTAGCTTCCCGTAATGTTTCTTGATGCATTTGCCCCACTACCTCCTTTTTTTTTTCTTTGCCCCCATGTTAGTTTTACAGGATGCATCCAGGTTGAAAAAAAAAATCTTCTCCAGTGGAAGCTTTTACTATGCGTCAATGGCACTAGTGAAGTCGTTGTTGCTTCTGTCCACTAATTATAGTTTCTTCGCTAAGCTATAGTATTAGCGTATTAGCCGAAGACGATTTATCATGCTCCTACTAAGATGTCGAACGCGGCCGCCCTCTTTTTAGAACACGGTTTCATTTCTGAAGCTGTGTGTCATAGGGTGATTTCGTTTAAACATACTTCCAGCAGGTTTTTATAAGCCTATTTCTTGCGCTTCGTGCCACTCGCCCCACCCTTTTTTTCAGTGGAAGCTTTCACAACGCTCTAACGGCACAAGTGAAACAACGTTGCTTTTTGACTAAGTTGGAGCAAGTCCTTCATAATAGTGCAAACACAAAGCTTGCGTTTGCGTTCAATATCATTATGAATGACAAGTGAAGCCATTGTTTTCCTCCATTCACATAATGCTGGCTACCTAAATTTTAGCCGATCGCTGACGTTTGTATTGTGCCCCTACGAAAATGTTGACAGAGTCGCCATTTTTCGAAGGGCACGGCTTCACTACTTCAGACAAGATTGTCACTCCAGCCTACTTGGTCACAACACACCTCCAGCGGGTTTCTGTAATCCTACCCATCGTGCACCGCGCCCCCCTTGCTTTCCACCATCTTGTTTACTCTGATGTTCCGTGTGGACTCGGGTAGCGCAGCGCAGCCGCCAAGTAAAGCAGTTTGTCGTTGGATGGTATCCCCTGTCTGGGGGGCTGACACCAGCAGACATTGGGCGGATTGCGAGCAAGCACGTCAAAGTGACCGTGTCCGGCAAAAACTCCTTGGCACCTGGCAAAGAACGCGCGAACAGCAGCGCTCGATCTAAGCGAACGCGTGAAAGCAGCATCTCGGAACCCGCTATGAACAACGCTCTCAGCCCCAATGACAAAGACAGCAATCGCGCAGACCTTCCCGAAGCGATGGATACGCAAGAAGGTGGTATGAGTTCTCTACAAAACTACCCTTTTTTTTCGTGTCGCGTAGGGCGCCCGAATAGGAAGGGGGGGGGGGGGTTAGTCCCCCCCTCCCATGCTGTGTTTGCAATAGCCGCTAGCTGTGCGCGACTCTCCGGTGTTTTCTTGTGCGTGCCGGTCAGTGAAATGCGTCGAAAACTGACGTTCGGAACGAAGCTCTTGCCGAGATGCAAGAGGCGTGATGGACGATGAAGAGAAGGAAGAAAAAAACAACAGAAAAAGTGGTGTCCCCCAGTTCCGCATGCAATGTCTCCGTATCCCCCCGCTTTTCTTTTGACGTCTCATTGCCGGTAACGCTGGCTCACTGCCGGCGGCAGGATGCTTAGGCCTAGGTTAGGCTTAAGTTGTCACCGAATCGAGTTTGCCGGGGAGACCTGCGATTAGGCGGCCCGTAATTGCCGTTACGCGACGAGGAAACGTCGCCGGGCACAGGTTTCGGGTTCGATTGCGGGAAAAGTTCGGCAGTAAAGTTCCGGGGAGGAGGGTACGCTGTCGTGTCTCTGTGATACGGTGCAGTTTTGAGGCAAGTGCGACGTCCCGGCTCGGTTGTCTCAGTTTTCATTCGGTTTTCTGTTCGCGGTTAGATCTTTCTTCTTCGTCTGGTAGCGGTGGCCTCTTTCATTTGGAAGGGTTAATTGGTAACCGTCGTAATGTCCCCTCCCCACTGCCTCTCAATCCCCCTGTACAGCTGTGTCTAATGTAGTACTGAAATTACGGGAAACGAACCCTTTAACGGTTAATCGGATAACGTTAGATATCGTTTTTTTTTTTTCTCATAAGACACTTCGCCTGAAAAGTACTGGCGAGAACTTGGTAGCGATGGTTTAGCGGTAGGTGTTGTCCTTTCGGGTTTCTTTAGTCGTAGTGGGCGGCTTATCTTTTCGCGCTGCACCGAAAGCGTTTTTGCGAGAAAAACGCTAAATAAACAGCAATGTGTGTATAGGGGCGAAAAAAAAGAAAACGTAACCGTGCTGTTTTTGTGGGGAGTGCACGCCCTTACAACAAACTAAACCATGTTTAGGGCGCATCGCGTGGAAGCTCGAGACGGTGTGACGCCGACGAAAAAAAGAAAATAAAGATCACGGAAAAAATCGTGAGGATGAGGCGCTGCCGCGATTTTTCGCGACTCCTTCGATGAGCGGTGGCTCGACAGTGCAAACATGACCGGTGCTGCCGAACGTAAGCTTCGAGCGGCGGCGATTCGTGCGTCATTTTTTCGCTTATTTCTCATTTTTTGAACGTCGATTTCTCTTTGCGTCCGCACTGTTTAACGATTAGGCAAAAAACACAAACCGTGCCCTACCCCCCGTCTCGCATTGGAACAACCTTTCAATGTCGCCTGTGCGTGGGTAGTGTGCAGGCTATGTAGTCGGTGTAGTCTATGCAGTCTATGTAGTCGGCGCTACGTTGGTGTTGACGCCGCTCTCTTTCGAGGTGCCGTCTGTTTACTTTCTGTTCGACGATTTACGCGAAACCTAGCGTACCCTTGCCTAACCCTTTTTTGTTTTGTTTTGCTCGGGGCAACCCCCCCGCCCGCGATTCGGCGTGGTCGGTAATTGCCTTTGATTCGTCTCTGTTGCGTCGAGGATTGAGAACTGCGATGGTGACGTTGCGTAAAAACGGGGTTCCATCTTTGAAATGTTTGTTTTCGTGAGCATTATTCGAGTGTCAGGCTTTAGCGATGGTTTAGGTTGCAAACTCGGGTTATTTGTGTCTGGGAGTCCTTAGGGTTGTGAAAATTGCCGGACCTTCAATAGACTAGCATTTGAAACCCGAATGTTTTTTCCGCCTTAAGCCCCCATTTTGCTATGCCCACTGATGGTCATGTTGTAAATGAAAGTAACTCAGGATGAGATATAATTGAAGTACAGAGGTCAACACATTTGTCTGGAATGCTAGAACTGTATGCTCTAGCACATTACAGAATGTTTCAGCGCCGGGCATACTGATAAGTATTTGAGGTAGCCCATGCTAGCATACTTCGTTAGCGGCCGTGCATGCTACGATTTGGGCACTTTCAAACCGGGTGCAATCGGCAAATGTCATCAGTGCTGCCTGGAGTGCGCAGGTCCGATGTTCAAGACGGGTTTGTTGACTTCTGTACGTTTTTTTTTTACTCTAGACAGTCGCAGCAAAGCACTTGCACCTGCTAGGCAGTTGCAAATTTTATGTAAGCTTACAGAAGATTGTCTTATATATATGAAGTGCATATGAGTGTTTTGCTACAGTTTCGTTTAGTTGCACTGTTGCTGCACTGTTCGGGTTCTTTGGTTCCCAAAAGTTATGGCGGGATTGAAGGTCCGAAATGTTGAACTCGGTAGAGAGATTCGCTTACCAGCGTTCGTGAGATTTCAGTCCTGCACGCGACTCTTGTGGCACTTGTGTTCACATGGAGCCAGCACAAATTCCTGCTTGGAGCAAGTTTTCAGTCCTCGCTGTTGTCGTGCACTCTTGGAAAAATGCAGATTCGGGTACTCTTGTAGCTGCACATGTCATCTTAAACCGGTGTTGTGTGGTGCACGGCTGCCGTTTGTGAAGATTATCTCGTTGGCTATGGGCTCCCTGCTGCAGTGTCCTGAAGCAGCCAATCGGGATCGAGGAATTGGATCCAGATTAGGCCCTATCGTGATCAATTGACGATGTGAAACTGGTGTTACCCTCGTCGCTTCTCTTCAAGTTTCTGGTTCCAAGAATGCCAGTTATGTGCACGTTGCAGAACCTCAGGTGTTCAAAATTATTACGGTCTTCACCGTTACTATGGCCATCAGAATCCCTTTTCGTGGCTTTGGCAAATGAAACCCAAGAATGTGACATTTCTGCCATTTTGCGTTTTGCTTGATTTCCCAGCAAATTGACCGATACCTCACGCCAGGAAATGGTCCATTCTTGATTTTGACTTTTCATTTTTATGTGAAGTAACAAAATGCAAGTTTTTAGTGGATTAGAAATAGGCCATGAATATGCATTTCTGCATTTTAGTGGTTCGTTGTCTTAATTTCTGGTTTTTCATGTGAAGTGTTGCGGTGCTTGACATGCATGCCCAGTCTCTCCACGCTCGACAACAAAGCATGGCTGTGTGAAATGCAGAGCCTTATATTTTGCCGACTGAACTTCTCGCGTAGTCTCGATTCTCCGTCCACAGCGCTAATGTCGGAAAGGAACTCTCCAACACTTTTCCTACCCCCATTTTTACTCGTGGACTGCATAGACTGACGCACGGACAAATTAGCGCAGCAAGTTACGCAGTACAAAGTTATTCAATTTAAAAAATTCAAGATACAAGAAAAAAAATGCCTACCCTCAACTCGAATTTCGCGGGGTGACATGACCACATTTCATTCTCTGCTGTGACGTTGCAGGGGGCCTCCAATAACATGGGCTGAAAGCTCTTACGTAGAGGAAGCTCATACACCATTGTTGCCTGTTCAGTCAAATGTGTTAATGACGCTGTTGCTAAAGCAACATGGTGCCTGACCATGCCGTTTTGTTACGCGGTCGAACAGCTGGGTAAGGCTGGTAGAAATGAGCCTCCCCGACTTGTCAGAACTCGAGCAGGTCCTTTTGCTTCGGAGTGAGGCTTTACACGTCCTGTGATAGGCTGCGCTCATCGTCGTCATTTCCGCCCGCGTAGTTCAAGCGAGCGCCACTGTGTGCCGAAGCGGTCGGCAGCAATGAGGTGATTTTATTGCATGATTAAATTACTAAATTATATGATATTGGTACTTGGAACTATGCTAAAATTCTCCCCTGCCATTGGTCTACGCAAAACACATACAAAAAAACAGGTGCTTCTAAAGTGTTGGAGGGCCCCTTTAACAGGAGGAGTTGAAATTGTCAGCCACTGTACACCGCTACAACCCGAGAAAGAAAAGTAAATTCCACCGATGTTTATGAAGTTCAGGTTTCTGACCCAAAGGAGCACTGGCACAAATTGTTTTTTTTTTTGCCAATGGGTAGCTAACGACCCACTTATCAGGCTTGGGGAGCTGGTTAGCTTAAGCACACGAAGGTTATTTGGAGACAGTCGCAGTTTCGGTATCGGAGAGCGCCGAGTGAAGTGGGACTTCCTTTTGTGTAAACGTAGCCGGTTACTTAAGCAAAGCACACAAGACTGCATGCACATGAGCGCCATGTTGACGACTATTTTCAGCCAAGACCGTCCAAGGTGCTGTAAATATGCACGTAATATATAATGTAAATGTTAATATGTAACGTAAATATGATAAAAGAAAAGTGGATGAAATGATAACTTGCTGACAGCAGGGACCGAATCTGCAGTCTTTGAATGATGCGTTTGAGGCTCTGCCGACTGAGCTACAGCTGTGGTCGTTTTCCAGTCTACCTTGCGGGATATGTATGTGCATTAAACCTTTTAAGTGGTTGTCGGCACCGCTAGTAGCCATGACGGCAACTGGAGGTAATTCATGGTGAATGTGTATGGATTGGTGGCCACAGCTCTTCTCTCCAGATGTTGGTTCTTGCATACTTAATGAGTGCTGGACCAAATTAGCCTATTTCTGTTTTTTTTGCATTCCAATATCATCTATGGCATCTCTTTCTCTTTTTTTTTTGCTTGTCAACAGTTCATGGGGAGTGAAAATTCAGGCTTAACTTCCTAGCGCCTCGCCCTGCTCCGAATGAAGCAACGTAGCGACAAAGTAGTGCTAGTTTCGAAAATTGACAAGCTGCCAGAACTTTGCGTAATGTGTCGCGAGCTAGGAGACACGAGTGGGGCTTCCTTTTCTTTTCTATTGCAACATCGTTCATAATGCAAGTAAGTGTTACGTTTAACGGGTTAGTCCTTCGCAAGCGTATCCTGCTTGGCTTCGTTGCTCATATGCTCTCGTGTTTTATGTCCGTGCAATGCACTACTCGATCAAAATTAGTTTTTTTTTCTCTCGTCTGTACTGTCGCTTTCTCCATTTCTCAGTGTTGTCAGTGCTGCGGCGCATGTGAGAGGCTTTTAACTGATACCTCCACGAGTTTTAGTTTTCTGTAGCGGCAGCATAATTCAGGGGAAAAGCGTGCTTAAACCGGTGTATGGAAATGGCAGTGCACACAATTCAGGCGCTTGAAAAGTTAAAAAGTTGACTGATGCTCTCTCGGGACTTGGATCGGCTGCTATTGATGTGGTAGTCTGGTCTTTTATCGAGATCGCTTCTGATTTCGTGTTGCCATTCTTTTTCTGTTGTACTTTACTGTTGCATTGCGTTGTTCTGTGCAAGATTGTCGCAGTCGCCTGTAGCAGGAGAAGTGTTGCACCACTAAACGTGTGGGTTACGGTTCAATTCACAGCATGGAGGAAAAAGAAATGTTAAGAAAGAGCATTGCGAAACGCTATAGAAAAAAACGTAAAAATTGGGCACATTCACACGTCAACCATCACTTGTCCCCGTTTTCCCCAATAAGAAAAGGGCTCCCTTTCTTTTTGTTTGCACTCGTACTGTTTGGCATCCCTGATACCGAATCGAATTATTTGTGACGAAAAATTCCTGCGGCCGATAAGTAGCACATTGGTAGCTTTAGCTGACCATTTCGCATCGCTGATACTGAATCAAATTGATTAGTTGTGGCGAAAAATGCCTGCAGACAACAAGTAGCACATTGGAGTAGCTTTAGCTGACCATTTCGTACTTGGGGGTGAAGTTCCTTGAGAACTGCACAATGTTTGTAAACTGCCATCCAGAATCCGCAGCAAATGTAGACAGGTGCATTTGAATAAACCTAAACATCTGTAAACAACAAAAAAAAGGTTATCAAAAAGCTTGTTGACCGGAACAAACAAAAAGCAACAATGCCATAACACCGATTCGTTAATCGATGCATATGACAGAACAAAAGGTTAGCAAGAAGAAAACAAAAAGGCTCTTCACCAAAATAGAAGGCAATGATTCATGATTTGATGCACACTGCTTCACTCCATGTAAAGCATTGACTTTGTTGATATGTGCACAATTTTTTTTTTCTGAGATTGCAGGCAGTCTCTCAAAAGTACAGGGAATTGTCCTGTCGCGATTAGTCATTTCGTTGTAGCACGCATCGCCTAGAAATTACTCAGCCCGGACATGTCTATCCACATTTAGTTACGATTCGGGCTGAATCCGGGTAGCTGTGATAGACAAAAAAAAAAAAAAAAAAAAAAAGTTGCTTTACTTGTAACCCGTTGCGTGCCATTTAATGCCCACGTGTTCCACACAGATTCTTGCTTTAGGATGATGCCGGCAGTTAAATTTGAAGACACTTTCTGCACATTTCGTGGGCTTTTTGTTCTTGCTCACTTTTGAGTCTCGAAATTGCATTGGAAGTTCATAGAAAGCAGCAGCGGGTAACGAGAATATTGCATTGATCGTGTGCCTTGCGAGGCTGGCTGGTGATGTGTCCTGCATGCTCTGTGTCGTTTGCAAGCAGCCCTGGCCAACACTTTCAGGTTTACCTTCACAGAAATACTCCATAAAGTGGACAGCTTGACTAATGCCACCATAGCTCAATTGGTAGGATATACGGATATATCATTAGAAGGTTTTATGTTTGGTTCCTGCCGACAGCAAATTGTCTTTTAGTCCACATCAATATTTTGTGCTTGAAATCGTAAATGCTACACTTGAGCTTAAAGGGACACTAAAGTCCAATAACGATTTATATCGGAGTGAAAACTCAATGTATGACGTCTAAAACGATAATATTATCAACAGCAGTCCTCAACTTATCAAGAAATTGGGGTAAATGCATGAGAACACATGCGCCACGGGTAGGGCACTCACAAAATGATCCCGATTACGTCCGAGTTACAGCCTACGATTAATGACTAGTAATTGAACTAGCTGCACTAAATAAAGAACTTTGTTGGCAAAAGATTTTATAGAAATGCTGCTTGTTCGTTTCATGGAAAATAGAAGTGCCAGGCGTTATTATAGGGACTGGCACGAGTGGTTCAAAAGTTCAATTTTCGCCTGTTTAAACTGGACAGGTTGTGCCATCTCGAAGGCCATGGCAGGAAATTGTTCGATGGCCGTCGTTGCTGCTGTGGCTCCTGCTACTTTTGCTGTGCTGCTACTAGTGTCCGAGCCGGCATTGTTGTGCACGGCAACAGTGACGGGAGACAGACCGTGGGGAATCGGAAGTGTGCTAACGAGATGTGGACCTCTAAAACGTTTTTTTTATTGGCACTTTCTTGACACAAGTAGCACTACGAGGTTTCTGATCTGCTATTTCAGCAGTGAACATCTCCTTAATATTTGCTTTTAGTGTCCCTTTAATAGAAAAGATGTACATTGTACCTTCCTTGGCTTCATATTTCGTCAGTTTCACTAGGTTTTGTTAGTCTTGTTAGCCATTTCGTTTCATTAATTTACTACGTCACAGAGTAGAGGGCATGGGAAGAAAAAGCTCGACAGTGCTATTTGCTACACATTTCCTTAAGTGTTTCTGGTCGCATATGCCATGCTGCGCTGCTTTGTTCCTGCTGTCAAGACCTGCACATTTTTTAGTCTTGCGTCCACTGCCTTGCACATTAATGGCCATTGTACGCTTCTGCAATCTCTTGGGGAAGGCATCTGTGTGGGATTTTACCAGCAGGCAGGGTAGCTTAGCAGGCTGAGGTGCTGCGCTTCTAAGCTGGGGATCGTAGGTTAGATGGGGGCGAAATGCAGTTAGATGGCAAGTTGGGCCAGTTGGATTACGTTCATAATTGAAAATTTCATTGAAGCGCACTAAAAAAAACAGTTGATCTGTCCTTGTCAGCCTCCTCTGTCCATCTGTTTTTAGTGTGCTTCAACAAAATTTTCAAAAATGCCGTTGGTTCAAATTAATCCGGAAGTCTCCTACTATGCTGTATGGTACCTTGCGCTCGTATCATGGTTTGGGCATGTAAAACTGTTAGGTTAGTATTATTACTGGTATCGTGCATGTGTATGTGTTTGTGTGTACACTTGGAACAATGGGGCAAGTTTTACTATTGCTTGGTAATGTTTCCTTTGTAAGGTTAAAGGGTTTAAGCAGCAGCACATAGAAAAATAGTT
Organism: Rhipicephalus microplus; assembly: GCF_013339725.1. NCBI lineage: Eukaryota > Metazoa > Arthropoda > Arachnida > Ixodida > Ixodidae > Rhipicephalus > Rhipicephalus microplus. The sequence goes on along the minus strand of NC_051174.1, from coordinate 113,611,557 downwards.
AGAGCTCTTTCATTGCTTTCCTGCTGTCTTAGTATCTGCTTACGTTGATTATAGTTTGGTAATGATACACTAGAGGGAAGTCTGGCACTATTGTCTACAAAAGCTGCAGTGCATTGTGCTTCAGCCAGCGTGGTAATGAGTGATACATAGCTTTGCATGATTGTTGTTCTTTTTGCCTTTGTGTGGCCTGCAGCCGCATTGTCGCCTTATGGAAGTTCGGCAAGTGTTTAACAGTTGCAGTTTGACCCTTTCACGCTGACCAATCCCAACCAGGTCGCAAAGTTCACGAGCCACTTCTGATTTGAAACAACAGCCAAAACACAATTAGCAAAGACTGGTTGAATTCGCGTGCTCCCCATCATTCCCATGGGGGACTGACCAACCACAATGCCAATCGTCGTCGTCCTGACCACAGAGAACTTGCACAGATGTGCTATCCAATTACGTACGCTCATTTCTGTGACTTGAAGCACTTCAGATGTGCATTTCAGATGCTTCTTTCTCCTATACTGACACATGGTCGTATTCCTGATTCTGTTTCAAATATTTAGTTTTTTAGTCCTGAAAAAATGTCATCAAAGATTCTAACTTTGCTGCTTAGGGGAAGATCATATTTTAAGCAGTATCTGGGAATCCTTAGTTTTCTATATGCATGGCATTTACATTAGCACAGAAAAAGGAACTTGTTCGAAAGACAACTGAATCGCACGGCTCTCGTACATGCGTGACGAACAAGTACGTTGGTGTTCGATGGGCAGAGCTTGTACTTATGCTTGGGTTGTAACAGATTAGTAAATATAATGAGAAACTTTGCTGCCAGCACAATTGTTGGGTGTTCAAGCGAGTGTGATGTCTTTCTTGACGGCCGTTCTCTCCCCTTTCGTTGCAGATGACCACGCAGCGGTCCAGCAGCAGCCGCCTCCCCCACAGCCGCCGCAGCCGCCACCCTTAGCGGCTCCTCAACCTCCGCCGGCTCCGATTGCCGCGCCGGAGCCGCCGGCCTTCAACGCCGTCTCCAACTTGGCACAGGCCGGCGCAGACGACGATCCGATGGGCGGTGGGGGGGCTGGGACGCGTCTGATGGAGCCCGCGGAAGAGCCGATGGAAGAGGAAGACGAGGCTCGTCCGGGGGCTACATTTCGCTTCGTCGTCCCAGAGTTCTCCCGCCTCAAGGAGTCCCTACTCAGCCCACCTACCTATGTGCGCAACTTGCCGTGGTGAGTGACGCTGTCGCGGTGAATCAGCATGCTTCTATAGGAAATATTAAATTTAGCAAGGGTTAACTTCCGGGATAGTTGGTACATGTCCTGAGAGAACATGTTAGTACATGTCCTGAGTACCCACAAAGACAGGACATGACCCCCGTGTGTGTTCTCCTTCGTCTTCTCTACTCTTCATAACTATCTGTGCTGAACTGTTATGGGAACTGTCGGATAGTGCAAACTTTAGGGATGAGAGAGACAAGAAAATGTGATTCGTACAAGAGATAGCTTCCAACTTAATTTTTATTAAAGTATCAACTAGCCCAAAGAAGCACTTTGCTATGTTAGGGGAAACGCTGGATGCACGACACCCCTTCGGGGACAACTCCCTACATTGGGCTATTCACTCGAGATGAACTGGTTTGGTCAAGACATGTCATTGGGCTCATGTGCTGTTAGTTACCGCTTGGAACAGTGCTCGTTTTGAGATAGTGACGGACATGGAATAACGCAGGGCACAAAACAGCGCTGAACACGCCATTGCTGGAGGTATGTGTAATTTTATGGGCATTTGTGTCTTAGACAACCACTCTGTCTTTGATGTGATTAGTGTAGTTGCGTTAACTGGGTGCGCTTTGCCATAAGTATTAGATCCAGGGATGTGCTCATTAGAATCGATTCTCCAATGAACACAATGTTAAAATCATTTTTTGCATTGTTGATGTGTGGCGCTGATCACAAAGACCACCAATGCCAGGCGGGCACCAACCAGAAGCACTCTTCTTGTTATGTAATGTTGTATGCGACCTACTTTTTCAAGGTAAGCTAGTGACAGGAAATTGTTACCCTCAGCATTCCCAAATCAACATAGTGTTCCCTGTGTACAGTGCTAAATAATGTCTTGTGTATTGTCATAATTTCAAGGCATGTTCCTTTACACCGACTCTTGTGCCTAAAATAAATGTGCAATGCGTTCGCAGATTGACCCATTGACCTTGCCGTTAATTCCAAATGGCAGCTATCCTTTTTATTTGCATCTCGCAGTCACCGAATTTTATGGTTGTGTGAATATTTGCAATGTCGGCTAATAAATCTCTTTGTATCTCGGTTCACTGGGAACTCTGAGTCTGATAGGCAATGTTGTTATTAATCGTGCCTTCTTGCCCCGCCGCGGTGGTCTAGTGGCTAAGGTACTCGGCTGCTGACCCGCAGGTCGCAGGATCGAATCCCGGCTGTGGCAGCTGCATTTCCGATGGAGGCGGAAATGTTGTAGGCCCGTGTGCTCAGATTTTGGTGCACGTTAAGAACCCCAGGTGGTCGAAATTTCCGGAGCCCTCCGCTACGGCGGCTCTCATAATCATATGGTGGTTTTGGGACGTTAAACCCCACATATCAGTCAATCAAAATCGCACCTTCTTTCTGCAGGAAAATCATGGTGATGCCACGTACCAACACAGGCAACGACCGACAGCCGACGAAGAGCCTCGGCTTCTTCCTACAGTGCAACGGCGAGTCCGAGTCATCGTGAGTTTCCTCTCTTCGCCGTCCTCCTCGGAACTTCTCTGCTCTGTCCCTTGCCTCGTGCTTGCGTGTGTCTTGGCAATGATAGTATACTTTGCACAAGGGTCGGTGTGGCCAAAGGGTGCCAAACATGAGTTTTGTGGTCAATTCTGGTTAATAACGCATTTCTTGAAGTCATGGATAAAAACATGAGTGATGTATGGTGCCCACAAAAAAAAAAAAAGAAGAAAGTAATTGGAGTGCTTGTGAAGTCTCTGGGAAAATTACGCCACTCTCGCTGTAAGGTTTGTGCGATTCCTGTGGCCTTACATAGTTTGCTGACAATTTCGTTTTTTTTTGTACCTGCTCGCCATGTGGTTTCTTGTCGCGTGGCGAATTCCGGTTGTGGTGCCGATTTTGGATCAAGAAGACCGTGTTATACAGTTGCCATAACATGGAGTTTCACGGAGGTATAATGGTGGAGCTTAACAGCGAGTTATTATAGAACTTGAAAGTTGTTAGTATAGTTAGACAGGGAGTTTCATGGGGATCAAGTGGACTTGACAGCGCACGAAAGATTGTGTTACGCAGACTTTCTTTGTCTGTGTGTGGCTTACAGCCAAACTTGTGCACAGAGGGAAAAGTTCTAACTACTCTGCAATGATAACCAGTCTGTGGGGATCTTGTGAATTGGCTGTTATCTTTAGAGGGTGTGTCCGATTGCTTACTTGGAAGCAGTGTGCAAGTTCTGCAGTGCTGGCTTTAGCAGAACGGCTCAAAGGCAGACAGCAGGCTGTGTGCTATCTGCCTCACCGTGTGCCCTCGATGCGTTTTTTCGTTTCGGTGTTGTTCGTTCATTAGACCAGCTTGTTCACTTTAATATGCTTACTGACTCATCTTTTTTTGATTAAGAAGTAGGAGGGAAAAAAATCTAAAATTTTGTAAGCACAGTGTGTGCTGCCTTTACCTCGCCTAATTTATTGTCAGCATTGGCTGCCAGTAGCCAAATCCCGGGTCTTTCAGACAGTATTGGAGTAAAAGCTCGTTAAGATGAGAAATCTGATAGTTCAGACTTGTTCTGTTCGCATGGAAATCGTATGCATTGGTAAATACTGTAAAACTTGTGTTTATTGTAATTGTCATGTCACAATTGACGAACAGCCCGTTTCCAACCAGTGTTCTGGTGAAACAGTTTTGTGCACATATTGGCAGTGGTGGTACGTGATAAGAGAGAGATGCAGACGGAGTGTCAAGTGAATTTAGACGCAGTAGTCTGGGCCACTGCCTCTAAGTGAACGAAGTTGCAGTGCAGGAAATTGCAGCTTTTATTTATACTGCCTTTCTGCAAATTCTGTACATTTACGGATTCAGATGTGAGTTATTGTATTAAGCATTCATTTGTTGTCTCGGTACTTACGATATTTCAGCATTTTTGTTTATTTGAAAATTTTTCCAGTCCCATGAAATCCCAATTAACAGGCTTTTAGTGTACAATTTTTCATTGTGCATAACAGGTTAGGAATGGCCATAGCGTGTAACTGGCTAATTCTGTTATGAACACTGAATGGTATTTGTAGCTTCTGAAGCAGCTTAAATGTGTACTTTGTTTTCTTAGGAACTGTCTGAGGGGAATTCACTTAGTTGCCCTGGAAGCTTCGTGCAACGTCTGACATTATTCTACGATTTGGCCAGGAGGAGCTGTCGTACAACTTTTTTTTCTTATTGCTTGTTCTTGGCTTCTGTGTAGTACACTGGTTGGGAAACATTCCATTTAATGCATTGGAGAATTTATCACCAACTTCCAAAGCATATTGCCTTTGACTGCATGAGTAATCGTAGATTTTGCAGACTTTTTCTGTGCCCCGACACGGATTGCTGTGACCAGACATGCGATCTCGATCAGAGCCAGAGTAAATGATCCAGTAATGAATTTTATTGCGCTTGGTGGAGACTTCGGAGGCTAGAAGCTGAACGGTGCCCTACAATTCGTCGCTTGCCAACGCGCTACACAGGCACCAACACACTGCCACACGTGTTGAAGTGTCTCGCATCAACGAAAGACGTGAACTGTCTGTCAGGTTTACCTGCATGTAGACTAGTGTCCCGTCTTGGTTAGAAGAAACTCCCAAGAGGACCAGCCGAACGTGTCGCCAGGCTCTGCTCTCCCGAGCGTTGTTGTGGTTGTAGGCTTTTGTCAAAACTTTGGGGCTAATTTTGTTTAACCAAGAATTTTGCAATATGCAGGCATGATGCCTTGCCCAGTAGTTAGCAAGGCACGGCATGCACGATATGCACACATTGTATTAAAGGTTATTGTCATTTTCTTAACATATTGCTTGTATTGTTGTGGTATTGTACAAAGTCTATCAGCCAAAGAGAGTTGTGATGCTGCCCTGCCTGTACTGGAATCATCGCAGCGGCATGATTACTTTAATTCTATTCTTTTCAACCAACTGGTACACGTGGATGGATTGCTACAACAGGTGGCAAAGTATGAAAGGGGGGTGACGAGTTGGCTCAATTGTTGTCATTGTGCATGGCTGTCATTGTGCATGGCTGCAGACATGAAAAACACGAATTTCATTCTGACTCGATTTTTGTGAAGGTCAAACGCTAAAGCCCTTCAAACTGCACAATCTATGTGCACTCTAAAGTAAAACCCGAGTGCTTGAAATCGTATTGAGCCCTTCTCTATGGTGTCAGTGTCTCTCGTAGCCTCAGTCACTTTAGGTTGCTAAAGTTCATAACCCAATGAAACGAACTGGGAAAGGAATAGCATTTAAATGTGATCATTATGCTGTTTTGATCCTGTTTTGCATTCACGACACTGTTCATATCGCACTAGCTGTTCGGCCTTCAGATAGAAGGTCTCGAGCCCTGTCGTTGGTTTTTAAAAACTGCATTCGTTGCAGGGAAGCCTCTGAAGGCGAAGACAGTGTGCCGTAAGGAAAACGATTTTTTGTCATTTTGTTGTTTTTATTGTTCCGTACTTTTTGTGTGTGTGCATCATTTTGAGGGCGTGACCCTCTGTAGGCATTTATTGAGCCCTTCTGCTAAGCCGCCAGCACGTAATGAAAAGAAAAATAACTTGAGATCATCGCATGTCAGCATTTGCATTTTGCCCTGCTGAACTTGCTGTAGATGCTCGGCTAATATTAAGGGTTGCTACTTGGCCATTGTTGCCGAAATTGGCGTCTGGTGTTAAGCACACGAGATTGCAGAGTGTCGCGTCCTTTCATTTGTTGAGGGGTCTTTGTTGCTGTTTGCATGGTTTTTTATGTAGGTTGATGGTTTGATTTTATGACAGGTTTATTCAATTTATAATGGCTTCTATGGAATATTAATAGAAACAAATGCATGAAAACGTATCTTTTTTTTTTTTTTTTTCAAATATGCATCTATACCTCTATAGTTGCATGACGAAGGCCACAAACAAGTGACTGTGGTTTCGATAGATGAACAGAAAGCAGGATTTGTTACGCACGTAATGTGCCAACATTGGAGCATTTGAACAGAATTGTAGTGGCAAAGGCAAAGGGAACCAAATTTTTAAGGGGGCACACGGGTCTTTGCGGATGAAAAATTGCCCAAAAACGCATTTTTTTTAGATGTCATTTTTGAAATCTACTGGTATTTTTCTATTAGTTTGCTCAGTTTTTCCTCCGAAAAGTTGGTACTTGAACAGTAACAGCTACTTATAAAAGCCGTACGGGCCCGATTTGGCGAGATTCTGACGCCAAAATGGCAATTTTTCAATAACTCCCCGCAGCTGCGCCCCGGGCAGTATCACAGTGATCTAGGTCTCATTTGAAAGCGCGGTCTTCGGTCTTCGATTTCCCGCCACTCTGGCTCCTGTCCGCTCATTGGTAGAGTAGTAAACACGCGCCAAAAAAGCAAAAATACGCGTTCCTATTCGCCGGCGAGCGCACGTGACTAAACAGCGCAACGCGATTGGCCGCAAGCGGCGTGTGTCGTCTGCTTCGCGCCGTCGGCGGCGCAGTCAGGCGCCATATTGCTCGGACTGAGAACGACGGATTAGCCAAGGATCGCGCGCGAGGTGGAAAGCCGGAAGGAAATTCCACACAAGGAATCAGTACGGCAAAAAAGAAACAAGTCGCTCCTCGAGAACTTCAAAGGCCGTTCCGCGTCAGCGAGGAGCGCTGAACGAGCAAGCGACCCACCTTCCGTGGCCAGCGGCGAGGCCCCTGATAACATAGGCCTAGCACCTCCGCCGCCGCCCGTTCAAGATAACGCATCCGGCAGCGGCCGCGGTCGTCTTGACACAGCAGTGCTGCACCCGTTAGAAGTGGCAAAGGTGCGTCGCAACGCCGAAAACAAGCTGCAAGAGCTCGCTTCAACTGGAGCAACACAACGCAAGTGCGGCCTGTTAGCCGATATCGACGATGCCGCAGCCACGCCGCTGGACGAAACACGGTTTTTGATCGTGAGTTTGGACCAGGTGAACGAACTGATGCGTGAAGTGAAATGCAAATCGTGCTCCGGTGATGTAAACATCGGCAAAGAGGACAGGGAGTACGGCCTTGCGGTAAAGCTAGTGCTTACGTGCGCGACCTGCGGCGATGTGTCGGTGGCATGGAGCTCGCCGCGCGTTGACGGCGAGAGCAAGGCAAAGCCGTTTGCCATCAATGTTTTGGGCGCGCGCTATGCAGTCTACTGGCAATCAGCAAACGGTATTCAACGACGTTTTTTCATCGATGAACATTTCTTAGCGCGGCCTGCACAACAAAACGTGGCAGAGCTACGTGAAGACGAAACTGACACCCGCAGCTGTTCGTGCGTCGGAAAAGCTGAACGCGGAGTGCGCGCGATCGGTTCGGGAACTGTACGCGGAACTGGACCTCGGCAACCCGGGCAACATCGCTGTGTCGTACGACGGTTCCTGGATGACGAGGGGACACTCGTCGCACATCAGAGTCGGCACAGTTATCGAGTTGTTTACGGGGCTTGTGCTCGGTTATGTCGTGCTCTGCAATTTTTGTGCCGGCTGCGAGCGGGCGCCTAAAGAAAGTGACCCGTCCTACGACGAGTGGAAAGCGAACCACCACTGCCAGAAAAACAGCACAAAAAAAGCTGGAGAGATGGAAGTGGAAGCTGCCCTCGTTCTGTTTCAGAGGTCGTGGGAGCGTCATAAGCTGAGATACACTACAGTTCTTTCTGATGGCGACTGCCGCACCTACCCTGCTTTGAAGGAGGCAGATGTGTATGGTTTTATAAAGGTAACCAAAGAGGAATGTGTGAACCACGTCCAGAAGAGGATGGGCACGCAACTGCGCAATCTCCCCAAGCAGAGGCCAGCTGGCTCCGAGAGCCTCAGTGGTAGGAGGTGGCTGACTGGTGATTTGGTTAACAAATTGACCTCTTACTATGGCTGGGCCATCAAATCTCACAAAGGGGACGTGCCAGCCATGCACAATGCTGTGATGGCCACATACCACCATGTGACGTCCAACGATGCCGTGTCCAACCACAGCCTGTGCTCTACAGGTCCTGACTCGTGGTGCCGCCAGAACGCTGCCAAGGCCAGGGGTGAGCCGGCCCCCAAACACCGGTACAACCTGCCGCCGCATGTCTGTGAGGCCTTGCTTCCAGTGTACGAACGCTTGGCGGACAAGAAGCTGCTGGAGCGCTGCCAGCGAGGCAAGACTCGGAACAGTAATGAAAGTCTCCACTCTGTGATTTGGTCGCTAGCCCCGAAGGAGCGCCATGCATCACTGCATAGTGTAGAAGCTGCGGTCGCCGAGGCAGTGATGAGGTTTAATGCCGGAAGTCAAGTAACATCATCCAAGATCCTTAAAGAGCTGTGCTTGAACCCCGGCCTACTGAGTAGCAAACGCATGGCTGAAAAAGACCGCCGCCGAACCAGGGACTCTACCCTCAGGCGTGCGTCTGCAGAAAATGTGCAGCGGACGCTCAAGAAGCGGCACCTGGATGCCAGCAGTCAAGGGGACTATGCTTCTGGGGCCTACTAGTCATTTCGCTCCAAAAATGTACAGAATGTTTTACCGTTTACATTAAACATGGCACCGTTGTGTTTTTTGCCATTTTCTCAAAATGCATATTTTTGACGTTTAGGAAATTCTTGAGAGGTACATCTCGGCATGCGGTGCAGCTAGAAAGATAATTTTTTTTGCATTGTCAAGCTGAATGTTTAAACCTTGAAGTAAGGGAAACATATTTTGCATTTCACGTTTAAGTAATTGTTTAAATAACTGGTTAGCAGGCATACTTTAAACCGAGAAATTAGAATTGATGTAAACTTGCATGTGTGATTGCCAGACAAAAAAAAACTGCTTCCGTCATTTCATTCTCCACAACTTCTAGTATCTATTCATGCCATGCTGGTAATTTTTTGTTGACTAGTTTTTTTTCTTCTATTGTTCTCAAGAACAATCACGAAATATTTTTAATTATCGGGAACTAATTAGCTTACATGAAAACTAATTGGATATTTGAAATCAGCTAAAAAAAACTGAACAAGCCCATGGAGTTTCATTAAAATTGGTTGGAAAGCAAAAAAAAATTTCTAAGACCAGTGTGCCCCCTTAAGGAAACTTCCAGATTTTATTTCATTAAACTTAAAATTAGTGAATGTACTTATAATTTTGGATACGAGCCTTTGCAGCTGTTCTCATATTGTACTGCAGAGCATGGTGTTTTGGCTTCAATTCTTGTCTTCAGCTGCCGCTTCTTGGAGAAGTTTGAAGTAATCAAGATTTTACCACTTTGAGACTTCATGGGGTTCGCTTGTTAGCCACATCATTTGTTGCATCAGTATTTGACTGCGGGGTCTTTAGTTTATGAGGATGTCTTGTTTTGGAGATTTTTGCTCTGTAGGCTAACGTATAGTACTACCTGGCATTGTGCTTGTGCGAGCGCTTGCGTTTTGTTTTTCGCTGCGATTGTTGCATGGATTTACAATGCTGTTGTTGCCTTGCAGAACGTGGTCCTGCAACGCCAATGCCGAGCTGCGTCTAATTAGTCAGAAAGAGGGCGTCGAAAACTTTGTCAGAAGTAAGTGCTTCCTCGAGCTTGTCTGAAAGTGCTCCCATTGCGAAAGTGCTCACTGCATGGAAGCACTTGCTGTGAAAATGCTAACGGTGTACAACTACTAACTCTGTCAAAATCTTCACCTAATGAAAGGGCTGGAATTGCAAGTCGTGATGTAATATGTTCAGTGAACAAAAGTTGGTTCTTTTTATATTTATTTTCATAAGCTAACCTTATTTACTGACTAAATTTGTGTTGAAACTTTCTTTGGCCTAGTGAGAAATAAGTATGTGAAATGAAATATAAATGGAGCTCGAGCAGTGAGTACTTTGGTGAAGTCATTGGGAACAACCTTCAGGCATTCTATTGTCACTTTTTTTTACAGTACGCCTATCAATACTTTTTTCTTTTGTTCTTTACCAAATGCTGTTCTGTAAATGGTTGCTTTCAGTTGACCTTTGTGTGTACGTTTGCAGAAATTCAGCACCTTTTCTATGGCAAGGAGAACGACTGGGGTTTCAGCCACTTCATGACTTGGAGTGTGAGTGTCACTCATACTTGCCCTAGCCTTTTTGTGAGACGAATAAATGCCTTCTGCGGGACAAATGGCAATCGAGACTTGCTGCAGTGTAAATGGCTTTTAAGAACTTTAGCTAGAGCGTAAGTAGCCTTTGAGAACTTAAGCTAGAGCATGAGTAGCATTTCATTAGCTAGAGTGTAAATGGTGTTTGAGACTTTAGCCGGAGCGTGATTTGTGGTTGAGACTTTAGCCGGAGCGTGATTGGCAGTTGAGACTTTAGCCGGAGCGTGATTGGCGTGTGAGACTTTAGCCGGAGCGTGAATGGCGTGTGAGACTTTAGCCGGAGCGTGAATGGCGTGTGAGACATAGCTGGAGCGTGAAGGGCGTGTGAGACATAGCTGGAGGGTAAACGGCACTTAAGACTTTCATTGATAGAGCGTAAAGTATAAAACACGTCTGAATAATGGGAGACTTTGGATGAATCAAACTGACCTTCAGGCTTTCATGTTCTCTCATTTTTTCATGTAATCTTCACAGCCACTACATCAGTGCCAGGTTTGCTGACCACGCTTTATGAAAACTTTGTTTGCAGTCTTGTGACCTGAATCTTGTACATCAAAGCTGTTTGTTCACTTTGCTTTCTTCTTTTTTAATTTAAGTTGTAAGTAGGCTGCAGAGGCCTCTTCAGCATTTCAGAAGGTTTTTTTGCAGTGTCAAAAGTTGCACGTTTGCAAAACGTCGCAAACTGAAAGAGGTGTTTTGGAATTAAGGCTGTATAAGCGACGTGTTGATGTTGGTGCCGTACTGTGTAATAACATTAATTCTGTACACCTTAATTAACAAACAAAATGCTGTGGGTTTCTTCATTAGTTGTCTCAATGCTCTGTTAGCCTTATTTGCACTGTGTGGCTTTGCTTTTAGCTTTATTTGCACTGTGTGGCTTTGCTTTTTCTTGCGATTTGCTTCGTGTCGGCTAGGTGCACCTGGGGCGGCTCTATCTAGTCTAAATCTGTTTTCTGGACGATTTTATTTGTTCTTTTCAAAATCTCCAGGATGTCTTGGACCCCGAGAAAGGCTTCATCGTGGACGACACCATCATCCTCGAAGTTTGGGTGTGCGCCGATGCTCCACACGGCGTCAGGTCGGTGTCGCCAGTGCTTGCACATTTGAACGGTTTTGTACGCTCGATTGAAATTCTAAGAAAACATGCCAGCTCTGCCCAAAGCCATTGCTGTCCCTCTCAGAGTATTCGCATAAATGTTTTATTCAATATCGCTTGCCCGTTTTCATAATGTCGAGCACTTCTCAAGCGTTCCCGGTGGTCTACGTTCCTTTTAGAGGCTATTGTGTGTTGCTTGGTTTAAGTCGGAAACCCAAACGCAGTCCTGGTTAATTTTGTCAGGGACCGTGACATCTTTGCTCAGGCAAATGTAATGTTGTAGGCAGCGATGCCCGACCTCGAACTTCTAGTTGGCGTAGTACACTCAAACCTCAATATAAGGAACATCGACATAACGAAGTAAATGTTATAAAGAAGTAAATGAAGAATAGCTGTCATACAGTGCTGCAAACATATTTAGAACAAATTTGTGGATATAACGAAGTATTTTCATGGCAGGTGGGAATTTTTTTAGGTTTGAGTGTATATCAGTTCAGGAAAAGCACTTGCCTTTTGAGCGGACACCACCTAGTACGGCAGTCTTTCACAGGTGAAATTCAGGAACATTGTGGTTCTCTCGGCGGAGCTTTCACGTTTTCTTGAGTTGTAACGAGCTATCAATTCTTTTATGCGACACTTTCTTAGACATTTGTATTGGCAAAGGCAACCACTGTGAGAACTTGTAGAACTCCCATGTGCCTTGAGCTGCTATTTCTAGTTGTTTTTTGCGACCCGATGTTAAACTTGCCTTGCGGCAAACTACATAATGTGTTACATTTCTAATGCGAGACGCTGTAGTTCTTACTTGTGAGTGTGAGCTGCAAGAAATCAACCTTGCTAACCTTTGTGGCACTGTCCGGTATACACAAACACAAAAAAGTACGGATGCAGTTCGGAGTGACTGGCATGGTGCGTTCCTAGTAGGACCCGCAAAATGCGGGCACTGTGAGTGCTCCAAGATTGGTAAAGCTTCCGCTCTTTTAGGTGCGACGTGTCACGAACAGCCCGTAAATGTACCGGATTTACACAACTGTTTCCAGTCACTAATATTCTGTTGCAACAAAAATTCTCGATGTACGTCGACTTGTGGGTTGTGTTGATCCTAATTAAAATTAAAGATGAATTTATCTTGAACTCTTTCACGTTGTTTTTTTTTTTATTGAGTAGTCAAATGATAGTCTAGAGGTACATGATTTGAATTTAGATTATACTTGTTTGGAACATAGAAAAGTTATACTTTTGACTTTGCTCACGGAAAGCAGCTCATCAAATGTGGTAGTGCCTCCAGAAAAGAGGCTAGATTGCACAGTAAACAGTCAATTGAAGTTAAATGTTAAGTGTTGAAGTAAATTGAAGTTAAAAGTGCCCGTGATGTCCATATTTGTTTCTTTCTGTGTGTGGTTGTTCTTTTCGTGCAACGTTGAACATTTAATCAAGACATGCCCGAACTAGCCCAACAGCAAGTTCTACTAAATGTAGGCATATTTATTGCGCAAAAGGATCCAGCTTAAATTGAGGACGGCGCAGCGAGCGATGGAAAGGAAAATTATGGGTTTAACCTTAAGAGACGATAAGAGAGCAGAGTGGATCAAGGAACAAATCGTGGTTAAGGATATCATAGTTGAAATCAAAAAGAAGAAATGCACATGGGCCGGACAAGTAGCACATAGGCAAGGTAACTGCTGATCATTAAGGTCATTAACTAACTGAATTCCTAGAGAAGGCAAGTGGGTTAGGGGGAGACAGAAAGGTAGGTGAGGAGATGAGATTAGGAAGTTCGCGTGTATAAAATGGCAGCAGCAAGCACAGGACAGAGTTGACTGGCAAATCATGGGAGAGGCCTTTGTCCTGCAGTGGACGTAGCCAGGCCGGTAATGATCATGGTCATATTTATTGCAAAGATGCTTTAGCTCATTCAAACCTCAATGTCTTAGGTCCTAGTTGAACAAATCACAAAACCACATGTGTGCAGTTGGGTACTAAGGGCCCCACAAAAGTTAGTGTTAACGTGTGTTTCTTTGCAGTATGCTGAAAAAAAAATGTCCTTAAATTTTTTTTTTCGTGTTTCTCTGCAGCATTGCGTAAGTACTGCAGCCAGTTTGAGCTGTTTTAACCTAACAACAATCTCGCACTACCAACGGTTCCATGCTGAAACGGTCTCGCGCTGGAAATTATTGAATGCTTTATTTCTGCTACACAATATCTCATTTGTTCGTCTCATTTGCCCCCCCTCCACAGCTGGGACTCCAAGAAGCACACAGGATACGTGGGCCTCAAGAACCAGGGCGCCACCTGCTACATGAACTCATTACTACAGACGCTGTTCTTCACGAACCAGTTACGAAAGGTACGTGATAGTACAATATTTATTCGCTTAATGAACCCACCTGTTTTTTTTTCTAGAAAAGTTGACGGCTGTTTGGGGGAGGGTCCATTACACGAGAGAAAAGTCACGGGAGTTAACAGCGAAAATTTTGCATAACGGTCTTGCTTGTCTTAAATCACGAAATGTGCGCCGAATCGTTTTTGTACCCGAAGCTCTTCTTGTTTTCGATTGTAACGAATGCGCACAGGTCAATGCCCAAATGTCTTCCAGCCGTTCGGTTACCGTGCTCCAGCGCATGCTCGACCAACTTTAGCTTTGAAACCAGCCGTGTAGATAGCCTACCAGCCGAATATTCGCGGCGCAGCAGACGTCCAACTAAGTTCACTACGACAAACCCGACAACAAGAACGCAGCGTCAGATTGCAGCGCACAAAGGTTGCGGGAGCACAACGCTCCATCGGCGCGGTTGCGCTTTGCACGGATTCCAACATGGCAGGCCCGTGGCGTGTTTCAACGCCGCACGCCCGCCATCTCGGAGGCCACGCCCTTTTTTGTTTTCTTCGTTTTCTTGTCGCTGGGCTTGTGTGACGCTATAAGCAAAGAGGTTTCTCCTGCATTCGACAGATGGCGCTCTGTTGCAAAAGGCGCAACTTTTAAATTTTGATTGTCGTCAGCCGAGCTCGCACTGCTCGCCACTCTTTAGCTTGGTAGTTACTATGTTTTGACTTTATTGGGTCAATATTTTGATATAATGGCGTGATTTAACAGTTTCAATCGTCAATGACACTGGTTATCATACCAAAATAAAATGAATGGATACATTAAAATTTTTTTTCGTTTTTCGAGAACCAAGTTGTGGAGTGGGTTCATCATGCAAGTGGGTTCATTACAAAAGTAAAGGCATAATTTCGTTTATGTGCGGTAGCGTGTCCCATGCTGCTCGTGGAGCATGTCTTGTGCTTGTGAAACATTAGACGCAAACATATTCTAAACGTGAATGCCTCTATGAAAAAAAACGTCAGGCCTGCGCTGAAGGCGCCGCACAGTCACAGCGAAAGCTAGAAGAGCGGCCTTTCAGAGCCTTTTCAAAACACTCATTGGGTAACTACTGCAAGCACACTTGCTTAGTACACACTGCGGCATTAATAATAAAATTTTTTGGGTAGTAGGCCGGCATTCGCTGTGCCATTTTTTATCATTCTTCTGAGAAGCGTGGTATCTGCTAAACACTTGCAAGGAATTTTGTGCCAATTGTCCATGCAGTGGCTGACGACGATGAGGAATTATGGCTGTAGTGGGTATGCGGCACAGTTAATAGGGAAACAAGAACAAGCTTTTGTAATGGGTTAGAGCCTTGGACGACCCACTCCTTATGCTAATCGTATTGTGTGACGACTGGTTGTTCTTTCGCTGTTTTAAAGCGCTTTATAAGTCGTATTATTGCGATTGCTTTCCCAACTTCAAGCTTGGCTAAGGCAAGTGTGACCAGTCACAAGCACCAGTGTAGCTCAGTGGTAGAATATTGGGCTGGCACCCAGCGGACCCGGGTTCGAGTCATGCCTGCCTGCAAGGTTTTTCTAATTTCGCGTGATGTGGTTACGGACACCGGCGGTGGCGAAAAACATGCAACTGTGCATGACCTGAAAAGTGATCTCATAACAGGTTTTGCTGTAAAAACATATGCGTAACTATCGCGCCTCAATCCACGAGGCGCGCCGATGCGACTCTTCTTGAACCACGTGCGGTCTTCTTCAGTAAAGGACCTTTCTCATAACGTTTTGCCATGATAAATGTCGATTAAAATACTACAAGATACAGTAGACTCGGTAAACGAAAATCTCTTTAAACAGAACAATATTTAAACTCATTAATTTAGATTTTACAGTACCGGAAAGACTTTCCTCTCCTAACATGAAGCCTGCTAAGCGGGAATCGACCCGAAATGCTGTTAGCAGCGTGGCCATACAGTGCCTGTCGATGAGGAGGGGACTGTGCCACCTTGTTTCGGCCGCACGGGAACGTCGTTTTCACTTGTTTGCGTCTCTCACATTTGATGTGCTTCAAGCTCTGCATGCTCCGAGGATCGTCCGAATCGGCAGGGTTGCGACCGAATTAGACAGAGTTGGATGCCAGTGAACAGCGCGTGGGCTTCCAGAGAGTGCATCGGAATTATCAGATTTTTCAAATGAATGGGAGTAGAGTTAACAAGCTCTTACTGTACTGCTTGAATAAAGTAACTGTATCCCACGTGATTGGTTTTGTACCCAAATTATGCACCCCTGTTTGTCTCTCGGTAAACTGAACATGTTTTCCTACAGTAGCACAGAAAGCCGGTCTAGTTGATACTGCATAGTTGGTACTGTTATTTCGCAATGCACATCGGTTGCAAGTCGACACACTTCCTGTGTCGTCGTGTCTTTTGCTCTATTTTGCAGTGCTTTTCTAGTTCCCTGGGTTTTTCATTTTGTGAGCGTCTACTGTAAATGCACTGTATTTCTCTACTGTAGAAAGGTGCTATGTTTCAATGAACGGTGTGCATTACAGGCTGTGTACCAAATGCCCACCGAGAGCGACGACTCGTCCAAGAGCGTGGCCCTGGCGTTGCAGCGGGTGTTTTATGAGCTGCAGTTTTCCGATCGACCCGTCGGCACCAAGAAGCTCACAAAGTCCTTTGGGTGAGCAACAGACCTGTCGCAGTTAAGGGGGGACGCGGCACTTCGGGACCGAAAATCAGCCAAAAAATCGAGTTTTTGCGGACCTTCTTTTCGCGTTCCCGACATCATTGCGCACCTATTTACAAAATTTCATAGCCGAATACCATCAACTTTTATCGTTATTCAACTTTAAAAAACTGAAAACGGGCGTCCTGCCCTTTAAATTGAGGGCGAATAGCGCAGGTTTCGGCTCTACGATACGCGGGAACTACGCGCTCGATCGGCGCCATTTTGGTCTTGTTTGAAAGAACGCGTTTTCAGCTGTTTTTTTTATTCAGTAAGCAACATTGAGCGTTTCCCCGGCTCGAAAAACGGGGCCTCAAAGACGAAGAGCCGCGCTCACTGCCATTGGCTAAACGGCGCACGTGACTGAAATGGCGCTTTCCGGTTGGCTGGAAGCTCGCGGCTTGCGCCTGCATACGCGACCCGATGCCATTTTGAAAGGGTTACCGCTGTGACGCCTCGAAATCGGCAGAGCACTCTGAAGCTTCTGATCGTATCGCCATGCCTGGAAACGCAAAAAAGTATCGGACCGTACACGCATTTGGTCGCAGGAAACGCAAAGGTCGTGGGAGAAAGTCTACGAAGTCATCAGAGCCCTTGGTTGACTCCGACGAACGATGTGTCGACGCTCCGCGGCCGTTCAGCGATGGTGCGACCGAGCGCGTTGCCTCCGACGACGATGACGGTGAAGCGAACTCCGGACGACTACGAATCGACGCCAAGGTGGTGACAAACGCCGAAGTTGAAGAAAATCATGCCCGGGAGAAAGCGACGCTCGACCGGCTTGCATCGGCGCCAGCAACTGCACGGAAAATTGACTTTTTCACCGCGAGTTGTAGCGAGGCAACCGCACAGGACTCGGACCACGCTGCTCCTTATCTGCTTATGCATCTAGATATCCTAAACGCGATAATGGGTGCCTTGTGTTGCAAAGCCTGCCGCGGACCGGCTACGATCGTCAGAGGGGATCGGGACTACGGACTTGCCGTGAAAGTGCTAGTGCAGTGTGAAAGGTGCGGCGAGATCGCGAATGAATGGACTTCGCCCCGCGCGAACGGCACGAAAACGTGCAATCCGTTTGAAGTAAATCTTCTCGCTTCGAGGGCGATGGTGGCTACCGGCAACGGCCAAACGAAAATGAACGATATTTTCGCAACAATGGGCATCTCACACCGCGGTATGCACCACAAGACGTTTCAGCGGCATTTGAAGAACACGCTGGCACCCGCTGCAACGCGAGCGGCTGAGTCCGTTATGAGCGAATGTGCGGAAAAGGTTAGAACAATTTATGATGACTTGTGCTTCGGCCACCGGGGCAATATTGCCGTTAGCTACGACGACACGTGGAAGACGCGAGGCCATTCTTCCCACATCGGCGTGGGCACAGTTATCGAATTATTTAGTGGCTACGTGTTGGACTATGTGGTTCTTTCCAACTTTTGCCTAGGCTGCGAGGTGGGCCCAAAGCCTAGTAGTGAGGGCTATCAAGAATGGAAGGCTAACCACAAATGCCAAAAAAATACGAACAGCAAAGCGGGGCAAATTGAAGTGGAGGCGGCTCTAATTCTATTTCAGAGGTCGCTTGAACGCCATGGCCTGCGCTACACAACTATGCTGTCTGGTGGAGACTCTAGGACATTTTGCGCCATACAAGACGCCAAGGTGTATGGTTACATTGACGTGCAGAAGGAAGACTGTATTAATCATGTACAGAAACGGATGGGCACCGCATTGAGAAACCTGGTGCAGAAACAAAAGTATTAATCATGTACAGAAACGGATGGGCACCGCATTGAGAAACCTGGTGCAGAAACAAAAGTGCGATGGGAAAAGAGGCCTTGGTGGGAAAGGCAGGCTCACAGGTGAGCTGATCACCAGGCTGAGCACATATTATGGCCGGGCTCTGAAATCGCATGAAGGTGACGTGGGCGAGATGCAAAAGGCTGTGATGGCCACATGCCGCCACGTCACCTCCACTGATGAATGCTCGGACCACAGTCTGTGCCCAGCTGGTGAAACTTCATGGTGTCGGCACAATGCCGCAAAAGCAAAGGGTGAGCCCGACCCCAGGCATGCCTACAATCTACCGAAAGACGTGGCAGAGACATTACTACCGGTTTATACCCGGCTTTCGGAAAGAGCCCTGCTTCAGAGGTGCGAACGCGGCAAAACGCAGAACTCCAACGAGAGCCTACATTCGGTAATCTGGAGTTTGGCCCCCAAGGAGCACCATGCGTCCCTGTTCGCTGTTGAAGCAGCTGTTGCAGAAGCAGTGCTGCGCTTCAACACGGGCAATTTGAATTCTGCAACGGCAATCTTAGGTGAAATGGACATGAATGCGACAAGTACTGGTGCCAGGAGAGCGAGAGAAAAAGACCACCGTCGCAGCATTGTCTCCAACAAGAAAAGAACAGCCTCATTGGAACTCCGGAAGCTAGTGAAGAGGAGGCATGAGCACAGAATGCATTCAGACTATGCTTCTGGTGCGTTTTGAGGTTGTCTTGTTGCATCTTCTGCAATAAAAATGTGTGCCCACGTTTTTCCTCGATTTCTCAAAACGACAATTTTCATGTGCTTCCCATTATGCCGGAGCAATATCTCTTGTTCTATCTGGGTTATCATTACGATTTCTTTTTTGTTTCGAAGATAAATGCAGGGGATGTGTCGTAAAGTAAGTTTTATTGTAATAATTTTTGGAGAAAATTCTCTAAATGGATCTTTTGTTTCAAGTGTAGATGGGGAAATTTTTCATGTCATATTCAACATCCCACAACTTTGCTTCGAAATAGCCCAGAACAATGATTTATACTTTATTGCACACTGTGAACATACCGAATTGGTTCTATAGGTTGCACATCAATATCCAAGTTACAGTTAATTAGCTAATTAGGCCTTAATTGAAAAAGTCGCAGTTCATTATATCTTTAAAACTAATTGTCACAGCAAAAAAAGAATTAGATTTTTGAAATCAGCAGTAAAATCTACATAGGCTCTCCAAATTTGACTGAGGTACTCGCAAAAATAAAAGAGTTTTTGGAAGGTGTAGCATCCCCCCTTAAAATGAGTGTTTTCATTAAGGGGCCAGTAAACAACCCCGAGATCTGAAAATTGTTATGAAGAGGAATATGCGTAAGGGCATGAGGGCTCATTCTAGGCATGTGAAAAGTGAATAACTTTGCAAATAATTTTGTATCGAAATTCGAATCTCCATTCAACCTGCACAATATTTTATAAAATTGCAAAAATATATATGCAAATGTCAATCTTTTTGCTCTAAAGGGAAATGGAAGTAACTTCGAATAGTAGCAAAATTTCACTTTTTGGCAGAATGCAAGGGATAACCTGTAAAATATGTAAACCTGTAAAATATGTAAATGTGTTTTAAAATTTGCTGTACTGGGAGCATGAAAGCTGGTATAACAAGCTTTTAAACCTTGTAAAATAATGAATCAATGTGAGGGCAATATGTTCATTTAACATTGAAGCAAGGCTTTGAGGCATTGTGGTCATGTGGCAGTGGGAAAATCATCTTTACAGGGATACTTCTCTGTGCGTTGAAATCACGCTTGAAAATTCACAATATCTTAAATTCGTGTAGAAGCAAATTCGTGTGCTCTAGTGTTCTATGAACATTCAGAGGTGCAACAGCTGCGCCAATTGCGCCAATTTGATAAATTCCCGATTGTTGCGCCGCGCTGTAGCAAAACCATGAAATTTGCTGAAATTGCACCAAGCTTCGTAAAAATGCCCAACCAGCCTCAAAATTTTCTCCTGTCCTCTAGTTTCAGCGAGAAATGAAGGCCATGTGGGCCACCTGTGCTTTGCGCCATCAATCAAAGCGCGCAGTGCCCGCACGGCACCGTGCGGGGACTGCGACGCCGCATACATTGGCGAAACAGGGAGGAAGCGGTCAACGAGGCTCGGAGCGCAAAGGGGATGCTGCCAAAGCCTCCCGTGCCACGCATTCTAGGACGGAACTCGTCGAACACTGCTGGCCGACGAGGCGTGCCTTCGCCTTAAGTAACGCGACGACGCTGGCTCAAGAACAAAGGTGGGGCAAGAGAAAGCTTCCAGAGTCATGGTTCATCCGCCATGACAAGTCAACATGCAACAACCGTGGCCCCCTACCAAATGTGTACCGAGACATACGAGACTAGACGTAGACTGGGTGATCTCTCATTTGGTGCCAGTGCACATTGCGGATGCCACGTGCATAGGTGGCGAAATGTCTGTGTAGTCTTTTGTTGCTTTTTGTTGCGTTAAGTTAGAGTATATTTTTAATCAATCCAAATTTGGTACTTCATGATAAAAAAAAAATGCATGCGTTTTCCATAACCTACCACGACTTTGGATTTTAGTGCTGCATAAGTAAAGTTTTGTTTCTCCAAAAAAATTTGCTCCGAATTGTATTTCGGCTGTTGCACCCCTGAACATTCGAAGTGCTCCTCGGTTCAGGTGTGCACGTTTGTTTGTGCAAGGGCTGGATGTTTGCGACACCATAATTGCAACTTAATTTCTCCTTTCCTTTCTACAGGTGGGAAACCTTAGACTCGTTCATGCAGCACGACGTTCAAGAGCTCTGCCGAGTGGTGAGTGATGTTTGAGTGGGTGGGTGCGCTAGCTGTTCCGGCAGGTGACGTCAGTTCTTTACTATCGAGCGTGGCAGTTGCATTTTTATGGGCGAAAAATGCGTAATTTGGCCTAATACCTAATAGGCTATGCTCGGTGACAACCTTTCTAGACACTGAAAGGAAAGCTACGAAGGCGGAGCTTCTGCACATGTAGCACTACGTGAAGTAGTCGGCTTTGGCGCGCGTCTTGTAACGCTGTGGAAAGTGGCAGGGGCGCACCATCAGTATGTTATTACATGCAGATACCGCTCGGCGTTTGAAGTGCACGTAAAAGGGTGGGACTTTCTGAGGCCTTCAAAAACGCGAAGTCGCAATGCAAAAATAAAGGAATAACGAATACCTTAATGGTGTGAGCTGCGTCCCGTCTCGAATAGCTTCATGTAGAAAATAAAAGAGAATTTTTATGTTTTTCGTTGAATATACGAGCGCTTTTGTGGAACTACATTCCCTGGCGGTAGGATTATGCAATCCAGCTCTGTACTGTTCGCGTGTGTTCATTATGCACCTTTCTGCAGATGTTCGGGTAGTCAGATTTAGGTGCCCAGTAGATATCCCCGCCCACCTGGTACTCCAATTTAACCCAGGCTCCCTATTCACTGCCGTGCTTTGTTAAATAATGATGTGGAGATTTCGGAAGATAAAACGTCTTCACCAAGAATAAACAAGCGAACAACTTCACTCAGGCGTCTCATTAACACTGGTGCCTCAATATAACGAACTCGGATACACTCTGATCTTATTATAACAAAGTTGCATCATACAACAAAATAAGTTAGTTCCGAAAATTTGTTATGAAGGTTATTCCTAACACTGTATGTATTTTAAGACTATTTTTCATTTTCCTAGTTATATTCATGCTCATTATATTGAGGTTAGTGCGTATAACAAAATATTGGTTATAACGAAGTAAATGTGGAATGGCCTTGCAATGGATAGTGTTAAGAATATATCTTTATAACAAATTTTTGGAAATAACGAACTACTCATTTTTGTGTAAGGTCCAACTTCAGTATAATGAGGGTTTTTAGTGTATATTTGTAGGCTGTTTTAGCAGTGACTGTAACAGTATTATGCTGCTTAATTTCTGTTTAGTGTTGAACTTATCAATGTCTGAAAAAGTTTGATACCTATAATGCTCTATGTATATGGTAACGTGATGAATGCTCACCACAGTGGCGAGGTATTTTTGTGCTTGATGTAGTATATATACCATAATATGAAAAAAAATGAGCATTTTTGTCACGACCCAACCAACTTGCGCAATGTTTTATAAAATTGAAACGAGGAATTATGAACCCTCTTTCTTCTCACTTCAAAGGGGAGTGAACATGACTCTGAATACTAACAGGATTTGCAGAACACCGCCGTTAACAGGCGTGGCTTAGAAGACGCCAATGCACGTGTACGTTGACGCCACGTCGCATGCGTTTCACCTTGCGTGCAGCTGCTGGACAACATGGAGAGCAAGATGAAGGGCACCTGCGTGGAAGGGACGATCCCGCGCCTCTTCGAGGGCAAGATGATCTCGTTCATCAAGTGCAAGCACGTAGAGTACACGTCTCGGCGCATGGAGCCCTTCTACGACATCCAGCTCAACGTCAAGGGAAAAAAGAACATCCACGAGAGCTTCCAGGACTACTGCGCCACCGAGTCGCTCGACGGCGACAACAAGTATGACGCCGGCCAGTTTGGACTCCAGGTGCGTGTCTTCTTTTTTTAGGGCGGTAGTGTTGAAGAGCTCGCTTCGCGGAAATTTTGGTTTCGGCATAGATCGTGTCGTAGATTGTGAGCGAAAAATCGGCGTTTACCGTGAGCTGAAATTGAGGGTAGACTCTAATAAAGACACAATGATGTTATTAGAGAATGTCCCACTAAAGTGGTTAGATAGGCGCCAAAAAAGACATGATTTTGGTGGAGGGCACAGGTCTTGTTCTCCATCTTGGCTTGCGCGTTGTTACGTGAAGGCACATGGCAAACTAGGCATTTGAAGATATACTTACACAGCGCCAACGCACAAGCCAAGATGGAGAACAAGCCCGAACACACCGAATGCCAAGGATTGCTCGGTAACAGCGGCTTGCAGTTTCACACGTCGGCAGTCGAAAGTGCAATGTGCACGCCAATTTTTGTCATTGTAGCTGCACTGTCTGCACTGTACTCGCAGCCGCGCACTTTACGGTGATATGGAGTGCTACCAGTAAGCTCCAGTGATCCGATTTGGACGTGCCTGTAGCTGTGCTTGCATAGCCTTGTGCGTCTACGAATGTTCTGAAACAATGAAAGCCTCATAGCCGTGACCAGCCGTATGATGGTGCATTTCACTGCTGCAGTGGCAAAAGAACATGTATGAAGCATGGGTACAAATTATTTTCCCGACTGGCATCATTAGATAAACTGCTAAAAAAATTCTTGCGTCACTACTTTCCTGCTCATAACTGTTCGTTATTTGCAAAGAAGGCATAGGCTGTGATGGTGTGAGCCATTCTGATGTAATAAATCTCTATGTAAAGAATGTTCAGTGATTATTTGCATTCAAGAAGTACCTAATTACATTAATGATAGCATGAACACAAGAAAGATGTGTAATCATTTCAATGTATGACCTAATTCAATTACAATCTTTTCTGTTGTGCCTTTCATACCACTCCTTCATGCAGAGAACTTCATTTGAAATCCATACTTGTTCATAATAGATCAAGAAAGGAGGTTGTGAAAAAAAAAAGCAACAAGGGCTCACTAAGCAGAGGCCACATGTCTGAGAAGTCAAGTATGAGGAGGGAAACCAAAGATCACAATTTTTAGTTGTTTTAGAGACGTAAAGAGAAAATGAACCTTAAAACGCAGTTTTCTCAATACTGTTTTTTTTTTTTGCATTATGCTCAGCTCGTGGAGCAGATATCCTGGCAACCACTTCAGAGATTTCGTTTGTTCGTTTTGTGGTGCTCTTTGAACTGTGCTTCAAGGGGCTGTGAACTTATTTTTTTATTTTACTCCTTCAAGAATTTTTTGTAGGACTTCTTGTTTGTAGTGCAAGTATGCTCATTGCAGTGTCACTGGAGAAAACGCTAGGTACAAGTTCTAGTGTTACAAAAAGGTTTTTTATTGGAAACGCAGCCTCCTTCAGCATACATTTCGCTATGCGCACAGTAATTGCCGACTATTTACATCATTTTATAGATCCTTCAGCCCCTCCACGAAATTCAACGAAGAAATAATATGTCTCTCATTAATTTTTGTGGTATCACCTCAATTTTTATATAAACATTGGGACGCCGTTCTTAGTGTCTGTGCCAATTTTAATCAAGATCCCACCAGAAATAAGATAGTTGGCTCCCAAAAACACGTCCCCCCTTTAATTAAATAGAAATTTCTTGAACAGAAATGCTACAACAGTTTCTAATATGATTGGTTTTGTACTTAAATTTAGCAGGCTTGTTTTCTGCTGGGTAAACGAAACTTCTGTCAAATGAAATATATTTTGTTGGTCTCTCCAAGTTTCGTTTAACGGTGGGTGTGTTGTAATGAGAAATCGTACAATTTTTGCCATTTTGTCCTCTTTCACCAGGAAGCCGAAAAGGGCATCATCTTCGCCTGCCTGCCGCCCGTGGTGCACCTACACCTGCTCCGCTTCCAGTACGACCACGTGACGGACAACAACATCAAGATCAACGACCGCTTCGAGTTTCCTGAGCGGCTCAACCTCACCGAGTTCCTCACCGAGGGCGGAGCCAACGCGGGGGGGCCGGCCACCTACACGCTGCACGCGGTGCTCGTGCACAGCGGGGACAACCACGGGGGCCACTACGTGGTGTTCATCAACCCGCGCGGCGATGGCCGCTGGTGCAAGTTCGACGACGACGTCGTGTCGCGCTGCACCAAGCAGGAGGCCATCGACCACAACTTTGGTGGCACCGACGAGGATGTGGCCGTCAGCCGGCACTGCACCAACGCCTACATGTTGGTCTACATACGGGACAGTGCCATTAGTGAGTGTTAACCTTTTGAATGCCGTCTGCAGTGGGTGTGTGGGAGTGGGTATTTCCAAGTTTGAGTTGAATATCTACTGAAGAGTGCCCGAGGTGCTTAGAACAGGAAAGAGTTTGAAATGTATGTCTGACTCGGACATCACGTCTTCGCCTCAGATTAAAAAAAAAAATTTTTGTTAGTACTGTAACACCTCGGGGTTACGATTGTTGCTCGTGCGAATTGTAAAGTGATGAGAATTTTCTTTGGTTTTGGCAGAGGCTCATTGGCCAGCTGTGTAATGCAGTTTGGTTGTTGTGAGCAGATTTTCACCCCGTGACGTTTGATACGAATGTACGCCACTGCACAGGTACGAACATGTCGTGCCCGCGGTGTCACGGAAGATTTGAGAAGCAGGTGTGGGCGTGTCCACCGCGCAGCCTGTTTGTCGGAGTAAACTTGCAGTGACTCGACCTTAGCCTCCAAGTTTGTGCGCTTCAACCTTGGAGGTCCTAATGCACCCTCGTGTGCCTTCACGTTCAAATCGTAGGCGGCCCTGACGTCACACTCATTTTTATTTTTTCTTCAAATGTGGAGGCACGTGTCACTGATTTTGTGCTTTTTTTACGTGCGTGCCAGCCATGACGATCCAAGTCATGTCCTCGCACATGGGTCATCTTTCGAAAAGTGGACGAGGACCGAAAGAGGAAGAGGACGGTCTTGGCGAAGGAGCTAGGCCTCGAAACGTGCACGATTGTTGGGAACGCGCACACCTGCCAAATTATTTGACTGTGCAGGCACAGCTATAAATCTCTCGAAAAGCATGCCCGACGCCTCTGCAATAACAGCAAAGGACAGCCGGTGTAAAATTTTCACGCCTTCGTTCGTCGCGTGCACTGCACTCCGTAGGTCACTTACGCTGCAGTGCTGTGGCACCATGTGGCAAGGCGAGATTAGGAAACTGTCGGTTCACAAAACACCTACTTCATTGATTACAAACACTTGTGCTCACAGGCTGCTGCGGCACTGAAAAACAATTAATGAAATCATGCGCCAGCTTTTATTGTGTGACACACTAATTATCCTTATTTTATGCTGATACGAATTTCAAATGATACGAGTATTTCTGTTCGTTCCGTGAGATTCATATCGCTGAGGTTTTACTGTATTATGAACTACATTGATATGAATGGCCTTGAGCATTTTATTAAAAATGCATCCCATGCAACCGCCATGTGTTCGGTCGGCAATATGGCTCTCAAAGCCTTACGTCGAATTCCCACCAAAAGTGGCCCACATATGAGATACGCAAAAGGCCTTCTTTTGAATGACAAAACATTTCGTTAATACCACGGTGCGAGATCCCTGCCATTATGTATCCAAAGCCCCTCATTATAATACAGTCGAAACCCGCAATAACGAAATCGCCGGGGAAACCGAAAAATTTCGTTTTCGCGAGGATTTCGTTGCCACGAGTATGAGACGTAAGAACAGTGATACAGCCAGCAGACCGAAAATTTATTGCCAGACGTCAGTCAACTTACTTTACCGACCCTTGCCATGCAACAACTTCAAAGCTCTCCCTTCGCACTGAAAAAAGTGGTCCATTGCTACGTCGTTGTCATGTGCACCGAAGGAGCGAAGGATGTCCAGCGTATCCAAAACAACCCGCGGGTTGTTTTGGATGCGCTAGCGCGTCATTTTTGCCCCCAGTCTCGCTGTCAGTGAAGTTAGGGCTAAAGCTGATTTCAATGACACGCCGCGCTCGTAGACCACGCGCCCGCTAGTAGTAATCTGATCATGCATTCGGTGCGGCCACTCGTGGTAGTCTGATCGTGCCTCCGCTTACAGCTTCGTTGCTTGCGACAAAGCACGTCACCACAAGTGCGCTAGCACGTCATTCCTGCCCGCAGTCTCACTGTCGGCGGAGTGAAGGATAATACGACTCCGATGACGCGCCGCACTCGTAGTAACCTGATCGCGCATCCGCCTACTGCTCCTAATAAAGCGTAATTATATCTTAAGTGATCATCGAGCCGTGAACACGTCGCGAAGTAGCAATTTTCGAGAGACATGTCCTTGCGACGCGCAAGCAGCAGACGACAATCTCCCGGAGCGAGCATCGGGCCAATGGCGAGGCGAGCTGAGGCAACATGGTGGCCACAGCCATTCAAGGGCCTCGAAACGACCTTCAAACATTTGCTTTTTGTGCACTTGTTTTTAAAGGGATTTAAAGGGAGGAGCCAGCTGAGGCGGGAAAGTTAAACGCGGAGAAATGTTCTTTTCGGTGAGTCCAAGAAGCCGGTTCCCAGCCCCGCCATTGCGAAGCCATAATTTTTTGAAAATCCCTGTTTTCTTGCAATTTACAAAAAAAGTTTTGCTACCTAGGTGGGTGAAATGAACTTTCCGAAGCACTTTTGCACGGTTTTCAGTGTAGACATTTTGGAATTTGATAGAAAAAAGGGTTCCAGAAACTGAAAACCTGATTTTCAAAAAATCGATTTTTTTGCCCTTTTTCACAATCCCAAAGCTGCATCCCTTCTTAAGTAAACAAAGATGGCGGCACCCACGCTAGCACGGCAAAAGCAGACATTTACAAATTTTGAGTGCGCATAATACGCATACGAGCATATTCTTGACAGTTAACCTTTGACGGGAGGGTAAAATAAGGCCCGCATCGTGGTAGAAAATTCGTTAATGCGGGATCGCTGTCCAAAAACATTTCGTTGCCGCGGAAATATTTCCGGAAATATTTTGTTGCCGCGGGGACTTCGTACTCGCGGGGTTTCGTTATTGCGGGTTTAGACTGTATTACGGTTTTTGATTCCCAGAGTAAATGTTTTTTCATTTTCCGGTTGCTTTCACAAACATTCTCTGGGTGGTCTGTATTAATGTAACATGGCCCCAGTCAAACCTTAATGCAGTAGAATCTCGATGATCCAAATTCGAAGGGAGCATGCAAAATATTCGTATCATTCCGAACTCGTATGAACCAAAAACAAGTTAAAGCTCACCATGAACAAGAACTTTATTGGGGTCAACTACTTTGTGCTGAAAAAAGTCCATGAAAGTATTTTGAACTTTCCTGCTTTCAGAGCCTCTCAATAAAGTGCCAAGATTTCCTCACTAATTTTGCTGGCACTTACACATTCACACTTGGCATTGAAGGGAGCGAAAGGGGCAAAACTTGTATAAAATTCACTCACTTTGCCGCTCAAGCGGCTGCAAAAAAGCAAAAAGCGACTCAATGCCAACGTGAAAAAAATCGGTCCTGGAGAATTCAAGTGAAAATACCACAGTGGGCGCAAAACCACTCTGTGCTCATAGAAAACGTTCACATTCGCTCGAGAATTCACTTCGTTTGGCTTGTTCATTGAGCATTAAAATTCGTACCAAATTCTGGTTATACGTGCAAAGCATTGAAAAAAAAAGCAGTTGGCACCTTTGCCACGAAACGACACTAGAAACAGAAGCGACACGAAAAACGACACGAGCGGACCAGAAACGACGCGGGCAAGCGCACCAACAGCGACGGCGATGCATTCAGCCAGCAGTGCAAAAGTGAGACAGGCTAGGGCACGCCGACTCGCTGCTGCTGCACCTTCTTCGACTTGCGGTGCTTGCAGCAGTCGTAATCCAAAACAGGCTCTCGATGAGCGTGTCCTTGTCGGGGCCGTGAACTTTGTTGTAGAGCGGGTAGTGGGGGATAGCGCTGACGCGAGCCACCGCAGACGCCCATGTTGAATTAGCGGCTGGTTGCGCCGTGAAGCGGAAAGGCAACCTTCTAATGCGTGGCAGAAAAAACGATCTCGGACCGGTTTTTATTTTAATCGGCCCCGGGGCTTGGCTTTCTGGCAACTTAGTCGACTAAGTGAGGCAAATTTCAATGAGTTTTGCCGCATTCGCTCTTTCAAAGGCGAAATGTGAATGGGCCTTCGAAATGATTCCTCAGAAAAGTTGCTTTGCGCCGTTCGTGGGCAGAGACCAGTTTCGCGTTCTAATGGTCCCTGGTGGCTGGGAAAACTGTTCGTATAACACTGAATCGCAGTGTATTTTATATAATGTAGTTCATCCGAAGCAAGCTTAAACTTCATATCATGGTAAAACTTGCATCAATCGTAACCTTATTGTCGAGGTTCTACTATACTTTTGGGACGTTAAACCCCACATATCAATCAATCGAGGTTCTACTATACGTGTGCTAGCTGGCACATCTCACCTGTTGCTGACATGCACAGGCATGTAGGACTCTTAAAGACCACATTTTTGATGGCAGCGAAGGTGCTTGAGGCACGTGTGCTTTAAGGTGCACCTTAACAGACCCCAGGTGGTTGAAGTTTTCAGAGCCCTCCACTGCCGCGTCTTTCATAATCGCATGGTGGCTTTCATAATCGTATGGACAATTACTCTGTGCATAGGACTTCCGCTGCAAGCGTGCGTCTGATGTGGGCTCGGCAACTGTTCAGTGTCGTCTGCTTGCCGTTTGCAGATGAGGTGCTACAACCAGTCACAGAGAACGATATCCCCGAACAGTTGGTTGAGAGGCTTCAGGAGGAAAAGTGAGTGTGCCTGGCTCTCTTTTTTGGCGCAGTGGACGGTAAAGTGTTTTGTTGGAACGGCGAATTGTGCTGATAATGTTATGGCGTTATGTTACGTTATGGCACAATAATGTTATAACGGTTTGTGTTGCGGGACCGTGTCCCCGCAGGCAGCTGTTGGTTATTTTCTCCCATCTTTCGTATTGCCCCTTCCCCGGTATAAGGTATCAAACCTGCGGGATCAAGTGGTCAGTCTCTGCCTACTGTTGAGGGAGCGAAAGCAATGTTTGTGGTGGTTGCACAGCCAATTTGGTTGCGCAAGAGTGATTGTATGTTTCTCCGGGCATTGAGGACTGGCATCTGTTCAGTCAGTCGAACTAATCTTGTCCCCATCTTCAAAATGATTCAATCCAATCTTGAAGTACGTGCTGCTGGCCTAGTCGGTTCATGTTCAATTACAAGCCACTTGACACTATCCTGGTTATTTCTTTGCACGAAATAGCCACCACTCTGGCGTTTAACTGATTCATTGCCGCCCTCCTCTTGCAGGCGTCAGGAGGCCCTGAGGAGGAAAGAACGAAACGAGGCTCACCTCTACATGGGCGTTCAGGTGCTCACCGAGGACAACTTCACCGGTCACCAGGGCAATGACCTCTACGACCCTGAAAAGGCCAACTATAGGAACTTCAAGGTGCGTGACCTCCCTGCCCATTTTTTTTTTTTTTTTTCGCTCTTGTGACTGCAAGGCAGGACTGGAGCGCACGTTTTGCATTGTCGCTTTATTTAAAGCGACAGCAGATTTGTGGCATGGTTTCTCGATGTTTGCGCTAAGTCTTTCCTCGGACTTCAGTCTCTTTCGTGTCCGTTCTCTCGCATTGTGCAGGTAAAAAAGCTGGCGACGCTGCGAGAGTTGCTGGAGTTGGTAGCGGAACAGATGGGCTACCCGTTGCAAGGCATCCGGCCCTGGGCCATCACGTACCGCTCCAACCAGACCTTTCGCCCGGCCGCCATCGACCTTGAGGCCGACCTTAACAAGACGGTGAGTGGTGTGTCTTGTGGCGACGCTGTTTCTAGTGGCTTTTCGTGCTTTTAGCGTTTGACAAGTGGTCGGAGCGGTAGTTCACCATTTGACTTCCAGCGGGAGCGACTAGTTGTGAGCGGTCTACAGCAAGACAATAACACAGCATGAAGTGCAACATGTCACTGTAGTGTGCGTCTCCTCCGGTGAAATATACCCTAAAAAATGTTTTCACCTATTGGGGAGTCTTCGCCCACAACAGTAGTTTTCTGAGTTATTTGCGTTAGCTTGAAAACTCGGCGTTCAATGTGTGCCTGTCAAGAATGCTGTAGGAGTCTTCGCCCACAACAGTAGTTTTCTGGGTTATTTGCGTTAGCTTGAAAACTCGGCGTTCAATGTGTGCCTGTCAAGAATGCTGTGTCCTACTGAATGTCCATCACCTAAAGGTACAGTTTGAGCAGCACTAATCCTAAAAGGAGCACTTGAGACCGATGGTTTTTGTGGCACAGAAAGATGTCCTATTACACTGCTTTCTAGTCTGCACTAAATACTCTTAAAAAGGGTGCTGTTGATACATCATGCTATTCTGCCAGTGATGTTTTTGACAGGCCTTTTTTTGTGTGTGTGTTTGTGTGATGCAGTTTTTCTAATTTAGCTTGAAGGGTGTGTCATCATTTTATTAATTCACCACACCACCCTATTTTTTTATTTTTTTGCCATTTGTTGTAATGATGCAGATGCCATTTCTGCATGTGGTAGCCTAATACAATGGTGTTTTGCCTGAATGCCAAACTAAGCAAATTGTTCGATCATTTTCTTCTTTGCACGCAGGTCATTGATCTGTCGGAAAATTCGAACCCATGGACGATCTTCGTGGAAACGATAGCCCCTGACCAGAACATTGACCGCCTTCCGGACTTTGACAAGGAGACAGACGTACTGCTCTTTTTCAAAATGTACGATCCTCGGCTGAAACAGATTGCATACTGCGGCCACGTTTACATGCCCATCGTGGCCAAGGCCAGTGAGTACAGCTTTGATTTTCGTGCACTCTGTGCCTTGCCCTTTGTTTCTCTTCCCTCTTAAAGCTCTGGAAACGCACGCAGTCAATCATTTCCTCACGACACGGTTGAGGCGTGCACCAGGAACTGAAGGCCAGGCTAGCAATTGAGAGAACTATAAGCGTGGGGCTGGTTATGCCATTGCGTTTTGTCTGAAACTCTGTTCTCGTAGAATTTTCAAGAGTTGACGAGATGACAGCACCGTGCATGACCATGCGTCTTGCTCAGCAGACGCGCGTTTTTCTTGTTTTTCTTTGCAGAGGAGCTGCTGCCATTGCTAAACAAGCGAGCCGGTTTCCCAGCTGATACGGAATTGGTGCTGTATGAGGTGGGTGTCTCTTCTCTCTCTCTGTTGAGGTAACTAGACTCAAACTTGGATACCGTGTTCACTCGCGTAATGAACCCACCTAGATATACCATATTTACTCTCGTAATGAAGCCGAAGACCCCAAGTACCTCGACTGAGAGGATACTATAGAAGTGAAGAGGAATGTTTGGAAAACAACCTAAGAGCAACCAGATTGCTCTTCAGAACTGTCCCGTTTCGCAGTTTCAAGGCTTGGTCCAAGTGTTATTTTTTTGTCTACCTGCTATCTTTATTCAAAGCATTTATCAAATCCTAATTTGGTTGTTTCTGTGGTTGCCATCTGAAGGTGTCGGCGTCTAGAGGTTTTGTGTAGAGCGCTGGATTTCGCGCGAGCGCTACGATTAGTAATTGTTTTTTTTTTTTACTATTATTGACGATACATGCATGCTCGCGGGAATCGATGCTGCGGGCTGTTGCGGATGCGGCGTTTTGTTTTGGTACTCCTTTAACGCCGTGCTTGTGCCTCGTTTCTGAATCGCATGTCGGTGCTCTTTCCATCAGGAAGTAAAGCCGAACATAGTGGACAGGATTGAAGACCTGGAGCTTCCGCTGGAAAAGGTTCTGGAGGAACTGATGGACGGTGACATCATTGTCTTCCAGAGGCTTGACCTGAACGTGGACGAGTACGAACTGCCTACCGTCAAAGACTACTTCAGGTCGGTGTTCTCTCTCAGATTGGAGTCTTGTCTACTATGACCTGCCTCCCTCAAAACTCTCACGTTTTACGCCAGGCCATGGGTTGTGCTGGAATTCGAGAGACGATTAGAATCGCAACGAGCGTAGAGCTTGTATCTAAGATAGCTACGTCTACCGATTCATTCAGTCAACAGGAGTATGTTGACACTTTCTTGATACCTCCAGCGATTCTACATCTCAATAACTATATTTTTTTTTCGTGAAAGTTGCACCAGCGAGGTTTTACTGTGATTGTCCATGTGTCCAGCATTGTTTGGTATATGCGTTCCCTAAGTGGCTTCTTTCCCGACGTTTCTTCAGGGACCTCTTCTATCGGGTCGAAGTGACGTTCTGTGATAAAATGATCCCCAACGACCCCGGATTTACGATGGAGCTTTCGCTAAAGATGAACTACGACCAGGTGGGTGGTGATCGTCTTGGTTTCGTTTCGTAAAAAAGCGGCACGCAGCGCCCCGGAGAGTTTCGGCGTACAGCTATCGGAGTCTATTCAAATCAACGTTGTGTCTGATGAAAATGTTCTTGCAGCTTGTGTTGCGTTTTTGTTAAAGTAAGGCTTTTGTTTGAGCTAGTTGGTCTGACACATTGGCATAAATATTACGGCATCTTTTTTTTCAACGCTTTCTACATTCTGTCTTGCGAATTCTTGTTGCTGGAAAATGCTGAGTATATTAGTGCACTGGTTTCAAGTATGCAATATTCGATGAAAAATGATGATTTCGCATACTTGTGCATTGGTTTCAAATGCACTATTATTTTCCCGTAAAATGCTTAACATTTCATGTGCTTCTCAAGACCCATCTTCTCTAAAGCAAGAGTTACAAAATGTATCAGCATATCAACAATCTGGAATGAAAACTGGATGTGATTAAACAGGCATTGATGTACTAACAAGATTTGATTACCGTATTTACTCGCATAATGCTCGCGCTTTTTTTGGCGGAAAACCGATACAAAGTTGGTGCGAGAATCAAGCAGGGAAAACTTTCCACGAAAACGTACAGTGCAAAAAAGAAAGCGAAGTGGCCGCAAATCGGGATTCTCACACCAGCAACTAAAAGCAAGCTTTGAGAAGTACTAATTAAAACTGACGTCAACAATAGAAGCACTGGTTCAACACAAGACAAGATTTGAGACACAAAAAGTGCAAGCAAATAGTTGAGAATCAGAATATCGTAGGCAAAGCTTGTGGGTGTTGCGGGCGTAGCGGTAGCGTTCGTCGCTTAACAGGAGCCCTCAAAAGGTAAACGTAAGACGTCAGTATTGGACTGATGGCGATTAACAGAATCGTCCGTAGCTTCCTTCTGAAGAAATCAAGTTTACCATCAATCCCAGTTTCAGGCACACGGCAGACCCAACGCTTCTTGGTGGCTTTCAACTGCCGTCACCAGTAGCGAACACAAAACTCGTTGGCCCCGAAGGGCCTGCCGGTGGTCCTGTTGCTGATGTGTAATGCATGATCTATTGCTTTCAACTTGAAAGCAGCCGTGTAGCTTCATTATCGCCCATAATGTGACAATATTACCGACACAACATGCAAAACACGCCGCAACACGCACTTGCCACTTTGGCTTGGCTTGGATTGGATTGAATCTTCGTGCAATAGTATGCTTGATGCTTAAAAGATGGTGCCAGACGGCACCCGCTATCATCATCAGTGGTTGGAACGAGCAGACATTATTGCAGCAGTTTCCGGTAGTGCGGTAATTACTCGAGGAAAAAAAAAAAAAAGAAATCGTATTTTTGTTGTGCGATGTGGGGGTGCGAGAATTATGCGAGTACGGTATTATAATGGGCTGAACTGTCAAGAATGAAATTCCTTCGGTATTTTCGTGCACTCACAAATGTTCAGCATACCGTAACTCTTGTTCGAATGGGTTTGAAACATCAGTGTTTGATTCATTGCATGCAGTTTTCATTCCATGTTATTGTGATATGCGGGCTTACTTAACTCTAGTCTCCCTCCTGTCAGGGCAAGTGAAATAACGGGAATTTTTATAGCGGCGTATTGTAACAAAAAAAATAATTTAATGTTTTGCATTCAAAATACAAAAATGCATCTGCTGCGAAAGTTTGGTTAAATTCTGTTCAAATGTGTAAAAAATGTGAGGTAGCCCCGTAACAGTTTACTGCGGGGCCTTGTGTCCTCGACATAAATCTCTTCTTGACTGTTTCTTTTTCTCTCCTCGATGGAACAGATTGCGCGGGCCGTGGCACAGCGGTTAGGCACAGACCCTTATTTATTACAATTTTTCAAAGTTCAGAGGTGAGTACTTGTTGCAATTTTCTGTTTTGTTCTCTTTTTTCCTGTTTTTCCCTTTTGCCTTGCTTCAAGTTCTACCCGCACGCTGCCTTTCCGTTCACTTTTTCATGCAAAGGTTCAATGAAAGGCTGAGTGAAAGAAGCGATCGTAGAGGTCGTCTTGGCTCTCGGGCAGTTGCAGCACGAATTTTACAAAGTGCAAAATTTCAAAATTGGGTGGGGTTAAGGGCAGAAATGCTTCTTAACTCACAGTGTAAAGGAATTCCATCTTAATTGACCCTCTCTACACGAGCATCTCGCGTGTCGCTTGCATGTTGGTGGTCCGCCACACGAGAGGCGTCCGAAGTCCAGCGATGTAGGTCAGGCAGATGCTTACGTGAAGTTATAACCTATTGCCGATACAGAAAGGTGTGTACTACTTGTGCAGTGATTATATGAGCAAAGTGAGCTGGTAAGATGCGTGGGGAGGTGGTTTGTGTCGCTTGTCGCATAAACTATGAACTTACGCAAGCGACCACTGCCGCTCTCAACATGGTATGTGTTAGAGTGCACACACAAAAAAATTATAACTGTTGTGATCAGGAAGACATAGGCTTGTTTTGCTTGGTTGTTTCAGGGAAAACTGTTTTAAGTCGGTTGTGGTGGCCAGTAGTTTCATTAATTCGGGTTAATGACTGCATTGTACGGTAAGGGGACTGCCGGGAACATGCATTTCTTTGTTCGGTGAGGAGCTTCTGCAAATATTGTTAAACGAAAGTTTTAGCTGAACCTTCATGTATCAGCGAGTTATGGCACAGTAAAAGGTCAATCGATGTAAAGTTCAGTTTTTGGGACGTTAAGAATATAATGTTGTTGAATAGTGCGACATGTTTAGGGTCCTTCATAATACTATGTCGTTGAATAATGTAACATGTTGGTCGGCAACGAGCACGAGCAGTGACAGGCCTGTCCTTCACGGCACTGTCAAGCTTTGTGTGCTGGCAGGAATGGTAATGGTATGTGGCGCTGGTTGCCTTTTGGCACTGCTGTTGTACTGAGTTGCGAGTGGTAGCGAGATGTTGTACGTCATGTTATACTTCCACTTTGCTATTGTTGGTGCTGGTACTAGTTAGTGCTGGTGCTGGTTTCAGAGTTTGAGAAAGCAAGGACAACGCAGCCTTGTCAAGTTTTTGAGCTTTGCTCTTTGTGCTGGTCTTCGGTCGGTGCATATCTTTTATTGCCCTGCCTTTTGTTCCCCCTGCCCCACCCGAGCAGTTACCGTGAAGGTCCCGGTAACCCGCTGAGGTGTACATACGAGGGAACGCTCAAGGACCTGTTAGTGTTCTTCAAGCCAAGGCAACCCAAGAAAATCTATTACCAACAGGTGAGACCACCCGCCTCGTGTTACTGAGGCGGTGCCCCATATATTTTTGTATTTCAGAGTCACTCGCAGTAAGCGAAATGACACGAATATCTAAAGACGGAAAGTGACCAGCTGTCTAATGAAACCTTAAGTCCACTCTAAAACATCCCAGTTGAAATCTTTTGCCGAGCTTAGCCGATCTAGAAGTTGGTTAACTAATCCTGCCTAATTAGGCAGTCAAGCTGACCACAGGTAGTGTGGGACTTGGACAATAGTCAGCAGTAGCTATTCGTTCGCGTTGTCATTGGGCGCATTGGCATATATTAAAACACTGGCTTTAGCCGGGGTCACCCTGTGTGTTTTGTAAGGAATAGCGCTTAATTTGTGTGCAGTAACGCTGTGCAGAGTTTTAGATGGTGCATCCGTGGATTTCCTTATTTGCTATGTTCATGGA
Source organism: Rhipicephalus microplus (assembly GCF_013339725.1). Classification (NCBI taxonomy): domain Eukaryota; kingdom Metazoa; phylum Arthropoda; class Arachnida; order Ixodida; family Ixodidae; genus Rhipicephalus; species Rhipicephalus microplus. The sequence goes on along the minus strand of NC_051174.1, from coordinate 113,574,796 downwards.
TCAGCAATTATGGTCAATATAAGCTCCATATAATTAGATACGGATGTAATGACCTACTGGATTTTGAAAAAGTGGACTTGCGATTGATACAGTGTCATAAATACATGTTCGTAACAAATTTTTGGTTATAAGGAATGTTTTTCTGTGTCAGGTGCACCCTTACTGCTACAAGTTTTGTCTCCCTGCAAGGATTATTCTGCCTGCAAGCATAATTCCTATTCTGTTCAGTCACTCGTTGTTGCCTTGCTCCGATTGGTGTTTGTCTTTTTCTTTTTTTTTTTTTCACGCCCTCGTGTGGTTAAATCTCTAACATACACAGACGTAACAGTGTGTTGTTTCTAATGAAGTGAGAAATAGTCTGATATCCTGCATTGCTGCTTTTGATACGTGTTTAATAATCAGCATGCAATGGAACAATCATTTTGACTTAATTTTCGTGAACTGCTGTGACTGGAATTGAAGTTTTAAAGCTGTGTTTCGTGGTATGTAATGCTAGTGCTGTCTATGTATAGTTACTACTGTTTAAGGGGAGATGCTACTCGAAGACACTTTTTTTTAAATATTCTCCCTATAGCAATAAAACTTAAGCTGTTTATGGAACTTTTTATGCTGGTTTCAAATATATAATTAGTTTTCTTGCAAGGTACACACTTTTAGCTCTGTAACATGACAAACGAAAAACCTTAACCCTTTTGCCCCCCCCCCCCCCCCTCTTTTCATCCCTAAACTTCTGTAATTTTTTACCATTCATAGTTCATAATGCTTCAAATAAAGTGTAGAGTGCAAATAACTAATTAGGAAGCACATATGAAATATTTAATATGCTTGAAAAATAATAGACTAAAAAGTTCATATTTCACCTACCCTAGTAAAGGTATACATACAATTTTTTATTATACAATAAAATATTGAAAATTGAACTAGATAATTGCATTTGTCATACTTTGGAAAAAATTTGGGCAAAATTTCATGCAGATCCGAGTACTAGAAATGTCCGAAAAAAAAGGGGCACAATGGAAAAAATGACAAAGTTTGTGTTTTGAGAAAAACGAGGTTAAAATTGAGTCTTTATTTATCAAAGATATCATTAAATCAAATGAAATTTGCACACAAAAAAGAACAATCCTTGTAGTGGCCACTACGACTAAAATACGCCAGCACCATGAGTTTGTCTCTCTCGGCTTTTTCGAGCCGACTCCTCACAGACATTTCGCTCGCAGACAGGACCATGAAATGCTTGCCAAACTTCCGCTCTATCTGGCAGAGCCTTTTGCCAACTGCAAGCTAGGAATTTCGCAGTCCTAAGTCCAGTGTCATGCCGATTTGCAGCCATGTTTGTGCCACATACCGTCGTGCATAATGGCAATGTCGTCCCTGCTAAGTTCTCTCACTGCGAGCTCTTTTCACCTCTCAAGATTGGCGCTGACGTCATTCATTGCCGCATCACGAACTTTCCAGCTGACGGGTGTAAATGACTTTTGATGCACTGGCTTTTGCAAACCAACAACTGCCGCAAATCGGACCAGCTGCTCGTAGCCTACTCCTACAGAGCGCGGTGCACAACGGCTTTCACTTGCGAGCAATGCCTTTTTTTTCATTCACAACGGAGATAATTACACAAGAAAGGCATTATTCAGTGCACTGCTCGACAAGACATGGACCCAGCCAGTAGGTTTCACAGCACATACAGGCGCGCAGCGGCCAATGGCGGTCCCCGATTCGTACCATGTGATAAGCAAGTCGTGGCGCTCGAAAAACGTGCAGAAGAGTGCTTCTTTTCATTATTTCTTGCACTGCATCAGCGAGAGAAATTGTTGTTATATGAAGAGTGAGGCTCGACTCTTCGACTCATGCGATCAACAATGGCGAGCGGCGGCGCATTATCGGCGGCAAGGTGCTCGAAGAATGCACACTTTGGACCATTTAACAGGCACCTTGTGCTCTTTAGGTGCAAGTTTAAAGCGTTTCAAGTCAAGTCTTGCCCTGTATTATTTTTTTCATAACAGTAGAGGTACTAATCTTACTAAAACAGGCGAAAATAAAAAAATCAGTAATTTTGAATAAAACTCGCGTTTTTCGACCCGCATCTCTCTTTAATTAGGATTTATTTTTACTACTGTTTAATTACACTGATTATACATCTGCATTGTTATCCATCATACTCGCATGATTATTCTGTGAAATCGAATGGGTATGGGGTGCCAGATGTCTAGCCGGGTGACGTTTTTATAACGTCACTTTTTTCTGAAAGCACTACAACAATCTTGTACTGTTTCCCAAATAAACAATTATTAATGCTGTTTTGTATGTACACTGATTAGAAATATTGGCTCGTCTGTGTTTTGTGGAAAGGTTTTACTGTATGTGAGGTGCCTGTGAACCTAATCTATTTTGCCCAATTGAGGCGAGCCGCCTTGTTCTGATCGACATCTAGCTTTTTTTTTTTGTTTTTTGTTTTTTCATGCCCCTTCTCTCTCTCATTCTGCAGTTGAGCATACGAATAAACGAACTCGAGAGCAAAAAGCAGTTCAAGTGCATCTGGGTGAACAACAAGTTCAAGGAAGAGGTGAGTCCTGGCTGTTCCGGTCTTTCTCGCATGGCTGTTTTATGAGGCAATATAGTTCAGCTTCGTTCATTTTTCATTTTATGCCCAATCATGAGTGATTGGCTTATCGAGTACCAACTTATGTCCACTGTTGCGACATTGGGGAGACCTGTGCTTGTGGGGTGATGGGAAGGCTCTCCGATTCGTCAAAACTCAGGCTACCAAGTAAAGACTGGTACTCTTGCTGGTATGAGCAGTTGCTTCATTTTAGCAGCTTAATGGTAGCACCAGCAGCATCTAGTATTGCTTTTGCCAACTGTAACGTTCATGTGTTTTATGTTGGGGTGTTGCCAGTTTGTACCAATACTGGGTGGCTTCTACACTGAAATCACGATATAGCGAACCCGGATGTAACGGAACATCGGTTACAAAGAAGTAATAGAAGAATAGTCTTACAATAGTCATGTTGGGAATGTATCTTTGTAACAAATTTCCAGGCATAACAAACCTATTTTTGTGTAAGAAACAACTTCAATATAAGGAGGTCTGAGTGTAGCTGTTTGCTGTAATTGCCAGTCTCGTAGAAATAATAGGCACATGTTGCAAGGGCTAAACCACAACTCTTGTGTAGTCAAGCGTAAGAATGTACTAATCGTAAGGAAACACTGCATAGCAAGGATTTCAGTCATGGCTGAATAAGGGAAAAGATCACTGCATACGATAATGGGAAGTAAAACCTACTACTTTAACCTTTATATGCTGTATGGATGCAAAAATAAGCTATGTGAAGTACCTTTCTTCAGTATGCACTGGCACCATGGCACTACGGCACGATAGTGGGGGTACTACGGTGCGGCTGCCTGTTCATTCTAGTACTGCGATACCAGTTGTGGCATCTTGTGAGCTCGCAGAATAGATGCTGGCCAGTATGCCGGCACTGCAAGAACTGGCTGCACCGTACACGAACGACACCTTTTTCGCTGAGAAATGCCCGGTTCGTCTACAATACCAGTCTTTGTGGTTGCAGCGAGGGTCGAACCAATGTCCTGCTCTAACGAAGGATGCAGTCCCAAATATGCTTTCAAAGCAAATTAACCAAAGCTGAAACATGCACTATTTCATTGGGTTGCCTAGGCCCAGAGGCGAGAAAATTAATGTTAGCCAAGGTTGGCAGCAAATGAAGACGAGACCGCATTCTGCGCAAGGTAATTGGGGTTAGTAAATGGCGGTCACCTAAACTAAACAAATTCCTCCAATGTGATTGATTCTGTTCTTGAATTGTTTATCTCTATGTAAATGGAACTCCTGTTAAACAGAACAAGTTTTCCTGGTTCTTTCATGTTGCATCCAAAGAGAGGCTATCTAATGTTGTTTGATAGTGTTCGCCAGGCCACGGAAAACATCTCGATAAGCCTAAAAGTCAACTCCGGCAATTTTTCGAGATCAGTGTTGTGATGAAATTCACTGGTCACGTTCGTTTGCACGTTTGTGCCATTCATGCCTAATTGCAGGCTTGAGAGTTTTGCAGATTTTTTTCAAATGGAAGTTATAGCTTGGCTCCAAACATTCACCTTGCTTGCCAGAGTTAATGGTAATATTGAGTATGGGATGTTTATTTTTGTTAAGCGGAAGTGACGGAACTGATGTGCCACTGAAGAAGCGTCTTGTCTGCTGTGATTGAGTGGGTTTGGCTGTCGCTTCCTTGGTTGAACATGGGATTTCCTTTTCAGTGTTGGTTGTCGTGTGATAGGTGGCAAGTGGTGTTGCGTTGTGGGCCACACACGATTCGTCATATATTCACCGTAACAGAGCAACCGTTTTAGCTAATCTCCGCGCGCAGAAACTCTCACAGCCCGGACAGGTAGTGCCATCTGGTGGCGTGACGTGCAACCAGGCAGGTTCGAGCGAAAGATTCATGTCATACATAGAAGTGCACACGGTTGGATTTTGATTTTGGTATTGCAGTTTTTTGCAAATCAAAAATTATTTTCAAATTTCTTGAGCATTTCTGCTATCGGGTGCATGACAAGTGTCTCGGAAACATGAAAGTACCATTATCTAGACACGGTAAAAACAATCGCTCGAGTTGGCCTTCAAAAATGTATTACTGGCGGTCATGTGTTCATGTCGTCGGTTGGCGGCTGGCAGTACTCAGCAGCAGCGAAGCAGTGTTTATCTCGTCTTTTGTAACACGCTTCCCTTTTGCACAGAAGGAGTTGGTCCTCTACCCGAACAAGAACGGCTGTGTTAGTGACCTGCTGGAAGAGGCACGCAAGCAGGTGGAGCTCTCGGAGGATGGTTCGGGGAAGCTCAGGTGGGTGGGCCTCGGTCTTAATTGGCAGTGTCTGCGATCACTGGCCAGCAAGTTGGTCATTCTCCGGTGATTGGACAACTTAGTGGTACTGTTATGCAAACAGCCGAAATTTAGGACTCCTCAAAGTGTGCCCGAGTAAGCAGTGAAATGCATTTTTGGTCGTGGTGGCATTCCGATTGCAATAGGCACATTTACTCGAGATGATCAAAAAAAATATATATATCGGAGGCAGTTTTGGGCCCTTTGAGAGCATACCGAGACCAGTTTTGCTACGCCATACAGTTCATAAATACGAGTGTGTGTGAAGCTCGGAAATGGCCGAGATATTCTAGCAAATAAGCCAGTTTTCGCTAGCTTTAAGTCCTTACGTTGACACTAGTGTGATGATGTCAGGCTAGAGTACCTGTGATCGCTCATCAACCAAAACAGACAAAATGGTTGTTGCTATCAAAGCAGCCATTGAAATGTCACAATATTTTGCACGAGCATGTGACAAGAGGCTCCTACCATGTTGTGGCATCGGAGGTACAGTAACAACGAAACTGCTTTTGAAAGCATGTTGTTTTTCAAGGTGCCCTCACGCTTACTGGTACACATTCTAGGCCCTCGAGGGCCAGGACCTCTGACGTGAAGACGCGCCTGAAAATTATCCTGTCATTAGCTCTTGAAGAGTGCACTAAAGAACTAGCCTGGCCCAACCCCAACTCCAAAGCTCCTATTCCGAAGCCCCTCTGGGCCCACCGGGAGGAAAATCTTCTAACCTGCCTGGCCCGGGTTTTCGGAACGATCCGAGCTCGTGCAGTGCCCTTGCAATGCTTGTGCTGTGCTCCCTAGAGTTTCCTGCATATTTTACAAGAGACAACTCTGGCGCTGCGATCGTTTCGCCACCATGGGAATGAGGGGTAGTACACTTAAACCTTGATATAACGAAGCTGGATATATCGAAATATCGGTTGCAACAAAGTAAACAAAGAATATTCTTGAAGTAGTGTTAAGAATACACCTTTATAACAAATTTTTGATTATAAACGAACTTATTTTTGTATAAGATGCAACTGTTTTAATGAGGTTTGACTGCATGGATTTGCTTAATACCATATTTACTCGCATAATGAACACACCTTTTTTTTTTTTTTTTTTAAAGAAAAGTTGACACTAGTTTAGGGGGGAGCGTTCATTACATGGGAGAAAAAAAGTCACTGGAGTTATAACGGCAAAAATTTCGGGTGACCACTTTGCTTGTTTTGACCCGTGAAATGCACGACAAATTTTTTTTGTAGCCCGAAGCTCCTCTCATCCCGTAACGAAAGTGCATGGAACAACGCCAAAGTGTCGTTTAGTCGCTCCGTTCCGATGCTCCAACGCATGCTGATAGTAACCAGCCGTGTAGCTAGCGTACCGGCGGGAACGCGCCTTGCGCAGCAGGTGTCCCAACTAAGTTCGCAATGGCAAACCCAACAACAAAAACGCAGCGTTGGATGGTGGTGCACAAACATTGTGGCAGACGTTGCAGGTGCACAACGCGCCGTCAGTGCAGTGGGTGCGGTTGCGCTTTGCATAGGTCCGAGATGGCGAGCGCGTGGCGTGCTCCATGACGGAGCGCGAGGGCCATTTTGGACGCCATGCGCTTTGTTTTTGTGCCGCTGTGCTTGAGTGGCACTATCGGCAAAGAGGTTTCTCCTGCATGCTGCAGAAGGCGCTTTGCCGTACGAGGCCAGACTTTCAAATTTTGATTGACATCGTCCGTGCTCGCACTGCTCGCAACTGTTTAGCATGGTTGCAAAACTATCTTTGGCTTTCATTGCGTTATTTTGTGATATAATGGCTTGATTTAACGTTGTTTCGAACGTTAATGGCACTGGCTATCATACCGAAATAAAATAAACAGATTAATACATTAAAAAGTTATTTTTTCAAGGATCAAGGTGCGGGGTGAGTTGATTATGAGAGTTGGTTCATTACGCGAGTAAATACGGTATTAACGCTTGCATCCTTGAACGCACTTATGGCTTCATATATCATGATTTGGTGTTTGTCTTGGATCAAATAATTGATCGTTGTGAACTTCCCGGTGAACTTCCTGAGCTCATTTGAATTGGCTTAAGAAGCTCAGTGGGGTGAAGTGGAACTGCTGAATGTTCTCTGAACTTCATCTTGTGACAAAGTGGCAGCAAGCGACATAAAGCTAAGTGGAACTGTGAAAACGAAGCTTAGAGAACAAATTTATGTACAGTAGACTCTCGGTAAATGGAAATCTGAATGGAACTACTGCCTAAACGGAACTATTGCCTTTGCAATACTTGGTTTCAGGTTTGTATTCTGCACCCATGTTCACCTTTCAGTAAATGGAACTCCTGTTAAATGGAACATATTTTCCCGGTCCCTTCAGGTTTCATTTACTGAGAGTCTACTCCTGGGCTGGTTAAAGCACCATGTGTTACAGCTCTCATAGACCCTAGTGCCCGAGTTCCCCTCTAGTGTAGTGTGCTTATTGAAAACTACATCAGTGCTCGAGCCAGCCCAAAATGCCACAGAATGAGCACATTGCTGTTTTGGCAAGGAGTTTAGCGACTGCTTGCTTTTTGGTTCATCTCGCACAGGCTGATGGAGGTGATCAGCTACAAGATCTTCTCTATCCAGCGGGAGGACGTCCCACTGGACAGCCTGAGCCAGGCCAACTCGAAATCGTATCGCATCGAGGAGATCCCCCGGGAGGACCTCATCGTGGCCGACAACGAGATCCTCATTCCGTGCGCCCACTTCCAGAAGGTGCGCGCTTGACTCGTCATCGGCCTCGGCTTCGGCACGACTGTGACTTTTGTGCAAGAGTTGTGTGGTAGCTTTACAGTTTGCTGTAGTCACAAGCTTGGCCCTTGGTCTTGACTTTGGCTTTCCCTAGTTTTTATGAAGGGTGCCCTGCAACGCTTTTAAAGGGTACCTGTGTTTTAATACTCACTATAGACTGCTATGTAGACGGCTACGTTGATTGTTATGTCGACAGTATGTAGGAGGATATCTAAAAGGCTTCGTAGAGAAATATGTAGATGGCTTTGTCTACAGCTAGCCAGAGCCCGAGATGCGTGTGCATAGTATCGCGTTGTGGCCCCGCCGCGGTGGTCTAGTGGCTAAGGTACTCGGCTGCTGACCCGCAGGTCGCGGGTTCGAATCCCGGCTGCGGCGGCTGCATTTCCGACGGAGGCGGAAATGTTGTAGGCCCGTGTGCTCAGATTTGGGTGCACGTTAAAGAACCCCAGGTGGTCGAAATTTTCGGAGCCCTCCACTACGGCGTTTTTCATAATCATATGGTGGTTTTGGGACGTTAAACCATACATATCAATCAGTATCGCGTTGTGCCGCAATATGGGGACACGTCTAGCGTGGATTGGTGGATTGTTTTCTGTCCCCACGCAGAACTGAGCAGGGTGCAGATGGCAGGGTGGTTGGTGTTGGCACGCTTTGCTTTCAGTGTGGATGTGCCTTAAGTCCCGTTTTGTTTCTCGTTAAGTCGTACAAAATAAGCCGCTTTGAGAAGATGGAATCTGATACAAAGCATGCTGGCTACTTGTCTGTCTAGACAAGATGGTGGCTCAGTAAAGGGCTCAGACCTTGCCAGTATCGTCGTTTGCACGCCAGCAGACGCTTTTTCTTGCGTAAATTTTCATTTCAGGTAAATTTTTTATAATTGAGCGCGAAGGATGTTAGGGAGATAACAATGACATGAGCTTTTCTTAGCTTTCTCTTGTCGACGCGAGGGGGTATCATGTCACACAGATGTCATCTGGATGCATTCTATTTCTTGGAGTATAGGTGTTTGCTACTATTTTTTTCATGCAGTTACTGTAGACTACCTAGGACGCTGTCCAGAATCCCAACACAGCCCAAGTAATCATTGAAGGGTTTCAATAAAGGAGTTTATTGTATTGCGTCACAAATTGACTGCCACAAAAATTTTTAGAATACGAGCGGAGTCACGGGGACTTGTCAGACTGGTGCAAGCACATTCTCCTTCTATACTGTTGAGCGTGCTGAAAGCTACGCAGGTGGGCATTGATGAGGGTGGCAAAAAGCCACGTTTTACGTCAACACGCGCCATCACCTTGAGCACCTTCTCTTTTTTTTCTTCCCATTCATGACTTCAGTGTGATTGCACAGGCGGGCACACAGCGCCATCTCATCACAACTGTGGCCACTATACAGCTGACGGTGCTCAAAGGGGTGGTGCCATCAAGTTTCGAGGCTAATACAAGCCTCTTCCGGGTTTCCTCTGTACGCTAGGGACACTACACAAGAGCGGTCGGACACAGCAAGTGTTTGGAATATATTTTAATTCACCTCCAAGGTCGACCTAAATGCTCATTCTCCCGACCAAAGCCCATCGCAAGTGCGTCCAGAACTCTCATAGCTCTGTAGGAAGGTTAACGAAAGTTGCATGCAGTGACGTCACACCACATGTGCAGTGAGCGTAGGCGTTGCGCAGGTTTTTCCCCTGCATGGGGAACAAAGGTTCATCGCAGCGCACCCTCCCCCTATTATGTCAATGTATGGGTCTGACTTTGCACCTCCTCCCTATTATGCCAATGTGTGGCGCTGTGTTTGCACACCCCTCCTCGTATACTATGAGAGTGGCTGCACCCTTGACCCACTCCCGTGTGCATGCTAATGTAGTGGGGTGAGTGACCTCTGGAGACCTCTACCATTTACATACCGGCAAAGCATCACGACTGCTACGCATTTCTTTTGCAGGTGCTAGTGCAGCAAGTAAGGTGTGGGATTGGGCTTGTTGATAATCGCACGTGTGTGCGAGAAAGCTAGCGAGAGCAGACGACAGTCAGCACGACATGTGTCCGTTTTGTGTGGCCACATGACCATGCTACACTGCTACGTCACGGCCCAATTCAGCCCCCAGAAACCGAAACCAAAAATTGTCTACATAAAAAAAAAGTGATATTAGTTTATTTAGCGAGAACAAATTCAAGAAAAGCGAGCGATTTTTAGCCGACTGAGAATCGTAAATTCCAGACAACATGTTGTGCCATCTTTGGCTTGCGTGTTCTCGGGAGCCTCGATTATCGATTGGCAGCGTTTTTTTTTTTCTTTACCATTCTCAAATAGTGTTGCAGTGCCCCTTTAATTAACGCATTGCACCTACGCATTGCTTAGTTCATAACGTCTGTGCGCAGACCTCCGACAGACCAATAAGCTTTGTCATGTGACCGGTATCTCGATTCGCTTGGTCTGGGTCTTCGTGATCTTCAAAAAGTGGGTCAAAAAATTTGGTTGCCGTTCGGCAGGTCTCTGTTGATGTTTTTATACCCGTGCCACTAGAACCATCTGAAAAGGCGGTGTCACAAAAATAAAAAATGTTTGTTGCTGTTCTAAATGTGGCCTTTAAGCTTGAAAGTTCAACTTTTTTCACCGAGCATTCGTTTGCCGGGATTTTGTATTGGGCTCTTGATGGCATTACATTGCCGTGCTGGTCGCTAGTTTCGTCCATTCTGCAGGCTGCATTGTGGCGAAGGTTTAAAAAAAGTTTCTTAGTTGCGTAGACTTCGTTGGTTCATGTTAGTCATGTTAAAGAACCCTGGATAGTCAAATTTGACCGTATAATAACGTTCCAATCATTATTTAGGTTAGAATTGGAGAAACCCAAAAAATCATTCGTATTTGGCTGAAGGGGGTTTTGTGTTCGTGAGCAGTTGACACATGTAGCTTGACATTAAGTTGACTTGTCCGTTAAGCGTCCTTCAAAAATACAAAACTAGCGAATTTGTAGTCTCTCTATGTGTCCCGAATTTCTCGTGCGTTATATTTCATCTGTAGAGTAGTGGAGCCACTAACCGATAATTTGAATTCCAATTATTAGGGCACGGCTCGTTGACGCCATCAATTGACAATCAATATTTTAGTAAAACTGTGTATAGTGCTCTAATTTGGACACCATATTCGTTACCACATGTTAATATCACTGTTGTTAAACCAATATTATAATTTTTTGGTATTGATACATTGCCAGCCCTTTTCCAAAGTCAAAAAATCGCTGAGCTAATAATTTAGACAGTCACTGACACTGCCCGCTGCTTTAAGCTACCCTAACCCCCCTCCCCAGGATAATCTAACCTAAAAGGATTATCCTAAACGGATAATCTAACCAGATTTGGGAGGAGGGCGCCTGCTCAGTCCCGGAGGGGTCATTGGGGCTCATTTAATAACTTGGGAAAAAGGGTGTGCTTTTCGGGTTTGGGTGCTTTATTAGAACTTTACGATAGCCAATCAGCCGTGTAGCCATGTAACAGCTATTAGCCTTTTAAACAGCATTATGTGCGATTTTCATGCGAGCTTCATTTTGCCCCTACAGTATTCCACGATTTAAGTGTTAATCACTGATAGTGACTGATAATGGTGGTGGCCTTTCCCTCTTAGATGTGAAGCAGCTCTTTGACTTGACTGTAACGCTTTCCCTCCGTACGAGCGCATCACGCGCTGACAATGTTGGCTTGGTGCTAAGTAGGTCACACTAAGGCACTGACATTAACCGGTTTTGCGGCAAAACCGGTTATTCGATTTCGAAAACCAGATATTCAGTTGGTCATTCAGTTAACAGTACCATAATATTCGGATAATCAAATAACCAGATTTTCATTTTGTAATGCTAGGACAAATATTCATTTTTCATGGATTCTCGTGTTTGTAGAAAACATGGCAACTATTTGTACAAGTCCGGTATGTGCTTTTATAGACCTTCTCACGTTATTCATTTGTCTTAATGTGGGGTCATTATGTGAGCCACGAGTGATAATTCCTCTTAAAAGGTAGCTAGTGATTACTCATTCACAAACTTTCCGTGAGTTACGTATATCCGCAGGGTGTGAAAGTGCATGCATAGTTGAGAAACGGGGAGTCTTTGCATGGGCCATTAGTGATTACGTCGGCAATGAATTAACTAGCTGCGCATGTTGTGTCGGTGCGCATACAATAGCAGTTAAATTTCGAAAAAGCTCTCAGCGAGACTAAATATCCGTTTCTGAATATTCGAACAATTGGGTGTTCGTTCATTCAAATGGGATAAGCAGAATTGCCGTTTTTTTTTTTTTTTTAGTCCGGATAACTGGCTTTCAAGGCCAATTCGCTTTTCTCCGGTTAAACCAAATAGCTGGTTTGGCGGATGCTTGCAAGCCCTAGATAGCACCTCTGCTGCGCGTTGACATCACGCTCCCCTCGCAGTGCGCGCTGACGTCACTCTCTTCTTCGCCTGCCACGCACCAGCGCGGTTCCCGCAGCTGCCACCTCGTACGTTCCCCCGAACCACCTGCCGCGACCGCCGTACACTTTGAAACATGCCTGTATGTGCCACCTACAAGTCCTGTGCCAACGATCTCTTGAAACGAATCTTCCAGTGCTCACCGCAGCACCCGTGTTAGCATCGTTCAACCTGCGATGACACCCGTACACACCTCTGCTGTTTCGCATCCGATCAGGGTTTTCTGCGGTGGGATGGCCCAAGTTGTTAACTGGTTTCTGTAGTTCAGCGACACCAAAACCGGTGTGACCGAGGTAAAACAAGCAAAAGATTAAAAATTACAATACTGTAAATGCGGGAGGGGGAGAGAGAAAAAGAAGGATTAAACTTTCGTGCTCCACACCAACACTATTATTTGATGGGCCTCCGTGTCACCTTCGTCAAACAGTTTCCATTGTTGCCAACTTTGTTGTTCATGCCTGCATGTTGGTGAGAGAATTAGCAGGTGAATTACCTGTTTTGAAGTTACCCTCTTTTTTTGCAATCTTAAAAGTAGAGGCACTTTTCACTAGTTGCATGATCTTCACCTCATTTTTTTAGATTAAACATCCGACAATGCAATACTTTGTTTCGTAAAGTTCCGCATTTTTCAGCAATACCCGATCTCCAATTTATTGGAAAGTATCAGCGGAGCTATTAGTTCAAATTATCGACCTGCGTCTGTAGAGCAAGCGCTAGATCTCGCGGAAATTTTAGTGAATGTGAGAAAACTGTGCTTTTCTTTCATTTTTTTTTTTCTTCTTACAAAGGTGACAGCCGTAGTTCCCAGTGCAGCTGTTGCGTTTTTTTTATTTCTTGCTCTCTTTCGACGCAGGTTCAGCGGAGTCGCGACTATCAGAGCGATTCGCCCGACGACACTATTACTTGTAAACAAGTAAATATCACGCCAACGTCTCTCTCTTCACGTTATGTGTAGTCCTAGCGTTTGTCCATAACACGTAACTCTAAGGCTAACACCTGTGTTGTGTGCTGTGATGACGGGGAGAACGCTGGCTAACGAGAGTAAAACTCGGTTGGATCTCCGGAAACCTTCGAAGCGTCTCGATGCGGTTGAAGCGGCGTAACGAACAGCTACATCAATCGGCCACTTGGTTGAAGATCTCGGTTGTAGATCTTGGGAGGCCCTTGGGTGGCATGGGTAGCGGACCTTTCGATTTCTCCGATGCTCGTAGTCTGTAATTTAACGGCGGTGTAGAACTGAGGACAAAGTTCACCTGCACGAGCTGGCTTTTACATTCCTTGCAGTGATCTCTAGTTGGCCAGTTGTTCACTGCTTTAGCCCTAGTGTTTCGTCAGCAAAACGTATTAATACTTCTCGTTCTTTAACAATCTAACAAAGTGGGCTCTGTCTTATGACCTGCATGTTGTATGTTGACCTCTTTTCTTCAGAGTTGCTTGTAAAACTTTCCGGTTGTTCGTAGTGTTTTTTTGGGGGTGGGGGGGCTGTTTACCCTTTTCCTGCAAGTTTTTTTTTTTTTTGAGTACCTGTCCTGTTCACTGATAAGACGTTTGTCGATGAATTCGTGGTTAAATGTCAAAATGGAACATGCATTGGGAAAGGCAACAAGCAGCATTATGTATGCACTGGCTGTGGTACAACGAACAGTGTGGACACTGCCCTGGAGATTGTTGAAAACTAAATATAGACTTGGGCACATTTTCTCTAAATGAACTGATTAGGAAATTTTTACTGTCTCTTCGTATTTGTGCATCTTTTTTTTTACCTCAAAAAATATTTCAAAAGGGAAAAGCTATTAAGCTTTAGTTTCATTCTGGGTTCTTGGGTAAAATCAACACCACTTTTTGGGGGTTTCTCTTGGGAAGACTATTTGCTTATTATTTAACGGCACCCGGCTACCTTGTTTGCTGGGTCCATTTCTTTAGCCATTGCTTAATGAGCTATGTTGGCGCGGGTAGAATGCAAGGACCTTGTATGTCTCAAAACTCAGCGGCAACAGTTTCCACCTGTCGTTGTAGTCCTGTGTCTCGTGATGTAAGGATTGTGCTAGCGATGATGTCATCGGCACTCTTTCTTTGTGACTCTCTACGATACGTGTTCGCATGGAGGATGAATGGCGGGACTTAAAGAAGTATCAATACATGTAAACGTGCGAGTCGGTGTGAAGACGATGTTAAACAACTGCTGCGCAGTATGCACTTGCAGCCGCTGGCTTGACCCACAGTCAATCGTTTCGGACACTGCAAGTGTTTGTTCAATTTAAGGCGGGGTGTGACCTTTCCAGCCCCTCCTTTTTGTTTCCTGGTTTTGTGTGTCCGTGCCCAACGTCCCTCTCTTTTTGTTCATGTTCCTACTTTTTTCTTTTCTTTTTCAGGAAATCTTCTCAACCTTTGGTGTACCGTTCATGCTAAAGATTAAGCATGTAAGTGAAACGGAACTGTACAGCATGCTGGTTGGGGGCTGTACGTTGCATCACCTATGTGCGCATGCTTTCACTATTCATTGTTCGTATGCGGGCCTCACCCTAAATTGTACTTGCACGATGCTCAAATCCAGGGAGAACCCTTCGCAAAAGTCAAGGACAGGATCCAGAAGAAGCTGGATGTCCCCGACAAAGAGTTTGAAAAGGTGAGACCTTTGTGATTTCTTTGCAATTTTGAGCTGTTGCGTGGCCTGTGCGTCTATCGCTTTTATGCAGACTAGTCGGGTTAAAATATCACCGGCCTCCCAGTGCTGAGGGGTAGAGCACATTTACGATGAGAGTGGTGGTGGTGGTTCAGCGATAAAAGTGAGAAAGAATAGAACGTTCTGTTGATAAGCGCATCATCTTTCCTGGGCACTTGAGGGAAGACACTTTCTTGCCAGATACAAGGAAGTTGGGAATGCCTCAACTGCTGGAACACCGTGTGTGCGTGGTGACATGTTGCAGAGTACTCGTCCCTCTGCAAGTTTCACACAGTGCACAGTTCTTAGTGAAGTCCTGGGTTGTTGCTTGCAGCTTGGTTAGAAAATGTGTTTTTTTCTGTACCCTGGCCTTTGTTTCTGCTATGCTCGCTCCTGGTTAGCATCTAGTCTGTGTAAATGGGCAGTTATAACGAGCTTTGGTCAATGCAGGTTATTTGTAATAGTAAAAAACTTGCAGGTGAACTTTCCTGGTGCTTCGTTAGCAACGCATTTGTCGATAAACGTTGTTCCCCTGCTGAGGTAATGCTCCTTTGCTCTTCAGTGTGCCCTCATGATCTCCTCTTCCGTGCAGTACAAGTTCGCCATCGTGGTGATGGGGCGCGCACAGTTCATCGAAGACAACGAGTATGTCGTCAACCTGTCCGACTTCATGGCCCAGGCGCCTCAAGGTGGGTGATTTATAGATAGATAAATAGAATTTTCGATTACCTGAAGACAATGCAGCTAATAGCAACGTAGCTAGCGTAACTTGCTACTCCTGGTGTAACGACTACGGTATATACGATTACCACATAGAACACACATTGACGAATATTGCACAAAGCTGTAATTCATAATTTCTCGGTTAGGTGGCCGAACGACTTCAGCTCTACACACCACACTGATAAGGAAAAACACCTGTAAAAGTCAGTTATTAAAGCTTCATTGAAGCTGATCAGAAGAAGAAGGGGGAGGGGGGTCTGCAAGTATTCAAAATTTTGAATATTTTTTTAATAGTGTTTAGTAGATTTTATTCACACCAAAATTTTGTCCACAATATTAGAACCAATGCAAAAATGACCTATAATCACGAGTATGACACTTTGTATTTGACTCGGTCATGTTTGTTGTGACGGCGCACATAGTTTTCTTACCAAACGTGAGTCCCAAACGAGACTGACGTTAGAGACATGAAGAGGCTTGAAGTGATCAGAAATTTTTTGAGACAGTCGCTAAAAACAGTTTTTCCGCAAGTTTACTAGTCGATTGTCTGGACGACAAAGTTGTCTCATCAGTATTAGAAGTGAAGCAGCCAGCATTAGAAGTGAGGACTCTCAAAGTTTTCAAAACACGACTACATGGATTTCATGAGCAGGAAAAAGCCCATAGTGACGTGGTTTATTGACGCTGGATGTCGGGGAAGCCTGACAAACGTTAACCGCGAAGTGTCGAGGAGCGGCAGGAGTGAAGCAGCCAGAATCCGGGCAAGCGCGAGCTCGAGTCTGGTGCTGCTACTGACGCTGGTGCTTGCTTGCTTGCTCGTGCCTTTCTTCGTCGTCTTTCCTTCACTACACAATGTATAATTTCTTGACATCATTTGAACTACATTCCAAAAGTTGTGGTGTACACGTATCCCGAAGGAGTACGGCCACCAGCGTGGGTCCGGTCTTAGCGAGTCGCAGGGCACACGTTAACCATCGCCGTGGCGAGAACACGATACTGCTCAACGTCGCAACACTTTATTGTGGCAACACCAAACGCAGTACAGCCCGTTGCAAAAAGGCGCGGCGGGAAAGCAAATAGGCTTATCCACGCCACGGGCACAAAGTACTACACAGGGTGCCACGATCACGTCTCCGCGGTAAAGGTGATCCACGGAGACACCGGGACCAAGGCCCGGTTGCTCGAGCGAGGGCAAAAGGCGCTCGCGTTGGCTTTGAAGGGAGACGGGTCGGCGTAGCTAGGCCACGCACTAGGACACCGTACCGCCCTTCGGCCGTGCGTACGCAGCGGAACAACAAAAGGTGAGCGTTCGCTTCGGGTGCGAGGCGCCGTCAGCGAAGTCCGACGAGCCATTGAGCGACGGGAGTCGACGGACAGAAAAGGTTGCGTGGCTCACCGTTTGCTGTCCCGGAGAGTATCCGACCGCTCCCGACGCAGCGCGCAAAAACCTCTCGGGGGTCCCCGCGCGCAGCGCCACAGTCAACCTCCGCTTCCGGGTGAGGGAGTTAAACGTCCCTCCGCTCTCTCAGCGCGGCAGACAGCAAAGGAGGGCAGACATGTCGGGACATGAGAACGGCAGAAAAGGCGGCAAAGCCCGCGCAAAAGCAGCGAGCTAGCCTCAATTCCCACAAAGTAAAAGGAGCAAAAACTATGTAGGGGTTCCAACACAAGTTCGAGCCTAAAGCATTCCACAGACAGCAGCTTGACTGGTGTTTTGATCAATTAGTATAGCGACACTGTACTGTTGTCAGTCCAGTCAGGCTTGCCGAGAGCTGGGCTCGCTTGTGTGCTCGTGCAAAATCAATACCTGCTTGAATAATGGCTCCAAACACATGTGCTCGCTTGCTGCAGCTAGGAAGTCAGAAAGACCTTCGCAGAACTGGAAATACCAGTGTTAGCACATCGCAGAGCCGCAAAAAATGTGTGTTGCCCGATTGAGTCATCTACGTTGAATGTGTCGTTGACTTGCTCTGTGTAGCTCACTGGGGCTTCTATGCTATGCCGACCACAACTTGCTGTCTCCATTTTCCCGTAGTTAGCATGCCAACCGAGCGAAATAACTGTGCACGATCCAACTGGCAATATTTCTGAGCGAGTGGTGTGAAGGAGCGGAGGCAAGCGCTACAAGCTCGAGTCAAACACTTCCCGCACTTCGCCCGATTTAAAATTCAAGAAACAAGAAATAAAAAAATGACATGCGAAGAAAGGAAAAATTCTTTACAGTGGTATCGAATTTTTTTATTTGTAAAAACTTGTGCAAGCCAAAAAATGCGAATGGCACATTAACCTCGCTCCGTTCAACTGGATCTTTGGATGCTCGGCAACTGCTACGAGCATGCATGTTCTTAAAACCGAAACTAGCACAGAGTTTCTGGGGCCTGGCTCAGCCTCAGCATTACCTTATCTTTGATAAAACAACTAGGGAAGACAATCGCTAGCCTAGCCACAAAGGACACTTTAATGATAATATCTGATAAGAATGTGCTTAGGGATCCTCTGCAACTCTTTTCTTTAATTTCAATTCAAAGTATTCAAAAAAAAAAAAGTCAAACAAAACTTTGGGGATCTGAGGCTTATGTCGTCAAATTCTTTGTCCTAGAACATGTGACGTAGTTATCCGAGCAACGTTTCAATGAAATGAAAAGTTTGCAAGTTTGCTCGGTTCAAGCAATATTCCAGTCTTACGGCTTTTTAGCCCTGGTAGATTGTGAAAACTTGTAGGTGCACGTTAAAGAACACGAGGTGGTCGGAACGGGTCCGCAGTAGCTTACTGCGTCGAGCGCGGCACAAACCCCTTCACGACGAGGAGGGTTCTTGAAAAGGGTCTTTCTTTACAGCATGCGTTAGATTGAGTAAACAAGACAGGACAAGTCTATGCTGGGAGCATAGACTTCCATCTGGATATCTGGAAATGCCTTTCTGCATGGTTCCTTACTAACCCAAGCTTGAACTTTTAAGGGGGGGGGTGGATATTGATTGATTGACATGTGGGGTACGGCCCAAAACCACCCATTTGATTATGAGAGACGCCGTAGTGGAGGGCTCCCGAAATTTTGACCACCTGGGATTCTTTAACGTGCACGGGGCGGGGGGGGGGGGGGGACGACAGCGCAGGGAGGTGTGCAAGCACTTCTGCCCATCGCTCTTATTTTTAATGCAAAATTTAAAGCATTTTTATCATATGTATTGTGAATTTGGCAAGAAAATACAAAGCTGTTCTAAAAATAGTAAAAAATGAATTATTTGGCTGTTTTTATTCTTGAAGGAACATTTGTGAGAAACAGCATGCATGTAAGATTGTGAAATCTCTTCTGATTACCACATGTGCCCAGGGTATCCTTCTGAAACAAAATAATAATTGTAGGCATGACCATTCTTTAGGCACAAGTATAAGTGTTTCATGACTAGAATTTTAGCACCTTTTTTTTAACATTTGTTAAAAATATTTTATGTAGCTACAACATTCTTTTGCCTCAGAAAGGGCTCGTAGTATTCAGAAAGAAGTTGCAAAAGTTAGTATTTTATAGCTTGAGTGGTTACAGAGGAAATGTTCCTTTTATGACAAAAAAAAAAGTGTCCGGAGAAAGCTCAATTTAATGGTACAGTAGTCATAGTGCATTCACGGGATCGAGTGTGGTAGGGGCGGTTTTTTAATGCTTTTCACTGCGTGTAAAAACGGTAATGCTGGAATTTTGTGCCTTGAAAATTGACAAAAAAAAAAGTCGCATTTTCAGTCTTTGCCCTCCATTCCCCCCCCCCCCTCCCCCAAAAGAGGAGCTCTGCCGCTTTTTAAGAGGTCTATACTTTAACTGTAGTATACAGTAACTCGCGAGAGTCGTATACACTAGAAGTGGCACGGCCATGCTAATGGCAGAAAAAGCGCGCGTCATGCCGGACTGTCCAAAATGCCGCACACGAGCGCCTTCAGGTAAAGGCCATCTTTTAAATTACGTTGCCACTTGGCAGCGCAGCGGGATCCCGCACTGGGTCACCGTGGCTTCACCGTGACGTCACATGTGTCGCTCCTTACGGCACACCGTAAGACTCTTCCATTTCTGCCACTTTCTGCCATGCAGTTCCAGACATCGCGCCGTGCGTGGCATTGCAGCGTGACGCGTGTGTTTCTGGCACCAGTGTGGCCGTACGCTGAATCTTTGTAGCATTGAAAAGCACCCTTTCCTACTTGTAGTAAAGACAGCTGCGTGGAAATAACCTGGAGCACCCTCTGGCCCTTCCCATTCCCCTCCCCATTCTCTTTTCGCTCTCCCACCCCGAATTTCTCTCCCTGGGCTTCCTCGCAGCAACAGCAATGCACCCGCGGCCGTGGTTGGGCATCGAGCACGTCAACAAGGCGCCGAAGCGGTCTCGCTACAACTACCTCGAGAAGGCCATCAAGATCCACAACTGACCAGCACGGGCCTCCATCTCAACCAGGAGGTGAGGTGGGCAGCAGCAGGGCTCGTGTTTTGTTGGGCACGAATGAGTTCCTGCTTCTCCGTTAGAAGTGTTCGACGCTGAACATTACAGGTCTAGCCTGTCTGTCAAAAGTATCGTTACTTAACGTTACACAATTCCTGCTTGTCCATAAATCCATCGCCATGTGACTTCTGGCAGTGCTGGCCTTTCTCTATATGTATCAACCCTTTATGTTACACTTTTGTACTTATCCTTGAAGTATATGCTCTTTACATACAGTTCCAGGTATCTCAAACTTCATTGTTATCAAAGTTTCATCTTACACAAGAATAAGCTCATCATATCCAAAATTTGTCATAAAGGTATATTCCCAACACTATCAATTGCAAGACTCTGCTTTACTTACTTCGTTGTAACTGATATTTAGTATATCTAGGTTCATTATAAAAGGCTCTGAGTATAAAGGGTCTGAGCATGGCTGTTAGTGTATGTGTACCAGTGTTGCAGTTCTGTCTGTAAATGTATTGCATACTCGGGTAATTACACGTCGTGACATCGAGCCAGGAAGGCTAACATCGCTGCGAAGTACAGCATTTCGACGAGTACATAAGAGCGGGATATTGAAAAAAAAGAATGCTGACACAAGAGCAAAGGTTGTTTTAGAAGCTTCGAGTACCCAGCAAATATGTTGAGCTGCTTACAAAGATGTTGAGGCGCAGTTTAAGTATGCACCTTATTTTCTCGCTCAAAACCTCCCCTGCACGTAACCCTCGCCCTTGACTACAAACTGAAAAAAATATATGCATATATGTTCATGTCACCATTATGACGCCATCTTTTTTGCATTATCACGTACTGATTGAAAGCCAATTTATTCACTGAAAGTACGGCATTGCTTTCTTGTTGTATTAAATTTCATTTTGGCTGGCGCACTTTGTTTCCTTCATTTAAGAGTTTCACGTTGAACTCATGATATGGTGGAGTAATTACCATTGTTTTGTGTGCTCTATATACGTCGGTATGACTGCACGTGGATAAAACATACACAAGTAGACTATGTTGAAACCGAGGTGCCACTGTACTTCCGAGTGTGTGGTAGGGTGTGATGTGCTGCATCGGGGCTCGGTTCTCGCAGTGTCCTCTTCGGTGAAGCGTGTTCAGTTGCGCGAAAGAACGGCGAGTCGCAACTTCGTGGCGCTCTTGCCCACGGCGATGCACCGGACCCGCCAGCACATTTCCGGCGTAATGACGAAGAAAATGGGGGAAATGTGCAGCAACAAGACTGTTAAACAAATTTGACAAGTCTGAACTTGGGCACAAACGTGTTGAGATGTTTGAAGAACGGTGCAGAGAATGCGTACCGACATCCCAAGGTGCGTCAGGCGGCGTCAAGCCTAAGGGCTAACACGATTAGAGTTCACGCACGGCCTCTGAGATATGCATCGAAAAGTGGATCTCTGGGGGCATCATTTGTTGTGGCAAAATGCATTCGGTCTCTCTCATTTGCGTCGAGAGTTCTGAAAGCTTCGGGACTTCGAAGTTACGTTGCAGAAGAAAGACCGAAAACAGGCGACGCACTGCTTTGCTGAGCTCCTGCCAATCGGTGTAGGCTCAAGTAGACATTTCCACCAAGTGGACATCGCGAGAATAGCTCTCTTGCTGCATAGTTTCCTAAGTACACACTATAGAGAATTCTGGCGCTAGTGTCTATGGAAGCTGCAACGCATACCGCTTCGGCGAGCATGAGAACTAAGGGTATGATATGGATGTACCTAGTCTTCTTACTTTACGCTCGTTCTGGCTTCGCGTCATTCGAACCTGCTCTGTGACAAAACAATCGCCAAATGTTCAGCGTTTGCGCTTCACCAACCAATTTTTTACAACTAACCATTTCAAATCGGGTCACCAAGTTCAAAGGGATTGTTCTTTCCTTCGTAACAAAACAGCAATAAACGAAGCCATAAGTGTGATTCACCACCCACAAGTATGAAATCTAGGCAAATCCATGTCATACCCATAATTTCCATGGTCGCTGAACAATCGCAGTGACAGTGTCCCCTCCAGTTAATTTTAAAAAACTCTGTCTTGCTGTTCTGGAGGGGGTACATGTCATTCTGGTTCTATTGTTCCTCTCAAGTGTTTATTTGGGCCTTGTCTAGTGTAGAGCGCTTCAACATTTGATCCTTTTTCTTGTGCAACCCAGTTGCAGCGGAGACGCCAGGTGCGCTTGAGGATGATGACACTTGCACGCCACCACCACCATCGGAAAAGAGGAGCTGAACTGTTGTCGTCCCCCTCCGGCATCTGGCAAACGACGACGGCAGGTGGCACTCGGCAAAAGCAATGGGCGGTGGCAAAAGGCGTGCACGCCGCCGCCTTTGCTGCGCCGAGAGAAGACGAAAAAAAAAAAAAGGAACGCTTTTCCACGGCAATGGTGACGACGACGGCAGTCTCGCCGTCCTCCTCTTCCCTTGACATCCTTTTTTATTATTAGTTTTTGGCATCCTCTCTCTTCCCCTCTTCCGGCACGATGGCTTCTCCTTTCCCGCGAACACTGCACTGTGGCCGACGGGGGAAAAGGACTGTGTGCTACCGCTGTGCGTAGGACAGTGTGCTACTCTTGCGGCCGGCGACCGAGTAACGGAACTGGGGGGGCGACGTTCTACGATGGCATAGATTGAGCTTTTTTTTTTCTCTTGCTTCGTTTCATCCGCTACTCACGGCTGTGACTCGCATCTTGCTTCCGCGCTCCCCTCCGCGACCCCTGTCGCATAAGGCTTCACCCCCTCTCCTGTCGTAGTGTTTCCAGAGTGTCCTCTTTTTTTTTCTTTTCTTGTGTCTCAAAATATTCCTATGCACAGTGGGAGCTCTGTCTGTCTTTGTCGTTAATCTCGAGGTTTTGTATTTATGCGTTTACTTTCGAGAGACATGTATAAAAACTGTACTTTATTTACACCCATCTCGTAAATCCTCGCTTATCTTTTACAATATCGAGGTCAATCAGCTGGCCCACCTTTGTTTCATAAAATTTAACTGAAGCGCGTAAACTGGGCGGGCTGGTCTTAATTCCGGTCTGTCCATTCCCCCCCCCCCCCCCCACCTTTCATAATTATCAAGTTCTCCCGAGAATCGCTGTGTTCTACCCAGCTGAATGAATTTTTTTAGAGTTTTTCTACCTGGTTGGCAGGGTTTCTGCCGCCTCGAATAGTCGCGCGTTTTAAGCGCTCATTCCTTGGTTTTGGCTTTTAGGCCTGTACAGTGCTAGTCTCCTTAAGCTAACCCCCTTTTTTTTTCTAATTGCTGCCAAAGTCCCAAAACATTTAACGTGAGGATAACTGCCGCGCCGACTGCACACTTGGCGGAGAATGTTTTTTTATTCTTCCAATTATGTTTTTCTCCAATCGCCATCATTCTTCAGCCCAGAAATGAACTTTTCCTGTTAGCGACGCTTGTTTTTTTTTTTTTTACTTTGGTCTGGCCAGAAGTTTGTTCATTTGGAAATTATCTTCTTAATTAGCAGCATTCTAATGAACCAGTGCATTAGTGACAGCTGCAGCGCATGCGGTGCCATTTCATGTTAGTTTGGGCAACAAGATCTCTGAACAGCCGTGCAATGTTCTCTCGATAAAAAGGGGCAAACGCCAAACAAATCCACTTCATTCGTTGCTGCTGCTGCCAATGCATCTGCACCAGTCGATGGGTTTAATGGGATGCAATTGGTGTTTAGCATTCGTTTTGTGTGCCCTAGTTAGCATGATAAGATGGCACCAACAACGGTGCTGCAAGTCTTTCCCTTCATGGTTTGCTGGTGTTCAAGTGAAGCGAGTTTTTCAGAGTGTCAAGGTATGTTCCAACAGTGTTTCTGCTGTTACTTTCTGATCTAATCTTGTAAAGAAAACTTTATTTGTAAAAGCTTTGGCACTTTTTGTTTTGTAGATTTTTTTTCTGTAGAGATTGTGTTGTGGTGTAGGATCTTTGCAACCTAAACGTGCCACGCAGTTTTGCTGGTTTTACGCCTTTGTTATGCCCTGTTACCTGTCTAAACATTATTCGCAGTTGCAGCGAAAATTGTTTGTTTTTTCAGACAGCAGTGCGCACCCTTTTACTGTGGCACTGACTTACATGTGGTTTCCTTCAGTAAAGATAACGGGGAAACAAAAAAAATAATATCCACTTATTCGTGGATACGCCGTATAGAGAAAGTAATTTAGCGCCATTGACTGTACACTCATTGGAGGGTGTTAGTTGCGTCACTAAAGGGTATGAAATGTTACTGTTTTCAAGAAAGTATCTGAGTTTCTAGAAAAAAAAACAAACTGAAGTGTACCACAGTTGTCTGTCAGTGCGTGGAAACGTACGGCATCCATTGTTTGCAACACCATGTGAAATGCCTGATGTACATATTCAGTTGCGAGCAGCTAGATGTTACCAGCGGGTGGCCTCAGTGCAAGCAATTGTGTTTTGAGCGGAGCCGACAGAGAAGTGTGATGTGTTTTTTAAGATGGCAGGGGCATGTTGTCCGAGTGCAGGAGAAATGTTGATAAATGATTGTGGTCGCTGCACATCTCGGTTCTTATTATTTTTTTTTTTTTCGATCGTTTGCCTTCAGTTCCATGTTCTACACTGCCGCTCGTGGCAACCGAACATGGATCTTGCAATGCAGCGTGCTTATAGAACACTGCCTCACGCGCACTCTGCAAGATAACTCGCACCGTTAAGGGCGCTTCCGTCGCACACCGGTAATAGCCATACTTCTATGCGTTTTCTTACATGCACGTTACATGCATGGCGCAGCATTTTGGATTAGAGCGTATTATATTTAGCGCACTGTTCAGAGCAAATAAATGCGAGCAAGAATGGACAAACGCTAATTTTCGGACACAGATGAACCTCGAGCAGTGTAATTGCAAAGTACACAACGATGGGTGTTTTACACCACCTAAGCTGTGTTAATTGGATAGATAGGAGGGTGTAAATGCATTAGTGTGACCTCTGAGGTTTTTTTACACCATACAAGGTAAAAATGGGGCAAATACGCTTCAAATGGTGTCAAGTGCATCAGTGTGCTCGGTCGAACATTCTACACTGTTTGAGGTGTAAATCTATGCTCAGTTAATGTTTTTTTTTGCTTGAAATGCAGTATACGGGGTGTGCATGCACACAAATTTAATTAGATAACGCAAGTCCTTGGTGTTTAACATTTTGATCTTTGGCTACAAAACTTGCACCTTAGCATTAAGTATCGCGAAAAAAAAAGTGTAAACATGTGGTTTATATACAGGTTTAATAGGTTTATACATGTTTTAATTTGTCATCGAGGTGCATAAATAATGACAGACTTACTGTAGTAGACAGTTGTAGGCGCTTTGCTTGTTTTACAGAATTTTCAGTGCCCAATGCTGTCGTTTCTCTATGCTACCGGGAAGGAATATTCCCAATAGCATCTGTTTATGCTCTCGGGAAGGAGCAGAGGTAAAGAGCCTACCCCTTATTTCTTGCGCCTTGTCCCATTGGTTTCCAAAGAACGGGACGTCATGGCCGCATTAGGTGGCGTCGGTCCATCTTTCCGAGGGTCGGAAATGTGTGCAACGTCGAGATTATGCATACAAGAACTGGTTTATTTCTCACTTTCTTCGGTGATCGACGTTTTTTTATGTGCTTCATAGTGAGAGTTTCTTTTCTTGTCGACGTATTGTTTGCACAGGCCTGCTATTTTTTTGCACTTGTGCTAATGTGCCCCTCCCCC
Source organism: Rhipicephalus microplus (assembly GCF_013339725.1). Lineage (NCBI taxonomy): Eukaryota > Metazoa > Arthropoda > Arachnida > Ixodida > Ixodidae > Rhipicephalus > Rhipicephalus microplus. The sequence continues at coordinate 113,549,132 of NC_051174.1, read as the reverse complement.
TTTTATTGTTTGTTCATTAATGCTAGAGCATCTCGGCTGTCGCGTTAAGCATTTACATGAATTTTTATTGTGCAGTGGTCTTGCTCTGTCAATATGTTTGTTTTGTCGAACATTTCTGGTGAAGTATCGTGAACCTGCACTTTTCGGGGATCGTAGTTAACCTTTTTTTGTGCCAGTGGCTTTGGGGGTAGCATTCGGAATGCCGCGCTGATTACAAAATGTTTCGTTAACGATTTCCGAATGGCCAGCCCGTTTGCTGTCTCTTCAGCTATGCACAGCGATGGAAGGTGCTTTGCAGGCCTAGTGTGGCGAGCATCACAATTGTTCCATTTTGTTTTAAGTGATTGGGTACAACGGAGTTCTTGATAGCGTTATAGGACCGGTAAAGGCAGGTTTTTTTTTTTTTTTGCATGAATCGAACTTGTACTACGTTTCCAGAACGAACGCTAATCTCGCTTCTACATGAGGTGCACCTGCCTGATTGCCCCCCACCTCCTAAAAATGGGCATGGGCTATATCAGAGTTGTACTGCAAAAAGCCGCTTGTGCCTGGAGTCCAAGAGCAACGTTGTGTTTGCCGTTTAGCTGCTAAAGTCGATATAGCAGTGAAGCATCATTATAGCCAAGTCGCATGTGACACCAAAATGGTTTTTTTTTAACATGCAAAAAGTCCTGACACTTCATTAACGACATGACTTTGCTTTTTAATGACCAGTAATTTGTTAAATCCACATTTGCTGCATAAAGGTTTACCTGTATTTGGAGATTTCCCAACAGACACTACGTCGAGAGCTTATCAGACTACTGCTGAGACTTATTTCTGGCTTTGCCTCTCGACGTGGAGACCCTTATCAGTCCTGTTTCGATGTGCCTATTTTTCTGATTGCCTCTTTCCGTTTTTCATTTCGCGACAGGGGTTGTACGTCGGAAGGATGTGGTGGGAAGGGAGTAGCCTTATTGCTTTGAGACTGTACTGCTGCGAGAACGTACTGACCGTAGCCTCGACTTGCCTTTCCGCGTAGCTGTTTCGTCGTTACTTTTTATCTTTTTTGGTTGCTGTCTTTCAAGGAAAGGTGCGATTACCTAGAGTCGGATGCAAGGGAGGGGGAGGGCTGAGAATCCTCAGCTGTTCTTTAGTCTTTGTTTTTTAATTATATGCATGTACAGATTTAAAAGAAGCAAGCAAGCGCGATAAGAACGACGTGCTTGCGCGCCAATGTTGAAAGGAGTGTGTGCGAAAGCAGCATGTATGTGTGTGTGTGTGAGTGTGAGTAGAACACTTTTTTGTTTCTCTGCTTGTCGCGTGCGCCCATTTTGTGGAGTGGTGCCCCCCCATCCCCATCCCCAGTGGTCGTTGAGGAACTTTAAGGGGCAGTAATATTTAGTGAATGTTGTGCAACTTTTTTTTTTTTTTTGAAATAAAACTTGGAATGAAAAGAAAGAGCACTGGGTTGTTTTCTTTGCATTTGCTTGTGTGTGTGTGTGTTTTTTTTACGTGTGGCACATACTAGACTATGTACCACAGTGGCTGTGGTTGAGTTTGTCTTGAAATGTACCAACGTTTCTAAATTTATTTCTAAGTTTATTTGCTGTGAGTAGAGTGAAAATGACTCTGTGCAGGACTCTCATAGCATTGTTCACAACAGGGATAGTTGGCTCAGTTGCAGTTTAGATCAAAGCGGTGCAAACAACCAGGACGTGCACAACGAGTGCTTTAAGAAAGAAATGTGTGTGAAACTCTTGTTGTTCGTCTAGCTTTGTGTTTGTTTGCCCTCCTTCAATGGGAATGCTCATGTATTCGAAATCTTTAACTCTGGGCCAAATAGTCAACACATTTAGTAAGCTCTAGTTTTTTTGCTCGCATCCCATAGGTGTAACATTGGCCTGTGAACTTGCATCAAACCCGATTGAACTACTTGTGGTCAAATTCAAAGCAGCATGACTTGGTTTTCTCGAGTATGTAGTTGCACAATCCAGTAGCTGCGCTTTGTACTTGATGTAGCATTTGAATTTGGGAGCACTGTACCTACATAGATGTATTTGGGAGACATGGAAGAGGGAAATGCTTTCTTCGGTGTTGGCTCACTCCACCTGATCATCAAATTTTGTATGCATAGTAATCTGCAGGAGTTGTGCGCTAAAGTTGCGTTGGCGTGGCATGTTTGGTGTAAACTATTTCACACTTAGCACATTGGGGGGGGAGGGGGGGGGGGGGGGTCTTGACCAAGGGAGGTGTGCCATTTGATGCGACAGCTCCTTGTGCCGTGGTTTCGTCACCAATCTCGAGATTTCGCATTCGGTGTCCAGCCACTAACAGTTGATTGAAATATTTGATTAAGCAGTACACAAAGGGACACGATCATGCACAGATAATCTGGGGCAAATATATGTGCCAGATTAGTTCTGTACTACTACAAACTTCCCAGATTCAGTGCACACCAAACAATGCGCATCATGTTACAGAACACTGATGTTCTCGCCAATCACGTGCGCAATGCATGGTGTTGCGCTAGCAGCGAGTGTCTCTAGCCACTTTATCAACTATTGCGTGAAGTGTGACAACCCTGAGTACATTCTTCAGCAAGAGGAAATGTGGGGAGCAGCGCCTCGTCATGCTCTTCAAGAAGCCGCACGGATACAATCAATTTGGAATTTTCACTCCATTACATTAAAAAAAATTCCCACCAAACTTGGTACAAAACCCCTTCCGACCCCCTGACTCTTCATGCAGGAGCTGGTAACCCTGCTTAATGCTGTCACCATGGCCTTAATAGAGTTGGTGTATATGCTACCTTTAGGATGAGTAGCACATGCAGTAACTAAGTGGTTAACACACTCGCAGCGTCCCCCTCCCTAGTATTTCCAGGAGGTGTGGGTGTAGTGGCAAGGGCGGAGGAAGAAATAGTTTTTCCTTCCTCAATGTTTAGTATGGGGCAGACTTTGGGCCCCTTCTCTCAGGTCGCTAGAAAAGGCGACCCTCCCAACCCCTCCTCATGGCGCTCTGCTGTGTGCGCACCTTTCTTCCCTCTTCACTTTACACCCGTGAAAAAGCAGCAAGCTAGCAAACTGCATTTCGAGTCTACTCTCGTCCTTTTGATGTTATAAAACATCTTGGTTAGTGATATTGCATTGCTTACGTTCACGCGTGCTTTTCGTCTCAATGCCGTGGACAATAAAGGAGGACGACAGTGGTAATAATGTGCAGGCCGTTCAGCTCTCTGTAACCATTTCATAGTTATATAATGTTTGACCACCACCACTCTATGCACCGCTGATTCCTAGAGGAACACGTGTTCGGGTGTGAGAACGCTGCTGAACGCCAGTGCAAACAATTTAACTAGCGGCCGTCTCTAACTCGAGTAGTTTGTGTGAGAAAAAAAATTAAAAATCCTTAACTGCCGTTGAGAGAACAGACTTCAGTGACGTGGTTCTCGAAGGGCAAGAAAATCGCGCCATCCTCCGCATTCCCTACAGCATGTCTGTACTCTTGGTTGTCGGCGTGCTAGCGAAGGGTGTCGGGCGACAATTAAGAAAAAAAAAAAGGGGTGTCGGGCGAAGATGCGGTTCCGTGTGATCACATGAGGGGTGGAGGTGGTCAGAGTCTGCTCAGGTGTTCTGTGGTCTGCCCCATACGTACGTTAACCGGGTTGGACCAGTGTCGTCTACACGCAGGGTTTTTTTTTTTATTTTGACCGCGGTGGTTGCACTTTGAGAAAAAGTGGAGTATTCTGGAAGTACTTCTACACAACAACAACCTTAATTTGTTGAAAACCCGGCGTTGGGCACTTTCCTGTCGGGAATGCCATGTCATACTGATAACGCGCGTGCCATCTGTGACCGCGAACTACCCAAACCGTGGTGATAACGCGAGGAAAGTACGTTAAGTGATAAGAGTTTGTGAGAAACTCTATGCTCGAAGTAGCTGATTGTGATGTTTGTTGGTGAGGTTCGTCGCGCCGCAGAGCGTGTGACGCGTTGCGGATGGAGGAGACGGTATCTGACGTTAACAAACCACACTACAATTGTATTTGACAGCATACACACACGAAATACATAAAGCGGCAGCGTACACTACTAGTCAATTGTCTCACGTGGCGGTGCTTGGGGACCAGGAGGCTGTGGGCTGGTTGAGTCCCTGTGATGACGTAATCGTCGTCGGGTAGATGTCCGGTGTGGCAACGACGTAGCAGCAGCAGGGGTTAAGGGCCGAGTGAACGAACCGTCGCTCGGTAGCCGGTAGCCAGACAGGGCTCGTCCGCGCCAGGCCAGGACCTTGCGACGCTCGTCTCGACGGCGGTGGACAATCTGGAACCTCGCGCGTAGGTGCGGGTTCTCCGAGAGCAGCAGGCCGCGTCCCAGGTCTTGCCAGGCGAGGACCGTGAGGCGCTCGCTGTCCCGAAGACAAGCGCCCTGTGTATGCGAACCTCGCGCGTAGATGCGGGTTCTCCAACAACCTGCCGCCCGTTCTGCCGGCGTTCCCAAAAAAAAAAAAAAAACTGTCTCGCCTGCGCGCGCCCTTCTTAATCTTCTCTGCAGCCCGAGCTCCTTCGTTTTTCTCGCCTTCCAGCGATCGGCCACTCCGTCGTCTGCTCTCGCTTTCCCTGCTTCGTCACATTACCCCCCCACTTAAGAAGGTTCTTCGCTGTGAAGAACTTGCAGCTGCCACTGGATCCCTTGGGACACGTAGTACACGCGCACTCGGAGCACTGCACTACACTTCCGAGCCCCGCACACTCGGCACACATAAGAGACACAAAAGTTGTCACCAGTGTTCAGGGCCCCGCACACCCGACACTCTCAAAGGTACTCGCAAGACGAGATGAAAGTTGGTCCGTCACGGTAAGTAATGTGCACCGAAAAAAAAAATTCCATCAATTATACCCGACACTGCGAAATCCTCAAGCCGTGTAGCGATGATGTTCATGCGCTTGGCAACCGGCTCATATAGTCTGCTCCTACATTCTCACTGCCTTTTATATATTCAACGCTGAAGTCGTACTCCATGAGTATGAGGCTCCAACGTAGAACACGGCTGTTGATGTGTTTGGCGGAGTTGATGTAAACGAGAGGCTTGTGGTCGCTTTGTAGTATGAACGTTCGCCCGAACAAGTAAATATGAAATTTCTGGATGGCCCACGTGAGTGCCAGGGCTTCGCGCTCGATTGTCGAATAGGCAGTTTCTCGTGGTTGCAGTCGTCGGCTAGCGTACGACACTGGGTGTAGCATAGCACCATGCCGCTGCATAAGTATGGCACCTACGCTTGTTGACGAGGCGTCGGTGCGAAGTACAAAAGGCTGAGCGAAATCGGGTGCTCTCAAGACAGGTTGTGTAGACAGCATGGTCTTGAGTGCATCGAAGGCTTTCTGTTCCTGCACTCCCCAAATTACTTTGTTAGGGGCTCTCTTTTTAGTCAGTTCAGTTAATGGTCCTGCTATCTCGGAGTACTTGTGGACGAAATCTCTGTAATAGCCCGTAAGTCCAAGGAAAGAGCGTACTTCTTTTTTCGTCTGTGGGCGCTTGGCTGCCCGTATTTTATCAAGGGTTTCGATCTGGGGTTTGATGATGCCATTTTCGACGTGATGCCCGAGGAACTTTACTGACCGCTGACCAATCTCACTTTTCGTTGGTCGAATCGTCAACCCGGATTCGCTAACTCGTTGAAGAAAGGCTTCAAGTGTGGCCACGTGTTCTGTCCACGTCTCGGTTGCAACGAGCACATCGTCGAAGTAAAAGTAAATATGGGGTATATCTGCTACCACCTTCCTCATTAGACGGTTGAAGACAGCTGGGGCGGTTTTAATGCCAAACGGCATGAAACGAAACTGATAAAGGCCTGCTGATGTAGAAAACGCTGTCATTGCTTTGGACTCTTCATGCATCGGGACTTGCCAATACCCTTTAGCAAAGTCGAACTTAGAAAAATATCGTGCCTTCCCCAGTTGTCCAAAAATAACATCAACTCGAGGTATGGGCTCATTGTCGTTCAGCAGTATCTTGTTGAGTTGCCGGAAGTCAATGCATAGACGTATTGTCCCGTCTTTTTTCTTGACAACTACTATCGGCGACTGGTAGGGAGACTCAGATGGCTCGATGATGCCTTGCTTCAGCATGTCTCTAATTTCTTGTTGAACTGCCTCTTTGGTAGCAAACGGTAGTGGATACGGCCGTATGTTCACTGGTGTATCCGTTGCGACATTCAACTTGCACTGGGTGAGATGTGTTCTGCCGGGAATGTCGGTGAATACATTCTCGTAGGTATGCAGTATTCTAGCGATCTGCGTGCGCTGTTTAGTAGAGAGTGCTTCCGATATGTTCACATCGGCAGCAGATTCTTTTTGCTGAAAAGGTACGCATGGTAGATCGTCGTGCTCAGTATCATCAGCCAGACACGCGACTGACGCTTCTTTTGTTGGCTGTGGTACCGATGGTCGTTCTTGATATTTTTTGAGGAGGTTGACGTGAAACAGAGATGTTCGCGTTCCTAAATCAATAACGTAATCCACGTCATTCTTCCTCTCTAGAACTGTGAAAGGCCCTTTCCATGTTAGAATCAGTTTGTTGTTGTCCGACGGGAGTAGCAGCAGTACCTTGTCTCCAACAGCTAAACGCCGTGGTCTAGTCTTCATGTCATAGTGCTTCTTCTGCACAAGTTTGGCTTTCTGCAGCTCCTCCTTGGCTAGACGACAAGTGTTTTCAAGACGTCTCCGCAGGTCAACTACATAGCCGTACGAGGTCTTCGTCTCATCATCTAGATGATTACCAGTCCACATCTCTTTCAATATTGACATGGGCCCTCTGACGTAACGGCCATACAGTAAGTCAAACGGGGCGAAGCCCAAACTTGACTGCGGAACTTCTCTATAGGCGAAAAGTAAAGGCGCTAAGTACCGGTCCCAACTTTTCGGGCACTCTTGACACACTGATTACTCAAAAGAGATGACTGTTGGGTGAATTGGTTCTCGACATAGAAACCATCGCCAGGGCGCAACACATGGGAAGATTGGTTGTTCCTCAGAGTCCTGCATGGAAACGGACGATTGTCGATGACAGTCATCGTCTGTTTTTTTCTCTCTATTGTGTTTGGTTGCGCCCTCACGATTGTTGTTGTGTAGCAAAAACACTGTCCATTATGCACTTCCAACGTTTAGGCCATAGTAAGAAGTACGGTAAGAAGTACGTCAACAATCGCTTAATTTTGATCCTTTTTTTTTTCGCCTATCCTCTCCCCCTACCTCATACGAATGGGAAACCTTACGCGCGACCATGGACGAAAGAAAAAGAAACCTAATTTCTTTAATCAATTCTTGACCGATCCCCCTGAGTGGATATGAACCTGGTTTGCGGACTCGTAATTTCTTCTTACACGCGCGCGACCGCGCGACTAGGCTTGCGGTAGTTTTACTGTGTGCCCCGGTCAGCCTCTCGGCGTTCTTTCTCTCCAGGCGGCTTGAACCAGAACCACCTGCCAGAACTGTCGCCAGAACCGCAAGCACCCAGAAACGCGCTCAGCGGCCGCTGCGTGGTGCAGCAGTTGCAATCACTGGCAATCGCATTTTGGACACGCTCGCCATATCGCCTGACAACTTTGAGCGCTCAGTATGGCGGCTCCCGTGGCTTCAGCCGACGCGACAAGTCAAGACGATGACGACGAAGTCGTTCAGGAGGTAATTTTGCTATGTATTTTCCCCCCGTTTCCTCGATTTCGCGTCCCAGTTGCACGCGAGACGTATTCGCCGAACTTCCGCGTCATCTCGTTCCATGACATGACGCGTTTGTAAGCATGCACCAAGGTGAACCCGATGACACATGGCACGCTGGGGCCTCTATTACGCGAGATCATCACTTCGCGAAATAGCGTTATTAAACGCGTTGCGGACATTCAGTATTTTGTGGCAACGTTAAATTGCTGTTCTGACAGTGATGGGCTGCGTCCGTACAAGCTAAAGCTGCAGACTTGCAGTTATTCGTAGATGTCAGAACGAAGCAATCAAACCACGCGTTCCGAATGCATGCCGCTTCAGCGTCGGTGTTAAAGAGCATAGTTCGTTCGTACAAAGTCTCTGTAAGCTTCGACAACCCAATCGAAGACAAGGTTAGTTTGGAAATATACTCGACACAACATGTTAGACGCACCAGTAAAATGGTCTCGCATGTGGTGATTGCGTAGTTTAAAATCGACGCGTTTTGGGAGTCAAGCGCAGTATGTCTGGCTGCTGGGTGTGCGAGTAGAGAAACTGGCTTAGCTGGCATTGACGCGGAAAACAGCTAATCACCCCTGAAGCGCTTAGGTGCCAGTAAAGCGCATCTCCGGTTTATAGTGGAGTGCCCGGAGCCTTTTGTTTGTCGCACGCTAACCATGGGTGGAGAAAGGAATTTTCCCCTTGCCCCCTCTCCCTTACCGCTTTTTGAAATTTTTATTTTTGACCCTGCTAACAGAGGCGAAGAAAGTAGTTTTCGGCGGGATGGGGGGAGGGGAAGGAGATCTGATCGCCATTTACGTATGTTTGTGCACGTGAGAATACACGAAATGTAAACATTTTTAAAGGAAGGGGGTGGTGATTCAACCCCCGAATCTGTGCCTGTGCCTTTGAGTGCTAACTCTCATTATTCTTGAAAGTTGCATGAGTGCGCAAGGTATGCAAAGCCTGAGTACTATATCCTAAAGCTGCCTTGCCTTTCCTTGACGTGGTGGTCCTGACAATAATTGTTTCTTGACACCTATTTCCTAATTAAGGTTGTAAAACTGGAGCAATGCTTCGTTCTTTTATTTCAGCTGGATGTATACATATCGAAGGCTCTGGCCAACAGCCTCTACCTCCTTCAGTACCCACACCAGCCGTTCGGCTCCATCATCAACGAAGAACAGTGTGTTTCGGCGCGAGTCAAGCCGAAGCAGCACAAGGTATAATGTCTGGCTAATGCTATACGTAGTGTGCGGTGATATCACCGGGGCCACCATCTCTGGGTACCAGCTGGTTGAGATGCCGTGTGCATTTTTACTCGAACATGTGCTGGAAGAAACTGTGACATTGGATTAGTGCAAGTACCCTAATGCATTCTTTTGCAGCTGGCGAGCAGAAGAAAGTGGGGCACAAAAGAACGAAACAATGACTGCATGCCCTCCCCTGCACTGACACTAGTGAGATCAAAAGTCGCGGTAATTGCCATGTCTAGGTACCTAGCACGGAGAATCTGTCCGTAATGTCACATAAACACGGTATGTTTCATTGCAATACTTCTGCCGTCGCTTCTGGTGATTATGGTATTCGACTGCTGGCCAAAATGTCATGGTATTGAACTCCAGCAATGTTTCCATCTTGCTGACCTAAATAGAAACACACTTGTCGAGAACCCTAAAAATTGAGTCTCAATGCTTGGGAATGCATCGAATATAAAACTGTAGACTATATAGTGCAATTGATTAACGGTACATAACAAAGGTACACCCACAACAAAGTGCCAACTTCTGAAAATTAATTTTATTCCCTTTTCCGGCAGAATAAACACAGGAAGATGATCACAGAAAGAGGCATTGAATGCTGTTACAAGCTGCCACTCTAGCGTCGCCAGCGCGAAGTCGGCGACGGGAATGACAGCAGGTTGGTTCGTTCCGTACGCAAGCAGAGACAGTGAAGAGATCAGAGACGTGAGAAAACAAAACAAACTTTACTCTAGTGATATTGCAGCACACGGGATCTAATACAACACTTCAATACAACTAACAACATACATCGACATTTGATACAACTAAAGAAATATATAACAGAAACAGTAAATCAGCTTACGAGAGAGAACTATCACAAACTACATAAACTAACAAGAATAGAACGACGGAGGAGAAAGTTCGAAGATATAAACAGGTGAAGGCATACGTGTGATGACCGGCAGCGTTGTGTCCCCGACGATCGGATGCGAGAAGTCGAAGAGAGTTCTGGCACGACTGCGATGTCGGCGGTGTTGCAACGCTGGTGGCTTCGGGAGGCTAGTGCTTGCAGGTGACTTCGAGCAGGTTGAGCTAACTCGAGGCGAAGTCCCGATGTCTACGTTGCAGACGTTAATATCGCGTCACGACTAGACGAACGGCTAAGTTTAGGTGGCCAGCCGATACAGAGCCACACTAAAAACTTCTAGAAGAGATGCTTGTTGATCTGTTTCTACACCATCTTGGTCAGCGACTAGTCTGCCTAGCAGGGCAAAATCCTGCGCTTAAATCCCCCTCGTGTCTCCTCACTCTCTTCCTTGGGGACAAGAGACCTCTACATGGGTCCAATCATGTGCGTCTAATTGATAAAAACTCCGCCCTAAAAATATTTTGACCCCACCCCTTTTTAATTGGGAGAGGGCCCGCAACTAGCGAGAGTGACAACCTGTCGGGTGGTTGTCATACGGCTCGGCCACCAGAGCGTTTTCCACGCTTTTCCCCGTGGGAACGGTCAACCATTTAGCTCTCAGCCGGGGCGTCTCGTAGTCTAATCCTTGTTCGGGGTATACCGCGGCCTTCTACGACCTTGCAGACGCCGCCACAGTTACAAAAGCATTAACCGTCGGCGGCGACGTTCTAAGAAGAGCACCCCATTTTGCACTTCTCGGCTCCCTTTCATGCGCCGCCGTTTCTCACGGTCAGTCGGGGAGTACGGCGCCCGTTAATTGCCGTGACGCGGTGTCGCCAAAAATGGCCGTCCGTGACAAGTGCTGATAACCGAAAAACAGGCATTCTGTGCTTGTTTTCTCACTCGTGATTCCCTATTTATTACATGTGACAGGAGTTGCACGCCTGATGCCATGTTGCTGAACTTGCCGAGGCATTCGACAGTTACTACAATATGCTGCCTGCAACTGACAATTTAGATTATTGCACGGTTTGTTCGCTACTCCAGTGGCATGGCAGGCATGATGTCGGGGCAGTGTGCTTATTTTCAATTTAAATAGAGTTATGGCTTGTAAGAGCAGATCCACCTTCCAGCGCTAACGGTGCCTCATAAGGTACGCCGTGGAAATTTTTTTCAAGCAGAGTGTTGGTTCGGAATACTTGTTATTTCATACTGGGAACTTTCTCAACACGGAAATCACAACGAGGAGGCAGTCCACAGTGTACAAGCGGGGCCGCTGTTAGAGGTTATGCGGCACGCATGGCTGCTCTCCTTAGACCACCAAGCAGACGCCGCACAAACTATTGTGGCAGGAAGCGCAATCAGCGTCAAAGGCGAAGTTAGCAGCGTGTCCTCTGCCATGGCTCTTCCCTCTTTGTCGCATGTGCTATCTGGATTTTGCTGCTCGTGTTCAAGTTGAAGGAACTCTGCAGTTATATAGCACGTAGTACGCTTGCGCTGCCATACTTTGTGCGGCGCCCGTCGAGCCACTCCACGTCACACAACCACGAGTTTCGTGTTACTTGTCACAGTGACTGTGCATGTACACTGATGCAACACAGCATACCCAGTGCCTGTGTATGTTGCACACTGTTACAACTTCCGCTCTAAAAAAGCTTGCAATGTGCGTTGCACTTGAGTATGTTTTATGTCTGTGTCCTCGATCTGATTGACGTGCTAAGAAATACCATAATATGAAACTGTTTTCGTTTCTTTTTTCATTCTGACAACATTGGTTGCCACTTAGTGCGAGCTAGTCAAGTTCTGTGCCTACTCTTGCGGGCTTTGGTGTAGCTTAAAATACCTGCCCATAAACGCGCAGGTTACTAACGGTATCGTTACCGATATATTGGTTTCGGATTACTTTGGTTAGGTATTAATTTTGCTGCACACTTATCGTAAAAATCTTGGACGTCTGATAGGTCATTTCTTCGTTGGCAGTGCCTATGGTCAGTCCCAACCTCAGAATGAATATGAGCTCGACTCACAGGCATCACTGTCTCACTCCGAATAAGCATCGACGTACTATGCAATCATTTTTGCTCACTTCCGCGAAGTCGTTTCACATGTTTTAGATTCTTGGTGTTCTCGTACAGACACATGATTGTGTCGCTAGTGCAAGTTATCCCGGAAAATTTCGCTAGAGATTGTGACGCCATCGCTCAGCCAAAGCTGATATTTTAGATATGATGGTCACAACTTCAGTTTCCTGTATGCAAAGTACTTACACGAGCATGGAAAGATCTCTGTACGAAATAAAACTGGCTCGCACAACTCTCCCCTGCAAAGGTGATTTGTAAGCAAGCTGTGGTTCTTTGGGCACATCTTGCGTTCTTGTAACTGACAGTAGAGCATGGCCTTATTTACGTTTCATGCGATTGCCACCAGGTGGAGCTGGAGTTTGCCCTCGACACTCGCAACTCCAGCTACGACAGGCTGCGAGGCGAACAGCTCGCGGCCAACGCGGACGGCGGCGGCGACCGGAGCTCTGGTCAAAAGCAAACTTTCAATAGGTGAGCGTGTGCCAACTTATTTGTTTCTTTATGTCAAACTTTTTTTGCTGCACTGGCCCTTGAGGGAACAGGGTAAGCCCTATATCCGCCATGTATTTTGGGCGGAGTTCGTGCACCTTTTTCTCCATAAACGTGAGAGTTACAGTAAACATTTTACCATCATTTGTATCGTAAGCCATTCCTTTTTTACCTGAAGCACATTTAGCACCGAAAATTGAAGCGCTAATTTTTGTAAATTTTTTTAACTTCGGGTACTTAATTATCACTCGCTAGTAGCTATTAGATGTCGTGCCGAAGAGGAGCACTTCCTCACACATTAAGTCTGCTTCAGCATATTGCCTATTATGTTATCTGAATACTAGTTAAACTATGATTCTAGATACTTTGGTTATAAAGATAGAGGAACATAAAAAAAAAAACGCATTATTTCAAAAGTACAATGGGATGGCAGCAAATTGACGGGCCCGTTTCATAGGCATCAGCCAGATACTCGTCACCAATATAACTTTTATTGTGATAGCAATTCTATGGACACTCTCGGCTGGATTTTGCCCCCGGCGTGGGCGTCGAAGTCACGCACCGTATGCTTATAAATATACCGTATTTAGCCCCGCCGCGGTAGTCTAGTGGCTAAGGTACTAGGCTGCTGACCCGCAGGTCGCGGGTTCGAATCCCGGCTGCATTTCCGATGGAGGCGGAAATGTTGTAGGCCCGTGTGCGCAGATTTGGGTGCACGTTAAAGAACCCCAGGCGGTCGAAATTTCCGGAGCCCTCCACTACGGCGTCTCTTATAATCATATGCTGGTTTTGGGACGTTAAACCCCACATATCAATCAATCAATATACCGTATTTACTCGATTCTACCGCGCCCTCAATTGTAACGCGCACCCGGTTTCCACGACGAAAAAAAAAAAAGTAAGACATCGATTGCAACGCACACCCATTTTTTTCGTTGGCCCGCTCTATCACACCACTCGGGAAAACGACTCCTTTCGGGAGCGTCTTCCGTTTAAATCTCGTTAAAGCTTGTGCCTATCTGACGTGCAACGGAGTATTGCCGTCACTCTAGTTTTACCGTGGCCCGATGTCAGCACGCGAACTTGCTTCGCCCCCTTCTTCTCGCCAGTTGTGGTGCCAGGCATGTTGAAGTAAAGAGGCGTTTGATCCGCATTCCCGATTTGCCCAAGCAGGTAGCCATTGTTGTGCCGCAAGTTTAGGACGAACCTCTGAAAACTGCGAAGATTTTCTTCGTACTCCTCCGGCAACTTTTGGCGTATGCCCGTTCGCCTTCCGAGAGAAAAGCCTTTCCTCTTCATAAAGTTAGTTAGCCAGCACCTGCTCGCTTTAAACTGGCTCGGCATTTGCCCTTTTTCTAAGGCTAACTGCATAGCCTGCACTTGGGGCAGTTCTGTCGTCACGGGCCACTGTGCCGCTCACCGCTCAATCTCATACTCGCCGAGCAGCTCTTCAATTTGCGGAAACCGACCCTGCTGTGGTCCACTGAAGCTTTTACGTGAATCTTTGCTGTCGACAATATTCTGCTTTTGTTTCCGCAAGTCCCGCACCCACATTTCGGGAACTCCGAACGACCGCGAGGCGGCCCAATTTTCGTCCGTTTCAGCACACGCGATGACTTTTCTTTTAAAAGCGGCATCGTGGTGCATTTGTCGAGTTTTCGGAGTCGGCCCTTCCATGCCGTCGATGCTAATGCACTACCAGATGACGAACTCCTCAGCACACGTACGAAGTGCCGCACATGGGAAACACATAGGCAGAAATTGCCCACGCTCCATGTCGACGCACGTGGGGGGCGGCCATTTTGAAAATGCCGATGGCAATAGAATGACTGTATTCATTTTTTTTTTCGTACTCGATTCTAACGCGCATGTGATTTTTGAACTCGCTTAACTGGAAAAAAGGTGCGCGTTAGATTCGAGTAATTACGGTATATGAAAATGCAAGAAAGAAAAAAAATCCAGAAAAAAAACTCTGGCGCTCGAATTTAAAAGTGGGACCTTTGCGAGGTGAATGCAAGGCGTTAACCACTGAGCCATGTTGGGTACCTCCTTGGATGTTCAAACTGCAAGCTATTTATATCTACCACTTACCGCTGTTGGCGGGCATTTCGGGGTGGGGGGATATATCGCCATTTCAGCATTATCAGCAAGATGGCGCAATGAGTGCGCGGCGGCTCTCATCTCTCACGCGTACTTTGGCCCGCGTAGAGAATAAGGATGTGTACGATCGATTGTGTGCCCTTATCTTGCATCTGAGAGGATCGTACGTCTCGTACGCATTCTGTTGTAGTTACCGGACGCACAAAGGTCACTGCAATCGTTGCACATCCTTCGTTTGTGAAAAGGGCGTGCATTTCAGACGGCCAAGTAACAACTGAGACACTTATTCGTGTTCATCTATACCTGTGAGTATGTTTCGTGCGTCATTTTGTGCTTGAGAAACGTGAAGCATGTTTCGATCTACTTGCCATTCTGCGCGTGACCTTCAATTTGTTGCTATCGCGTTCATTGCTTCGCCTTTGTGGCAAAGCTGTAAATTTTTTTTTTGTGCTGAAACGTCTCGCCTGGCGAGCCTCCTTTGTCGCCTGCTGTGCGGCCCTGTCACCATAGTACTCTCTATGCAGGTCAAGAGTGCATAGGTGCTGCACTTTTCACCACAGCACTTTTCAGTGCTGTGGCGAAATTCCAAAGAAGCTCAGCACATTTGCATGGGCTATATTGCCGTTCGTAAAAGCGAGCACAGCATCAACAGTGCATATTTTCAGTGCTTGCTGTCCGAGGATAACATTTTCTGGAGTGCGCTCCCACATGACAATTCAATGACTCGTTAGGGTTTTGGCTTTTCCTAAAGGCACATTCAAGTAATTACAGATGATCTAGTTCTGGATAATTTGGCTCAACAGCCTCCATAACAGATGCTGGAAGGTGTTCTTCATGAACAAATGGTTCACCATTTAACTCGGCTTTATTGAACTTATGGCAAGTTTCGGCGTCCTCCGAGCGAAGGCCATGGGATGGATTGGTATCCTTTAAAGCCATAGGTGAATACGTGGCCCGGACAGCTTTGCGCGTGTCCTCGAAGTTGGCTCTATTTCTTTAATGGCCGAACGATAGTAGTTTCAGTGATTACCAATGATGGCACTGCCAAGACTACTAATAAATGCAGATTTCTCGACGGAAAGCTTTGATGCCTCTGCTTTCTTTCGTTTTCGCACTTCTGTGCCCATTGTTTTCTGAAGGTGCCAAACGCACACCAGCTTGTAAACTGTAACCTCTTCATATGGCTGTGACACTCGAGCTGCAAGGGCAGGCAAGGATCGCTCCTCTGGCCCCGGACCATTAACCACCACTTCGAGGCACAGTGTGGGTGCTCACACCGACTCCATCGGCGGTGGGTCGGTGTGCCGGAAGCATTGTTCGCTGCTGTTGCTGTTCATACCGGTTTTGGGAACCGTAGTGGAAGTTGAGCGAGTCGAGAGACGTGGGCGATGGCTGGCATTGTCGGCTTGCCAGTTTCCAGTGACGTCACCCAACGTCACATTCTGTAGTTCATGGCGCTGCCGCTAGACACGACAGTTTGTGAAAAACGCACTAAATTCATTATTCTACCATAGTTTCTGCTTTGAATGAAAGTTGTCTCTATCAATTTCAGGATCCAATCTATCGAATTGGCTGAAACTGTTCACAACAAAAATTTTGTTCAGTATCCCTCTAAAAGAGTTATCGTGAACTGTGAACTCTGTGGCAGTGTAGGTTGCGTGCTCAACATGTATTTTTTTGTTTGTTTCTTTTTTTAAAAACAGCTCCATGATGGACAGGCAGCTCCTCACGTCGACAAAGTCTAGCAGTTCAGCCGAAGCCTACGCTGTAGGAATTCTCAGGCCAGGTTTGGACTTTTGTCTCTTCTTTGTTGCCTTTGTCATTGGGACGCTGCAGCGACTAAATCGATTCTCTCATCTCTTCCCCAGGGGAACTTCATCTGTCTCCGGTCAGTGCCGTCTTGCAGATGAATCCGTCGTTTCCCTACCTGGACCAGTCGGACAAGAAGGCCAAGGCAGCCGAAGCAGGTCAGCTGAATTTCGCTGGTTCCTTCTACACTCGCTTCAACCTGAGAGAGAAAAAAAGAATGACAGCTCCGCCTACTCCCATTGCCGTCCCATCCACTGATAAGTGGCATAAATGCTCTGTCCAGTAGTACTTGCTCATTTAGTGGTGTCAAGCACTTCTAGAGTTTTTCAGATAAGTTGACTTTCTGATACTGACATGTTTGTGTCGCTTGTTCTCTGTCGGGACACCTGAATGTCCTGGTAAATTTCATCCTTAATTCTAACGTCGCTGCGCAGCCAAACACTACATGACTAGTGACAACAAGTTAGTTAACTCGTAATGTCCATAGTATTTACATCAGTCCCTGAAAACTACTTATGGTCTAAGCAGAAACAAGATCGTGCCACTCTTTCACAGATGAAGGGCTCGCACGTTGTGGTTTGCAGGTGAAGTCAACATTTTTTTTGCTGAGGTTGTAACTGAGTATAGTTCTCTCCATCAGCTGTGTTTTGTTCTCGCTGTATGTCTCCATTTTTAATGTGCTTTTGTTAAAGGGCCGCTAAACAGCTTTGTGGTAGAAAATTTTTGATGTACACATAACTGTGCACTTGTGCTATGTGGACGTGCTGCCACAAGAACCTGGTGAGTGAGTTCTATAGTACCGAAGTAAGTTACAGGTCTTAGAACGACCTGCTTTTTCTCGTGACAGTTACTCGCTCGTCCCTCCCATTTATTTTTTTTTCCAATGGTACGCATAGCCTTTTGTTGTGACTGTGCCCACTTCGCCATCGTAACGCGATGTCAATGATACGTCATTGGCGCACAGCCAGCCACCAAGCAGAGCTTCTCGTGTCATAGCGGTGTGGGGAGGAAGTTCAGTGCGAGGAGCGGTAAAGTAGCGAGGCGCCTCTTTATCTCTGAGGCTTTCGTTCTGGTGAAACCGCTTCTCTCGGTAGTCTCGGGCTCTACAGAAGGGCGGAAGGCAGCACAGTAAAACGAAAAATGCAGACTGCACGTTCCGAACTGCATCACCACAAGGCCAGGGTGCCGTTTCGTAGGGCAAAGGACCAATCGACAAGCTCAGGTGTGCGTAATATTGGCGATGGGCAAGATTTTGTCGCTGCTCGTACAAAAAAATGGCAGCATATCCACGGAGTGAATGATGGAGAGTGGGGCGAAGCATTCGTCCGTCCATGCGTCCGTCTGTGTGACCGTTCATGCGTCTGTTTGTGCGCCCGTCCCTGCGTTCTTTCATGCATCCGCCCCTGCGTCCGTTCATGCGTCCATCCATGCATCTGTTTGTGTGTCCGTTCGTTCATCTATTCAACACTCCAAGTCCCACCATCTCGCATCTTTTTATCATATATTCCCCATATAGAAGCACCGCCATCCAGCGGATATTCCAAGGACTAAACGAGAGGTGGCACACGCACACTTTCTTACGGCCTGCGCTTTGGGTCCACTTCCCACCTTTAACCACCTCGAGTTCATGGTATATTCTAGTTCACTGTATTCATGGCACTGCGACCAAACGCTCGCTAAACCTTTCGAAAACCAAGGAGGTTACGCCCAGCGAGTATAACGTAGCAACCTTTCCCTGTCAGATAGGGCTCAATTTACATGCCAATGGCTGCTAATGAGAAATGAGAGACAGGAGAATTCGGCTTTTACTTTCTTACGGCTTGCGCTTCGTATTTACTTCTCATTTTTAACCACCTTGAGTTCATTCATGGTATATAAGGTTCATTGTATTCATGGCACTGCGGCTCAACGCTCGCTAAACCTTTCTAAAGCTAAGGAGGTTACACCCAGCGAGTATAATGTAGCATTCTTTTCTTGTCCGATAGTGCTCAATGTACATGCCAATGGCTGCTAATGGGGATCGCAGCGTGCACGTTGACTAAAAGCCGAATGCTCATGTCTCTCATTCCCCATTAGCAGCCATTGGCATGTACATTGAGCACTGTTTTTTATTGTTAAACAACGCACAGAAGAAGTCTCTCACCGGCACCACCTTGGAGGTCAAGTGTTATACCTATTTCGGGTATGTGCCACTGGTGGTTACGTACTACGAGGGACGCACAAGCCACGCCATAAGGAGCTTCGCCCCTAAAAGGATCAGTCAGTTGATGGAGAGAAGCAAGGGAATCGTTTTTTCAAAACCGAGGGTCTGCACGATGTACTGTGCGCTGCAATATTTGTAAGATATGATTGCCGCGGTTGAAATAGCAAGCTCATTTGGGGGATGTAAAAAAAAAAACGCCAGGCCTGCACGGAAGGCGCAGCACAGTCACAGAGAAAGCTAGAAGAGCAGCCTTTCAGAGCCTTTTTGAAACACTTATTCGGTAACTACTGCAAGCACACTTGCTTGATACTTACTAGGTCATAATTAATAAATTTATTTGGGTACTAGGCTGGCATTCGCTATGCTATTTTTCGTCCTTTTTCTGAGAAGCGTGGTATTTGCTAAACACTTGCAAGGAATTTTGTGCCAGTTGTTCGTGCAGTGGCTGACGACGATTAAGAATTATGGCTGAAGTGGGTATGCGCCACAGTTTATGTGGCAACAAGAACAGGCTTTTGTGATGGGTTGGAGCATTGGACGGCCCACTCGTGACGCTATTCGCATTGTGCGACGACTGGTTGTTCTTTCGCTGTTTTAAGACTTTTATATGTGGTATTAATGCGGTTGCTTTTCCAACATCAAGCCTGCCTAAGGCAAGTTTGACAACAAGTCACAAGCACTGGCGTAACTCGGGGGGTAAAATACTGGGCTGGCATCCAGCAGACCCAGGTTCAAGCCCGACTGGTCATTGGTGCTAGGTTTTTTTTTCTCTAATTTGGCAAGATGTGGTTACGTATCACGGCAGCGGCGGCGGCAGATTGCACGTGACCAGAGTTGTGATCTCATAACAGCTTTCGCTGTAAAAAAAAGTCTGAGCCTGTTTACGGGCCTTTCTTAAGTGTACTCAAGCAATTGTTATTCAGGCAAATGTTAAGAAGTACACCAGGGTCAAGAAGACATAGCAGGTAGTGGTCATGTTATCGTGGTAGCACGTTGAAAAGGGGTAAAGTAGAAGCTATAGAGAGCTTGGAAGAAAGCAGCAAATGCACCGTATTTATCGCATAATCCTCGCACTTTTTTTGGCAGAAAACTGATGCAAAGTGGGGGGGGTGCGAGAATCGCGGGGGGGAAACTCTCCACGAAAACGTAGAGAGCGAAAAAGAAAACTAAGTGGCCGCAAATTGGGATTCTCACTCCAGCGACTTACAGCAAGCTTTAAGAAGTACTAATTAGAATTTACCTCGACAATAAAAGCAGGGGTTCAACACAAGGCAAGATTTATTTGAGACACAAAGTGCAAGCAAATAGTCGAGAATGAGAATACCATACGCAAAGCTTGTGGGCATTGCTTGTGGGCACAATTCCTCGAGGAAAAAAGAAATCGTATTTTTGTTGGGCGATGTGGGGAATGTGAGAATTATTCGAGTGCGAGGATTATGCGAGTAATTACGGTATTTACTGTATATAACACACAAGGCTGTGCAGCAGCACGATTAGATTGGCTAATTGGTAGTTCATTTTTGACAGAGTATGGTGCCATATTCTGTCTAACAGGTGCATTTAGTGTGAACATCGCGCTCTTGTGCTCTAGCACATCTGCAAAAGCAGCTGTGACTTCTGCACTTACATCACTGGCAGGTCTATTGGTGACTGTGTTCTCATCCCGTCGTTTGTGCAGCCATGGAAGAGGACGAAGAGGTTGATGAGCCGAAGGCGGTCACCGTGCGATTTGCCCACCAGGAGACGGACCGTGCCAAGCGGGCTCGTGAGAAGTCATTCCGTTTCATCCACCAGAAGCAAGAAAGCGAGCCGTGGGTGGAGGCAACATTTCACAACTTTGGGGTAAGCATACTTTTTTTTTTCTTAACAGCGAAGCTGTTCAAGCTCGTTGTTTGGCCCTGCTTCTGGCTCGCACAACCAGTAAACTAAGCTGTGTCTGGCACCTGCAACTCCAAAATTCAGCCAATGCACGCTCTTTTTGTCTTCTTCTTCATCTCAGCGTTGACTATGAAGACTGTTTGGTGTTGGCGACGTACATGTGAAAAATTTGCATAGCTAATTCTACATTTTTCTATATCGCCTCGTAATTTGGCGGACAATAAGGCCAATGACCAACACACCTGTTGAGGTTGATGGTACGGATGTTCAGTGTAGGCGTTTCTTCAATGCAGGTGCCCTCTGAAAAGAATAATAAAAGGATAGAACAAAGAAACAAAGCGAGAGAGGAATGTGGATTTGTAAAAAGAGAGTAAAAAAATTTGATTAGGCATAATTATTATCATGTAACTAAAACCGTCATTTAAGAACGTGATAATCAAGACCCTGTTATTAATATGTTGAGATTTTTTTCTTTATGGGCATGAGCACCGAGGGACACACTCTTTTTTTTTTTCAAGCACTTCTGGTCATGCTCTTTATTGGTGTTTTTTTAATATTCAAGAAAAAGTCTTGTAAAAAAATAAAGCTGCTACAATATCGCTGGTTTGTTTCAAGGTAAGAGTTACGTGATGGATACATACAATGTTGTAGTTGAGTTCGCTCATGGCAAGTGCTGATATATTGTAAGGATGAATAATTAAATTTAATTGAATTGAGTTCATTGAAAGACAGGGCAGTTTTCGTAAGCAGCTGGGATTACCAAATGAGGCAGATGTTTGGTGGAAGTTTGAAGAGAGTCTTCTACACAAGATGCCGCTGGAACCAACCTTTAGTAACGTCTTTCTAAATGCAGCAGGCACCTATCTTGTCACGTGTGTGTATATGATTTGTATCTTCTTTCCTAACAAAAACAGAAGGAGAGCGGGCAGGGCAAGTGTAAAAAACAGTGGCCTGGGTTGGGGAAGAAAGAACGAAGAGATGGAGATACAGTCGATACCGGTCATATTGAACTGGTATATATTGAATCGTTGTCTGTATCAAACATTTAAGAAATCCGCTTGAATTTTCCCATGCAAAAATGTGGGGCTGCTGCTCATGCATATTCAACTCCTTGCACAGCAAAACATCCGCTATATCAAACGCTCCCCCGCGCTGAAGCCCAGGAAGTTCATTTTTCCTGTCAAATAATAATAATAAGCCGCTATGTAACATTTTTGAGTCCCTCCTCATACGTGCGCGATGAAAATGCGGCGTTGTTTCACTGCGCTTATCTGGATCATCGCGCAACGCTTGTGGGTGCACCGGTATGTTTGATGCACGATCTGCAGGGTTTACCGCGCCGACATGACGTTTTTCGAACATGCAAATTGCCGAGGGCACGAAACTGGGAATGGGAAGTGAATCTGCAGCCTCGTTGCAGTGTTCGCAATCCTTGCCTCGTTGCAGTGTTCGCAATCCTTGTCTCGTTTGTCCGTGCACAATAGCATGCGGGCCCCGAAAGCATGGCCTTCGAGATGTACAACCTCGTAAAGCCTTTAGGTGTTCTTGGTTTCCAAAACGCACATCTCGGAGGCCACGCTTTGTCTTTTCACATCAAAGCAGTGGCTGTCTGCTACAAAGCCACAAGTGCCATCGCTGTCGCCAGAATATCGACGGGGGCAGCGCAACACCATCACTTGGTCTGAAGTGGACTGATTATGAAGGAAGTGCAGAAGCAGGTACAGAGGGCTTATAATGCCTCTAGGCAGTGCCAGACCGCATTGTATTCCGTTCGAAGGGGGACGTGTGCGCATCAAGAAGAAAAGTTAGCAGAGACGGTCGGGTGAGTTAATGCAGATTCGTATTTGAAAAAAGTAGGGAAAAACAGCAACACAGGCAAATGTTCCTTCGTTCCTCAGTGTTGTTTTTGTGCTTTCTTGAAATATATAAAAAAATAAGAAAACGATGGCTTCACCATCAGGTCCCACAACTTTCCAGAACTCTCCCCAATCTTGATATTCCCTGTGACTTTTCCCTTTCTCAACCACGTTCTGTTCTCATACCTGCCTTCTTTTCTTCTTCTGGCTTGTTTTTGTGTGTATGTGCTTTGTGGTTGAGGGTACGAAGTACAGTGTGGTGCACTGTTAAAACGAACACTCGAATTCACACCATCAATGTTCCTAGCCCTCTAAGAGCGAGTGGATAAGGAAACAATCTTCATGCAAGTCAACAGTCTGTCAAGTGGAGTCGGAAGTTTCAACCACCAGTATTCCTATGCATATCTAAGCCACTATGCTTCCGTAAGATAGCGATATCTACACATGCTGCTCACGCAGGTGTTCCCTTGAACGGTGGACCCGTCAGTACATACACATGCTGAGGTAAGCGGTTTCTGCCTTGTAAGAAGGCGGGACTGCTTGTTGAAACGGTAGCTCCAGTGGTATCCCGTCCTCAAAGATTTTTTATTTGTGCGGTTTAACCTCCCAAAACCACGATATGATTATGAGAGACACCCTGAAAGATTTTTCAACACTTCGCCGAGTTTTCACAAAGTGTGCCATCGCGGTCGATTGCAGACGGAGTTGTCCGGCGTCGAGCGGGCCATGCTCATCTGCCCGCAAATGGACCGGGACGAGTCGGAGCTTCCCAAGACCCTTCCGGACTACTTCAAGGACCTTGTCGTCGACGAGTGCGTATTGTTCTTTGTCTTCCGGTAATTGTTGGTTTGTGTGGTAGGCTATCGGTAAATGGCAGCCTCTGTAGCATAACTGCTGCCTAAATGAAGGAACTGCCCCCATATACATCTAGTTGCGTACTTGAATTCTGCTTCTCTGTATATCTCTTAGCAGGTGAAACTCCCGTTGATTAGAACATATTGGCCTGGTTCCTTTAATTTTTGTTTAAAGAGAGTCTCATAGTTCTTTTTCTCTACTTGGTGTCCACACTCTTTCTATACACATATCTGAACACCTGCCCTGCCCATCTACTCTCCTTAATTTCCCTAAGCCTCTCTTCAAATCTCGTTTTGCTCTGAGCTTCCCTTACATCAGAGCCTGACCATCTTATATCCCCCTTTACAGCCTCATTCGTAGTCTTCCTGTGAGCACCCAACACGAGACGTCCCACAGTCAATGGATTTACATGCATTCCTGATTGCACCTCTGACTTCCTACACACCACTGATAAGAGCTAGCGCCGTAGCACCATCTAGTAAGCACTCTGAGTACTAGGGGTGGCTACAACGTACAATGGCGGACAGGCCCACACCCTAAGGACCTTCGTCCCTGAAAAATGAAATGAGAATAGTCCAGGGTCGAATGGGTTTTTTTTATTTTTATTTAATAATACTGTCAACCCTCGCTTGAGGGTCATAACAGGGAGGGAGTACAATATGAGTACAAACAGAACACCACTAAGCAATAAACACAGGAAAACAGAATGGGCAGTACTTCAACCATTACCAAAATAAGCATCAATTTCTCTGTCAAAAGTTTGCACATCGGTACTATTAATAACATGTTGGGGTAAAGAATTCCATTGTTCTATAGCGTCCGGGAAAAATGACCACCGAAAGATGTCAGTGCGAGTGCTAAAAGGTTCAATGGGGGCATCATGATTCAATCTAGTGCTACGTTTTCCAGGAAGGCGTATGTACTCGTCTTTAGGTATTTTGAATATCCCTTGGATTATACGAAATAATGTTTTAAGTTTTTGTTTCCGTCTTCGAATTTCCAGTGATTCTAAATTGATCTCGGGGGCCCTTTGTGTGGTAGACGCATAGTCCAACACAGAGCCACAATAGTACTTTGAACTTATCTTCGGAGAGATCCTGTACGAGCATCGTGTTGGGTGAGGAATCGCATTAGTCGGTGTAATATGGTGTGGTGGGAAAGTATAATAACAAGCAGTCATCTCCAGTGCTAATAGCGCAATGTATGGCTTAATGCTTCCCACCTGCCGCAAGGTGCTCGGCCATAATCCTTCATTGCCATCAGCCACATGCAACATGATGTACATAACGGCTTACAGACTTGCAGCGGGCACCTCGCAGAAAGATCAGTAGTAGGCGCTGTCCTAATTTGCAAAAATTACGACTTATGGTCTAGGCGACACCATGCGAAAACCTGAAATTTCAAACTCAGTTGGGCTTGCCCCAATACAAAGCCGTGTTCGGAATTCGCATTAGGCAGTGCTGTTAACTGTCAGCGATTCTCATTTTTCTTTTTTTCGTCTTGTTTTGCAGCGCTGACACAAAGACTTCCACCAAAGGCTCAAGGGAAGTCTCCATGCATATGCTCAGCAAACTGCCCGTCCAAGACCAAATCAAGGCAGTCCTCATGAGTGGTTAGTTGCGGTTGCTGTCGTTTTACTGTTGCCGACAGAAATGGCGGTTTCGTTGCTATTTTGAGTCAAATGCCATCGTCATTAATAATCCTGATATAATTAACTATCGGTTGTAACGAAGCAAATGAAGAATGGTCTTGCCGGGAAAACAGCTTACGAATGTATGTTTATAACAAGTTTTGCTGATATAGTGAACTTATTTTTGTGCTAGATGAGACTAAGTTTTGCGATGTCTGATTTCATGCAAAGAACACTCTGCTTGGGAAGATGATCCTGCTTTCACTTAGTCACTGCGGGCTGTCGTGCTCTAGTTGATATTTGCTCTTTTCTGCGCAATCGTGTGGTCATATCCAGACATGACAGATACAGATATTACTAGCTATTGGTTATATCGACGTAAATGAAGAATAGTATATAATATAGCTATCATACAGTGTTACAAGTAATACACCTGTACTAATAAATATTCAGATGTAACGACTCCGTTTTTGTGTTAGATGCAATGTTGTGGTAATGAATCTGGCTGCAATTTCCTGGTTTTTATCCCGCTGTCACTTTCTTCCTAATGGATGCAGCTATGAAAGATGTCTCAATATTGTGTGGCAGCATAATCGTGATTGTGTTCTCAGACGAAGTAACTGATGTGTCGTAATGAAGCCACCACCGACCAGGAAAAAAGTTCGTTATACACTCAAACTTTGCAATAACGAACCCAGATATAAAAAAGTGTCGGTTATAATGAGGTAAGTAAAAAACAATCTTGCAATAAATATAGTGTTAAGAATAAACCTTTTTAACAATTCTTTATAAATAACAAACTTATTTTCGTGCGTGATTCAACTTTGTTATAATAAGATTTGAGTGTATACTCAAAATTTTATTACAAGCATTCATATACCTAAAAGTGTTGATGGTGGGACTATTCCTCCTCTGCATCTTTGTAAGAGATAATTCCTTATATCAGTATGTGATACAACAGGTATGACTGCATTCAAAATTTTGAGCATTTGTATAACGAAGTGTGCCAATAAGAATTTTAATGCAGTAAGAGTACACCTTTCTTTAAACATCCATCTCTTTGTTCGTTGGCTTTTGTGCTTCTTTTATTCCCATTTTTGGGATTAACTTTGATTTTCTGCTTAAAGGCACAAGCTGCAGTTACGAAGAATGCTTTAGTTTGGTTTATTTATTTTTTTATATACAAAAATACCTCAAAAGCCTCTGTTGAGGCACCGTGTAAGGGGGGACGGGGGCATTAAAAAATGTGAACTTTAGTAGTGCTCTCATACTACACTATGCACGAACAGAGAGCACGCTGCTATAATGACAAATATCTTTTAATTTCTTTTGCCGGATTAACCAGTCAATACGAGTGTTTATCAGGCGTGATGCTGCCTGGCAGGGAATTCAAACATTGTACTGCACGTGGTAGCGCAGAGAAGCGGAATGTACGTGTTGATCTCTAAATGCGCACATAGCAGCATATCGATTTCAAGACTCGAGGTCCTTTGCCGATCAAAATTTGTGAAATGATGTAATCGCTCTTTTTTGCTTGTCCTTCCAGCCAAAGTTACCAACTTTGCGAAGCTCATGGCGGCACTGCCACCGAAGTCGGACACGTCGTCAGTCGTGCGATTCCTGCAGCAGGTGGCGCTGCTCGTGCAAGGCTGTTGGGTCGTCAAGAGGTGAGATCACAGGAAGGATGTGAAAAAATATGCCGCTTCTAAACGATTTAATGCCTGCATTCGTTTATTGCTTCACTAAAACTTCGTTATAACAAAGCTGTGTCTTATGCAAAAAAATTTTTATATAGAAAAATTTGTTATAAATGTATATTCTAACACTGTATCTATTGGTAATTTTTCATTTACTTTGTTATAATGAATAATTCGTTATATTCATGTTCGTTATGCCCATAAGCTGCTTGAACGACAAAGGCATGGATGAGCTAAATTGACTTGCATACCTGTTCACTGCTGCGTAGAGTTTACACCGTGCCTGATGATTATCATCGTTGTCATGCGTACAGCTAACTGCTGTGTGCTACGAGGCATGTCTCGCTGATCCTGTTGGCAAGTGGAGCTTTGCAACGTATCAATTCTTCTATCAATTCGAACACGCCAACACCAGCAGCTGTCCACCATCAAAAGGCTTCTGACAACGTCGAGATGGAGGCTTAGGATCGCGGAGCAGTGACTTATGTTATTATTATCATCCACTAATCGGGCCTGGCTAATTTTGTTGATAATGCGGACTAACAGCCACTCTGATGAGTAACCACGGTAGGGAATTGGAAAAAAACCAACACCACTGGCATTGGAAAAGGCATCTTAAAAAACTACGAGCGCAACAGAGCTTCGGCTTCGGATTACCTGCGGCTCAGAAGCAAGCCAGTGGCAAAAGCAGGGTGGTTTCATTGCCATCATTATCGAGTAATGGCAGCTCCCATGCTTTGTAGACAGCGGTGCAGTCAACAGCGGCAGTTTCTGGCTGTGCCAACGCTGTTCTTAGACTTTGTAGCCATACTTTTATGTTCTGAAAATGCATTGAAATGCTCAAGCTTGTGTTTACTGCATGGCATTAAATATCTGAGCCTCGAATTAGATCGTCAATTTTCGTTGAAGCGGAACAGCAAAAAAAGGGGGGGGGGGGGTTCGTTCTGGTAAGAATATTCAGAATATGCATTGACTACTATGGACTGCTGACGGGGAACAAGGCATGTGTGCTCTGCTTAGAGGAGTGCCGTTTACTGGGAGATAAACGTCAGCGCAGGATTGAAGTATGAAAGCAGTTGTATTAGAGGCAGTTGTTCCATTTAAGCAGCAGTTCTGCTTTAAAGGGCCAGTCAACAGGCTCAGACTTTTTTTTTATACACCCTCTAAAAAGCTCGGCACGTTTCTGAATATTACAGCGCTGCGCACCGCGCAATGCCTCCATTTCGGAAAATTCCTGCGTATCATTCCTACGCCTGACCAACATTCTTCATGCGTAGTGACGTCAACTCGGCGACGTGACGCATCACCCAGTTTGTCGATTGTTCTAAACCAGGTCTCAACAAACAGTAGTGAAGTCTACGACAGTTCCTGTTCTCTTGGTATCTTCCCACAGCTACGACAGGGTTATTGAATCATACGAGTTGCGAAACTCTCCGTAGGCTCCATGTAGTATCGAAATCCGGATGTGTCACTGGCCCAGTTTTTGTGAGTGAGCAGATTTTCGTGCCACCTGTTGATCAGCACACACTCCATTGAACGAATTATTTGTGTTTCGTGCTGGTATTCCCAGACGGCGCGACAGTCTGATAACTCCCGGAAAATCGGGTCAACTGCATGTCCAGGTTTTGGAACGAACTTTCGCTGCAAATTGTTGTTGACTGCAAATCGAGCGATTGGGCTGAGAGGAACCATCTGCCCCGGTTGAACGGTAAATATCTCGGCAAGCAGAAGTGCATTGCGACTGATCGAGTTCACTAATGACGTCAATTGCCGACGTCGTGCCACGTTGTCGGAGAGGGCGGAGTCAAGACGACGGGCTACACCTTCTCCTCCCTCTGAGGGAGAACTTCCCCTCCGAAATAGAAGGATGGCGAGACTGCGCGAACATTTGAAATCGGCTGAAAGCGATGTTCTAACCTCGATAACTTTCTTAATATAGCATGTATTTGCCGAATTCTTGCGGAAGCATGTTAACAGAGTAAATGTTTGCATATTTCTCTTTATAACAATTTTTCGACTTTGGGGTTGTTTAATGGCCCTTTAAGAGACTTCCGTTTGCTGAGCGTCTGCTTACGTACTTTCCAGCGATGTCCTCTATCCAAAGGATAGCTTCAGCCCCAAGACTGGCGTTCCGGCCGAGACCATGTCCAGAGCACGTGACTTTCTGGTGAGTCATTCTTATCTTATCTTCGCATTGCTGATTGTCGAATCACTAAATTCATGAACACTTTGCTGGAGGAAAGAGGGAGAAAAGTTTTTTTAACTACGCTTGCTGATTCATCAAAAGAAGTGTAAAAACTTTTCCTTTGCGCTTGGGTGCTTTTTTTCAGATGTTCCTCTTCACACAGTCGAGGGTTGTTGTGCAGACCAAGTTTTCCGATACCGTTAGGGTGAGTGTACTGTTGTGAAACATTACATTTATTTTTTACACTTTTAATTGCACAATAGGAGCTTGCAAGTAGCAATCTTTAAGAATGAGTTGAGTATGAATCGAGTAAGTACCAGAAGCCTGTAGAATCAATTAATATAAATCAGCCTTTGAATAGCTTTAAACTGTGGAGCACCCATTCAAACAATACAAAAGTAATCACATTATTTTCATATTTCGAATAATAGACCACAATTTCCAACATTTTATTGCATCCCGCCCTCATTGCATAATGCCCGTAGGATCCTGTAAGACACTTATAATTAAATAGGGGTAGTTGCTGCCATAAAAGCTTCAAATAAAGCATCGTCAACAGGTTAGCAGATGCTTTGAACGTGCAACACTCTTCAAAGAGCGCAAACCTTCATTAGATTGTTTTAGAAAAGTGTGCTCAATGCTTCGCATTAGCGTTTGCCACCACTACGCTTCATTTATACGCTGTCGTTTTTGGGCATTCATGTTAAGTTATGAAAATAGCATATTCTACCGTAACAATGCTGGCTTTTTGAAGCCTATTTTGAGGCTGTTTGTAGTGTAGTCAGTTAGTCTGGCTGGCCAAACAAGGTCTAATATTTTGTGTGCCCTATGCGGTGTCCTATATAATGCTAATGCTTTGAGCCATATTAAAAGAATGTCTGTTGTCATCAGTTAAGGTTTGGCTCTACAAGCAAAGTAGCCGCCACGCCATGTAAGCTGTCGCATGTTGTGCCCACTTATACTTTTGTCTGTGGCAGTGAAATTGTAATACAGCAGAACCTCGATAATACAAATTCGAAGGGAGCACGCAAAATACCGTAATTACTGGCATAATTTGAGCACCCATAATATTTTGTCATCTTTATGAAAAAAGTGTTCCCACCTTCCCGAAGGGAATTGTGAGAAAATGCAAATGCATTTCTTGCGCCGAGAGAGGGCACCGTTGCAGGCGGGCATTCGCCTTCACCGACTTCTACCATCGTCTTGAGAGGGGCCCAGCCAGCGAACGATCGAAGATGAGGCGCGAGTGGCCGGGAGAGTGGGGCGCAGGGAGGAGTGTGAATGGCGAGAGGAGCGGCCAAGCACTGCACCTACCCTCTCCTACTCTCTCTCGCACCATATGCTCCGCTTGCTAGGGGTGAGGATAAAGCGCGCCCGCCCTCAGCTCTTGCTATGGGTTAGGGAGTGAGAGCAAAGAGATAACACGTGCCTGTGCGCGGCCGCCGCCGTCGGATGCCTGACCTAGCCCAACTAAAAAGTGCATTCACACTTTAAAAAAATACTCGCATATTTTGCACTCCCTGACCCGGCCGAACCAGCTTGCCGGGGTGCGTGCCTCGCCGATCAGGCGAACGCAGTCAAACGAGCTGCGAGTGCGAGGTCAGCTCTTCGACGACTTCCCCCGAACTATGGTCTCTAGAATACCGTGCACGAACACTCAAACCTGTTGACGGGTCGCCGGAACTGCTCGAGCATTTGTCCCCCTCTATCTCTCCATCTCTACCAGCGGATGAATGCACGCTCGCGTTATGGTACGGACAACTTTCGGCACCGGAGGTGTGCGAGGTCCTGTTGGGCCTGTCGCGCTGACTGTCGCCCTTATTCTCTGCGTCTGCACTGCAAGGCATGCTTGGTTGATTTCGGAAGTTCGAATTTCAAAAGTGCCTATTCAAGAACATTGATAAGCCTTGGTGTTTGGTTCATGGGCTCCCATTGCTCTTGAGAGTCTGATGATACCTCGTTTTTTGATTTCAGCTGCCTGTGCTAGATGTCAAAACTCTCCTGGAGGATATGGCGAAGCCGACCCCAGACGGCTGGGAGTTTATGCTGCCCTACGACCGTGACTTCGTATCAAGGTGAGCACTGTTGAAATTTGGGCTTATTGGTACACACTCTAGATATGAGACTAATGACTGATGGTATGAGATTTCATTGCATACTCGGATTATGTGCCATAAATAAAGTCAAACTTTTCTATACTGATTTCAAAGTAATTTCAGTAATATACTAGTAATATGTCATTACCTTTGGACAGCTGTAATTTGCAATTCATTTACTAATTAGTTTAGAAATGCAACTGTAGTCACGCCCACATATTCTGACATTACATAACACAAATAACTGTGTATATCGGGGAGTCATTAAATCCCCTTGAATACCGTAATTACTCGAATCTAACGCGCACCTTTTTTCCGGTTAAGTGAGTTCATAAATCGCATGCGCGTTAGAATCGAGTATGAACAAAAAAATTACGGTCAATCTATTGCCATCGGCAAATCCAAAATGGCCGCCTCCTACGTGCGTCGGCATGGCACGTCGGCCATTTCTGCTTATGTGTTTCCCATGTGCCGCACTTCGTACGTGTGCTGAGGAGTTCGTCATCTAGTAGTGCATTAGCATTGACGGCGTGGAAGGGCTGACTCCAAAAACTCGAGTGCACCACGATGCCGCTTCTAAAAGAAAAGTCATCGCGTGTGCAGAAACGGACGGAAATCGGGCCGCATCACGGTCGTTCGGAGTTCCCGAAACGTGCGTGCGGGACCGGCGGAAACAAAGGCAAAAGATTGTCAACAGCAAAGCTTCACGCAAAGGCTTCAGTGGACCACAGCAGGGTCGGTTTCCGCAAATTAAAGAGCTGCTCGGCGAGTATGTGCTTGAGCAGCGAGCGGCACAGCGGCCCATGATGACAGAACTGCTCCAAGTGCGGGCTATGCAATCAGTCTTAGAAAAAGGTCTAATGCGGAGCCAGTTTAAAGCGAGCAGGTGCTGGCTAACTATTTTTATGAAGAGGAAAGGCTTTTCCTTCCGAAGGGGAACATGCATATGCGAAGTTTTGCGGAAGAATACGATGAAAAGCTTCACAGTTTTCAGGGGTTCGTCCTAAACTTGCGGCGCAACAACGGCTAGCTGCTTGGGCAAATCGGGAATGCTGATCAGACGCCTCTTTACTTCGACGTGCCTGGCACCACAACCGTCGAGAAGAAGGGGGCAAAGCAAGTTCGCGTGCTGACATCGGTCCACGGTAAAACTACAGTGACGGCAATGCTCTGTTACACGTCAGATGGGCACAAACTTTGCCCGTACCTCATATTTAAATGGAAGACGCTCACGAAAGGAGTCGTTTTTTCGAGTGGTGTGATCGTGCGGGCCAGCGAGAAAAATGGGTGCGCGTTGCAACTGATGTCTTACGTTTTTTTTTTTTTTTTTTCGCGGTGGAAATTGGGTGCGCGTTACAATCGAGGGCGCGATAGAATCGAGTAAATACGGTATATTTTCTATAAGTCAAATATTTCATATACTTATTTTCCACATAGAACTATTTTGTCACCCCCATCCAATTCGGTATGTACAGGCTTGTCTGTACCGGGGTAACTTGAATTACGTCTTTAGCCATAATTTAGTCATCTTTTGATGAAACTCTTTGTGCAACACTGTTTTTGTGAGTATTCAGGAAAGCCATTTCTTATCGCAATGAATCTAATCGCCAAAAGGATCGCAGGCGCTGATCGACGTGTAAAAGCCAGAATTGCAGCGGTGATGTAGAAACTGTGGGCAGTAAGGAGCGAAAGTATGTTTATGCGTTTGTTTTCTCTGAAGTGACACAATTCGTCATGTTAGCATGACGGCTAATGCTATTTGCCACTATGCACGAAGTTGCAGGTTACATTCCCAGCTCTGATGGACGTGCTTCAATGGGTGGAAACACATAGACGATGTCTCTGCCTTGATTTGGACCACGTTACGAAACCATAAGTGGCCGAAATGAAATTGTAGTCCTCCACTGCCATGACACTCAATAATATAGTATGGTCTGGCAGGTAAAGCCTTAGGATTTAGTTGTAATAATTGATCCATTACATCTTACGACAACTGCACAAAAATTTTGCAAAGCACGTGGAAAGTTGTTTGCGAGGGTTTTTTTTGTCTCTTAGTGAAAGACATGCGAAGTATTGGACATTCTTTCCATCGCCCACAAGGTCTTCATTTCTTATTGCACAATGTTGCCTGCTTCTCTCTTCTTGGTACTCAACGAGCAACTAATTGCAGTAATTTTGTGCTCTCTTTGCGCACACAGGTATCCAGATGTGGTCCAGAGGCAGAAGATGCTGTGGGAAGCAAAGCAGCAGTTTCTTTCAAAGTCATTCCGCCTCACACGCCAGGAGGGCCAAGGTAAGACCTCTCGTTAAAATTTTGCACGGGAAATGAACCGGGGTTAGGACGGCATAAAAGAAAGAAAGATACCCACGTCTGATGCTCTTGTTCCGTGGCATTATTACAGTAGACTCGCAGTAAACGAAGATCTCTTAAGGGGGGGGGGACGTGGGTTCTAAAATTTTTTTTAAACTTTTTGCTCAATCTTAACCAAACTTCACTACCTAAGCATTTTCGATGGAGGCGGAAATGTTGTAGGCCCGTGTGCTCGGATTTGGGTGCACGCTAAAGAACCCCAGGTGGTCAAAATTTACGGAGTCCTCCACTACGGGGTCTCTCATAATCATGTGGTGGTTTTGGGACGTTAAACCCCACAAATCAATCAATCGACACTACCTAAGCTAGTTTTTCATGCTGATTTCAAATCTCTAGTTTGTTTCTTAATATTTCAAGTGGTTTAGAAAATATAAAGGTCTGAATCTTAATTAATTGCGTACTTCTTACGGGACTTTTTGGCAATTTATTCTTGCTTAATCCAAAAAGTGAATGCATAATCCCAATGCTGGATACTTGCTGTAGGGGGTGATGCTATTTTTATCCATTTGAAGGCATTTTATAAGCAAGAAAACGGACAAACACTTATGGCCAATATATTACAATAAATTTTTCTCACAAAAATCTTCAACGGTAATTTTTGAAGTGATGCTAGAGAAATAGAAATGGCATCACCCCCCTAGATCATGTCAAGACGAATAAAATGATACCAACTTTGTCGCGTTCACTCAAGTTTAACATAGGAAAAACCTTCGTAAGGCTGAGTGCAATGTGCAAAAACATCAAACTGAGAAAAATGCATTTGAAGTTTCTAGCAACTTTAACTTTAGCTAAAGTGAAGCTACAGCAATAATAATGACATCATTCTGTAGCTCTATATTATAGGATAAATGGCCATGCTAAATTTCACTGTACGCACCCAGAATACTCATCACAGCTTGTTCAAGAACTATAAAATAGTCATTGACTCAGAATGAGAATTATTATTTTATTTACTTTGTGGTCGTTCCAGTGCCTTGCAAGTGAAAGGAACACAAAAAAATTATGTAATAATGTTTTCCTTGGATAGACACTAGATTTACACAATGTTTAGGTCTAAACGCAAGAATATTTATTTTTGCGAAAATTCTCACTATTTGCCATCATGACTGTTTACAGCAGACCAGGGCTGTAAGCAGAGTCCCCTGCTGGCTTGTGACGCTTTGAAAGTCTTTCCTTTATTGAACTGCTTTCGAGATGCTCTCTTTGCGATTTTCGCAGCCTGCCCTTGTCCTTCTCAATGCTGCGACGCACCAAGTTATTGCCAGTGCTGTAGCCCAGCTTCTCGGCAATTTCCACATTGCTCTTGGTTGTGCCTTAGTTGAAGCGGCTGATGGCTTCGGCAACTCCCTTTTCAATGCTCCGCAAGGATGCATGCCGAGTTTTGGGGGCCTGCTGCCAAATCATAGCGTGCAGGCTCTCACTTGGGTTCTGGGTGATCCCATCGCTGCACCTTTCCAAGAGGGCATTGTCGCTTAGCCGCCTAAACACAGGCTCCAATGCCTCAGTTACGAAATCAGGCAGGCTGTCCTTGTGTGGTGACGGCTTCTCATTTTTCGCAAGAGCTCTCTGAAATTTGCTCCAGGATTCAGGGCTTTCAGGGCAAAGGTCATGCTTTGGTGCCTCGTCATTTGAAGACATGTGGTTCAAAGTTGCTAGAACAGCCTTCTGCATACCTGGAACATCGTTCCTGTGGCTTCTCAATGCATAGCCATAGTATGAGGTGATCTTCTTTATCTTTTGTTGTGTAAGTCTGCCCTTTCCACCAAGTGAGCCACCTTGAGCTTTTTTTTTTCTCTACAAGGGTACGTAAGGCAGCTTCCATACGCTTGTGTACATGATTTATCATGTGACCTTTTACAGACTATCATGTGACCTTTTACGGGTGTGCTCTATTAATTCTCTCTACATCAGCTTTGAAGTATGGAACACTTTTTATGATAATCTTTTCTAACATAGAACCTGCAGGTAAGCCTTCGGTCACGCTGAGCATAATGGGGCTGTGCCACCTTCGCTTAACGTATGGTCCGATGCTCGTGAACAGCTGCTTGAACACGGTTAGCCGAGGTACGAAAAAAAAAAAGTACGAAGAGCGCCCCGCGGCCTCCGAGATTAGCTTCGATAACGTTTTGTCTGAACTAACCGTGGTGGCCACGAGCAGCTTACTCACGTGGTCGTGACAGGACTTCACATGACGTCGAAAATTCGGAAGACTTGTTCTACCCGCTTCTTCATTTCGAAATGGTCAAAAATGTCTATATGATGTTAGCTAACCACAGTTTCTTTCACTCTTGTTAAAGCAGAAGAACCTTGAGCATAATGTGAGGATGGCTGTTGGCATTGCTCTCGCTTCGCAGCACGGCTGGATGATGTC
The DNA here is from genome assembly GCF_013339725.1 of Rhipicephalus microplus. Classification (NCBI taxonomy): domain Eukaryota; kingdom Metazoa; phylum Arthropoda; class Arachnida; order Ixodida; family Ixodidae; genus Rhipicephalus; species Rhipicephalus microplus. Next base: position 113,513,681 of record NC_051174.1, on the reverse strand, counting down.
TACGTGCAGTTTAGAGGCTTTTCAGGTAACCTACATCGTGCCGTCATGGTTTTCTGCATACAAGCTAATGCTTGCCTACACTCAAGGTAATGCTCAATGTAAACTGCATCCAATGTTTCTAAATTCTAACGTAAAAGTAAATGAAGAAATGGCTATTACCATATTTACTCGTGTAATGAACGTGCTTGAATAATGAACGCACCCCAACTTCATTCGTCAAAATTTTGATTATTCTTTTTTCCGCGTAATAAACGCACCCTCTACATTTGTTCGCTGCAGTCCCGCTAACCAACACCTGGCGCCTTCTTGTCCATTGAATCTCTTCCACTTATTATTATTATGACGACCCCTCTCGACCACCTCGGTTCGCTTCCTTGCCCGCTGCTGCGCACCGTACAGTTTTTCTTTCTATCTGTGCGCAGCACGTACGCAGTTTTTTTTAAATATCTATGCGTCACAGCGGCGTTCACGAACGATGCGAGTGTAGACATCGCGGCTGACTAGCACGCAGCGAGCGAAGGTCACGAAACTTCCTGCACCGACCGACGGTCGCCTTCTGCAAATACGGAACTTCAAGAGCCAACCTCATGCACGCAATTTTCGAGCGACGACGACAGCATTTGCTCTTGCTATGGCTGTCGTGAAGAGCCATTCGTCGCCATCGCGTCACAGGTTTCTGGAAAACCAGAACGAAATTGCTTGTCGCCCAGGAAAAATCGCGACTGTTTCCGCATTATGGTCCCCTATTCTCACTTTGGTTGGAAGCGAGGCGGCCGCTGTATTCTATTGTTAATCTTGTTATCAACTTAAAGAACCCTAGGTGGTCGAAATTTCTGGAGCCCTCCACTACGGCGTCTCTTATAATCATATGGTGGTTTTGGGACGTTAAACCCCACAAATCAATGAATCATCAATCTTGTTATCAAGGGTTTGTTTGGACGCTTCGGTGGTAGCTTGCTGCAATGTTGGTTGCTTGCTTTAATGTCAATGGCATGGTTGTTGTGCGAGGTTGCCACGAAGTTGGCAAAGTGCGTCGTGGCATCGTAGCGCACGCTTCTAGGCGCCCCTAGGGATCACAGCAGATAACACTGTTGCGGTTGAACGATTGCGAGAAAAGATAGCTGTGAAACGCTTTTATGGTGTGCACGGGCAGCGTGGGAAACAGTATGCAGAAGATGGTGCTTTCAACCGCCGAAGATGAGTGAAGCGCAAAAAAGAAGCCGAGAGACCTAACTTTTTCTTGCACTACCGCATTTTTTTTTGCTCATACCGGAAAAGTTTTCATATAATTTACCCGCATAATAAACGAACCCCCGACTTTGTTCGGATTTTTCTAGAAAAAAAGTGCGTTCATGATGCGAGTACACTCAACCGTCGATATAATGAAACCGGATGTAACGAAATATCGTTCATAACAAAGTAAAATAGAATAGACTTGCAATAGATATAGTGTTAGAAATAAACCTTTATAACAAATTTTCGGATATAGCAAACTTCTTTAGTGTAAGATGCAATTTGGTTATAATGAGGTTTTGGTGTAAATACAGTACATTTGTTTTTATAAGCTTTTTCTTGTCAACGTGAGGGGACATCAAGGTGTACAGACGTCGCCCAGACGCATTTCATTATTAGTTACGATTCCTAGGGCTCTCCGCTGTCGTCCGAGCTGTCAGTGTGCAGACTGTTTAGGTTAACGCCCGTAATTTGAACGCAACCCCGGTCATCCGATGTAACCCACAAAATTCTTACTACTGGGCAAAGGGGGCGTCTTCAGCGCTGAGAAACAGAGCAACTGTCACAGCTTTCTCATTTCAGGAAGTCCTGTGGCATAAGCTTTACATCAGTGATAAAATGCGTAATGTTCACGTTTCGTGCAGATGCACTTAATGCAGTCGCCACCAGCCAGCACAAAAGGGAGGCAGCAGAAAAAGCGGGTGCGTTCGCGCACTAATTCGACGGCCAGCGATGGCAGCGGGTCGGACAGCGGCACGATGACCAACGGAAAGGACGCGCCATCCAAGGTCGGCAGCTCCGGGCCGTCAAAAGCTGCCAGTGCTGCCAAGAGGGTACGTAGGATTCGCATTTCAGGCGTGAAGGCGTCCTTGCTTCACTTGTTCGCTTCGAATATTGCCCATACTTGGGCAGCCATTCACAGAACTGTCTACCTACTCTATACAGTAAAAGCTCGTTTATCCAGACCTAGTTAACTCATGAAATTCGGTTAACTCGGACATGTGGCAGGGTCCCGGCAAAATTGTGTATATTTCAATGAGGTCAAATGCTCATTACCGTAATTACTCAAATATAACACTCACCTTTTTTCCGGTTAAGCGAGTTCATAAATCACATGCGCGTTAGAATCGAGTACGAAAAAAAAATGAATACGATCATACTATTGCCATTGGCATTTCCAAAATGGCCGTCCCTTACGTGCGTCGGCATGGCGCGTCGGCCATTTCTGCCTATGTGTTTCCCATGTGCGGCACTTAATATGTGTTCTGAGGAGTTCGTCATGTTGTAGTGCATTAGCATCGGCGGCATGGAAGGACCGACTACAAAAACTCGACGAGTGCACCACGATGCCGCTTTTAAAAGAAAATGTCATCGCGTGTGCCGAAACGGACGAAAATCAGGCCGCATCGCGGTCGTTCGGAGTTCCCGAAATGTGCGTGCGGGACTGGCGAAAATAAAAGCAGAAGATTGTCGACAGCAAAGCTTCACGCAAAGGCTTCAGTGGATCACAGCAGGATCGAATTCCGCAAATTGAAGAGCTGCTCGGCAAGTATGTGATTGAGCAGAGAGCGGCACAGCGGCCTGTGACGACGAACTGCTCCATGTGCAGGCTATGCAGTTAGCCTTAGAAAAAGGGCTAATGCTGGAGCCAGTTTAAAGCGAGCAGGTGCTGGATAACTAACTTTATGAAGAGGAAAGGCTTTTCCCTCCGAAGGCAAACAGGCATATGCGCAAAGTTTCCGGAGGAGTACGATGAAAAGCTTCACAGTTTTCAGAGGTTCGTCCTTAAACTTGCGGCACAACAACGGCAACCTGCTTGGGCAAATCGGGAATGCCTATCAGATGCATCTTTACTTCGACATGCCTGGCACCACAACCGTCGAGAAGAAGGGGGTAAAGCAAGTTCGCTTGCTGACATCGGGCCACGGTAAAACTAGAGTGACGGCAAAGCTCCGTTGCACGTCAGATAGGCACAAGCTTCCCCCGTACCTCATATTTAAATGGAAGACGCTCCCGAAAGGAGTCGTTTTCCCGAGTGGTGTGATCGTGCGGGCCAACGAGAAAAATGGGTGCGCATTGCAATCGATGTCTTACTTTTTTTTTTTGTCGTGGAAACCGGGTGCGCAGTTAAAATCGAGGGCGCAGTATAATCGAGTAAATACTGGTAATTCGGAGGGATTTAGCCGCGTACCGGTTATCTCGGACAACTCCGGAGAGAACTATCGGGACTAAGAAGTCGCGCGATCTCGGCGGCTTGGAGGCTCAAGCACCGCTTGCCATAACCGACAGCAGAACCGGAGTTTTGGAGAAACTGAAACCGAGCGAACTGTAGCAGAATGACGATGATGATAGTGAATGAAGGGGGAAGTGGCTAGGGGAAGTCACCACCCTGCGGAAGCGCTTGGGCCACCAGCGCATCTAGTGTCTACTAACAGCTGCTCGCTACGCCCATGCTACGCCTACTGGTGACTACTTCATGTCTTGGTTCTTTGTGTTGTGACTTCGCGTGTTGCGGCTGTGTTTGCGTGCGTTGTCGTCGCCGTCGCGCTTCATGGCGACCATCACAGGAGTTGAAGCGGCCACAGCAGCCAGCAAATGATCTTGAAAGAAAGCTTATGATATTGAAAGACGGGATGAGCCGACGCGTCGTAGCCACACTGTGCAGGAGGCCGCCGGAGCCCTCGCTGTCCTCGAGGAGTTCTGTGTTTGTTCTCGTGACAGTGAACCGTGCGCACCACCACCTGATGGGATTAAATAAGATCGTTCTGTTAGAAATTTCGACGGCGAGGCAGGCAAAAGTAACGCACGTTTTAAGAAATAAAGGTTTGTCTGTGCCGTGTACGTTTTCTTTTTGTTTTCATGGTCCGTTCGATAATTCGAAATTCGATTAACTCGGACATTTTATCCGGTCCCGTGAGATCCGAGTTAACGAGCTTTTACTGTATGTCCATTTTGGCAGAGCACATTCACTTACTCTAGAAGGCGGCGAGCTGTGATAATATCGCGGTGTTGACCGTGTCGATGCGCCGAGTCCCCGCAGGCTTGTCCCAGCATTAAAAGAAAAGAAAAAGAAGTGGATGAAATGTGCAGTCACAGAACACCGAAAGGAGTACTGACACACATTTAAGGTACGCCAAAAGGGCCATTTTTCGGCTTCATAGTGTGCACTGTCAACCATGTCCACAGACCTGAGCCTGAAAGCATGTATCGTATTTTTGAGCGTGCTGGTGATCCCGGATATATCGAGCTTGAAGGGAATCGCGAAAGAGTTGGACATACAGTCGAGCCTGCTTATAACGAACCTGAGCGTGACGCGGCATCTGTTCGCTGTATCCCGAAGTTCGTAGTAAATTAAGACACAGCTTTTTAAAAAGTTGCAAGTGAAACACAAACTTTTTTTTACCCCAAAAAATTCATGATGCACGTGTTTCGAAGAGCAGAAGCGATAAGGGCGGTCTCTAGTTTATTTCAAGCAGCAGCGTGCTTTTTCGCCGAGGCCCGTGGCATCAGCTGCATGAGGGACTGGCTCCAAAGTTTCGTCGTTCTCGCTCTTGCCACGTACTTTATTCACAAAGCACGGAGGGGTGCGTAACAAAAAGCGGTCGGGGAGAGTGGGAACTAGAGGGGTGGGAGGCAGGGTCGGCGTTGAACAACAAGAATGTATGGGCACCTCGCCAATGCCTGATTGGTGGTCGAAAGTGGTTTCCCGGGAAGTCGGCAAAGCGCCGACTCCGTTCGCTGTAACCGATCGGTGGCGCTCAGAAACGTTCATTGTAAGTGGGATTTTGTGCCATTCAACCAATGTATATTTTCACGATCATGCGGATATTGTTCGTTTTAAGCAAAAGTCTGTTTTAAATGGAGTCGTTATATGTGGGCTCGACAATATTGATAATTTGAAATGCGAAATATGCATATTTAAGGCCTAAATGAAAGCATTTCAGGCCTCAGAAATCGTTGCAAGTGCTAACATAATGATTCGCTCACAATATGATTAAGAACAAGGTGTGAACAGCAAGGTATCGCAGCTTATTTCGCATGAAAATAGTCCATACACTTCTCTCGATTCTTGCATGCTGTCAAGTTCTAGCTATGCTCAATATTATTGAAGCTTTTTAAATAAGCGAATTCAGCTCATTTGGCCTCAACAGTGTTGATTGATGCAGAAATTCAATGCAAGCTTCGTAGCGTGGCAAAGAGGTCGGTTAGCAGCGGCAGCGATAGCATATTCACAACCGCACCGGTACACTTCCGCGGCACCGGACACGGCAGCCATGATCTCACCATCAGTGCAGTCAGAAACAGTTACGTTGTCATCTGCACCGATAAATTGCTCACTGTTCAAGATGGTGCCCGAAACCCTGATAAGTAGCAGAATTCACCGAGGCACCGTACGCCAGCGGTAATGATGCATGCCAAGTCGTCACATGGCCCGCAAGGAAAGTTTACGACGGTGCTTTACTTGACGGTGCTCCAAGCACCAGTCATGATTTTTATCGCTTCTTGCGGGTCAACGTTCAGTTCAACTCCCGAATGAGGATTTATGAGGAACGAGGCGTGAAGTATGCAGGTCCTGAAGGTGCAAAAGACAACATCAAGTTTCCACTATTGATGTCACTTGTGCCTTTGTCGCTCACTGCTGCTTTGATGTGAAAAAGCTAGAAAAAGGTAGCCTCCGAGATGTGCGTTCTAAAACTGAAAACACCAAAAATACGTTGCGAGGTTGCACATCTTGAAGGACATGCTTTTCAGGTTCGTGTGCCATTGTGCGATAACAGACAAGGAAGGGAATGCAACCATTGCAACAAGATCGCCGAGCTGGAGGCAGCATTAAAACCTAATTTGAAGGCAAAATGGGGTCACAAAGTCAAAATAAATGCACTGCATGCAAGATTCGCTCTGCCAAAAGCAGATCTGGGGGGGGGGGGGGGGGGTGCATTAGCCGTGTGGAAGTACATCCATTCTTCTCGTTTTGGTCGAAAGTTTTGAAAGCTCCCTGAAATCAAAATTGACATTGCGTAAGAACGGGAAACTGAGGACACGCTCTTTGTCAAACTCTGGACAATCAGCGACAGCTGATAGGGACAGTCTGCTTGCAAATAGCTTACAAATGCTGTGCTTGGACATCTGGGAAAATACAGTGGATGGTCTTTTAGATTTGAGGCACAAAAAAGCCATGGACTTGGGCTTTATCTCATATGGTTATATGGTTTACTTAAATAAAGCTTCTTGTGTTTCAGAAGACCGGGTTCAATCAAAGCTACTTGTACAAAAAAAAAAAAAAGGTTATATTTTCGGACCTCTCAAACTTTTAAAACGACGCTTCGGGTGTATCTAAAGGAGAGAGGTAGATAGTTGCAAAACTTCTTAGCTTTCGGTGCGAGGTTGATTGGTACGTGCTAAGGAAATATGTTACCTTCAATTGACTTGACAGCTAGCACATGGGGAGTGCTAGATTAATTAGATTGTATTACTTTCAGCAGCCTCTAACTGCCTTCAGCTAGCTCAATAGTTACAGTAACCACTGAAAGCAGTGTTGCTAGGCAGCGTTTGTTGACATTGATTTAACTTTGCCTTCTCTTTCAGCTGACTAAAGGGTCTAGAACACCCAACCTATCATCGGCAAAAGCATCCCACTGACAAGTATTAGCCATCATCACGTATCCTGCACATCGCCGTCACGGTTTGTACAAACACGGTTGGTAATATTTTACGTATTTACGTTCCCTTTAATTGATGCTTCTTGTCAAATTTACTTGTCATCCGCTTAAAAGAAATACCCACTTGAAAATTTTCAGTTGTCATTTTATTGTGTTGAGTGAAAGGCCGAGCCACGAAGAGCCTAGAAAACTTCCCAGCTTGTAGCATATGTTTAATCAGAAGTGTGTTGCTGGTTTTAAAGATTCTTACATTTGTCCGCTTGCGTGCTTTTGAGTGCGTTGCCTTGCGAGCTGCCCAAAGGAAGCTGCAAACTGTTGAAGCATGGTACGATGGTGTTGGCACCACTGTGCAGTAAAAAGTGGCTATGCGTTTTTCTTTTTCGGACGGGGGGTCACGGATTTTTTGGGGCTGTCTTGAGCTTGGAAGTCCCTCCGCCACGTGTTGGTGAAGAAAACTGCAGCCAAAGCCTTAGTTAGAAGATTAAGCTTTTCATTTGGAAAAGCTGCGCCTTGTGGGAGCAATTCACGCTCAAAGCGTATCAATACAGTCGAACTCCGCTTCAACATAATTTCCGCTACAACGAAAAATTCACGATTCCGATAATTCACGATAATGGGTTTGTCATATTTTGGTTTGAGAATGCTCAAGCTTCAATACGACAAACCTCTTACAACGAAATTAATGTTATAACGAAGTAAATGAAGAATAGTCTTGCAATTGGTTCACTATAACGAACATTGTTATAACGAATTATCACTTATAACGAAGCCAGTGAAGGATGGTCTTGTCATAGATACAGATAAACGTTTATAATGAAGTTATTTTGGGAGCAGATGCGAGTTTGTCATAACGAGGTTTGAGTGTACATCATCATCATCAGCCTGAATACGTCCACTGCAGGACAAAGGCCTCTTCTATGTTTTGGCCAGTCGGCTCAGTCCTGCGCTTGCTGCTGCCAATTTATACCCGCAAACTTCTTAATCTCATCTGTCTCCCCCTAACCCGCTTGCCTTCTATGGGAATCCAGTTAGTTACCCTTAATGACCAGCGGTTATCCTGTCTACGCGGTACATGCCCGGCCCATGTGCACTTCCTCTTTTTGATTTCAACTACGATATCCTTAACCCCCGTTTGTTCTCTTATCCACTCTGCTCTCTTCTGGTCTCTTAAGGTTACACCTACCATTTTTCTTTCCATTGCTCGCTGCATCGTCCTCAATTTAAGCTGAACCCTCTTTGTAAGTCTCCAGGTTTCTGCTCCGTAGCTAAGTACCGGCAAGATACAGCTGTTATATACCTTCTTGAGGGATAGTGGCAATCTACCTGTTATGATTTGAGAGTGCCTGCCAAATGTGCTCCACTCCATTCTTATTCTTATAGTTACTTCAACCTCGTGGTTCGGCTCCGCGGTTATTACCTGCCCTAAGTAGATAGTCTTTTACAACTTGAAGTGCACTATTACCTATCTCGAAGCGCTGCGCTCTTCCGAGCTTGTTGTACATTACTTTCATTTTCTGCAGATTAATTTTAAGACCCACCTTTCTGCTCTCCTTGTCTAACTCCGTAATCATGAGTTGCAATTCGTCCCCTGAGTTACTCAGCAATGCAATGTCATCAGCGAAGCGGAGGTTACTAAGGTACTCTCCATTAACTCTTATCCCTAACTGTTCCCATTCTAGGCTTCTGAAAACCTCCTGCAAGCACGCAGTAAACATCATTGGGGAGATTGTGTCCCCCTGCCTTACACCCTTCTTGATTGGTATTCTGTTGATTTCTCTATGAAGCACTATGGTAGCAGTTGATCCCATGTATATTTCTTCCAGGATGTTTGTATATGCTTTATCGGTGCCCTGATTCCACAGTGTCTGTATGACGGCTGATATTTCTACTGAATCAAACGTCTTCTCGTAATATATGAAGGCTATGTATAGTGGTTGGTTATATTCTGAGCATTTCTCTATTACCTGATTGATAGTATGAATGTGGTCGATTGTTGAGTAGCCTGTTCGAAATCCTGCTTGTTCTTTTGGTTGATTGAATTCTAATGTTTTCTTTACTCTGTTAGCAATTACCTTTGTAAATAGCTTGTATACTACAGAGAGCAAACTGATAGGCCTGTAATTCTTCAAGTCCTTGTCATCTCCTTTCTTGTGTATTAAGATGATGTTGGCATTTTTCCAAGACTCTGGTACCCTTCCCGTCAGGAGACACCTCGTAAACAGGGTGGCTAGTTTTGCTAACACAATCTGTCCTCCATCTTTCAGCAGATCTGATCCTCACCAGCAGCTTTGCTTCTTTGCATGCTCTCCAAAGCTTTTCTGACTTCTATCATTACTGGTGGGGTCGGTTGTACTTGAGACTTTCATGATTTGACACTTCTTAATGAAATTCTTCGTTTCCTGGGAAAGCTTGCCTGTATCCTGTCTAACTACCCTGCCTCCAACTTTCACTGTACACTCCATAAGGATACTCGTCAGATTATCATTCATTGTATCTACGCTAATGTTGGTTTCCTCACTAAGCAGAGTACCTGTTCTAAAGCGAGACTCTAAATTCCTGTACTTTCCCTCTCAGTGCTAGCTCATTGATTGGCTTCTTGCATATCAGTTTCTGTCGTTCCTTCTTAAAGTCTAGGCGAATTCGAGACCGTACCGTTCTATGGTCACTGCATCGTACCTTGCCAACCACTTCCACATCCTGCATGATGCCTGGGTGTGAGTGTACATCAACCGAGACAAAAATAAAGAAGATTGATTTTGCCTTCCAGTAGTCTTAGGCAAACGCACGTGGGAGCCTGAGAGTTTTTATGTTTATCAAAACCACGATCAGACGTCACATATTGGACATTACCGCCCTGAAGTCGAAAGTTGTGACAGTAATGCTCTCCCCTGTAGTAATCCCCATGGGGGATCGACAGTTTTCTGAAAATAAATAAAAAAAATAAAGTTGACCAAACATTGTACTGCTTTTACTGGCTTGAATACTGGTGTAATGTGATAACCTTAGATGCGGTAGACCCTGTACGTTTCAAATGATTCATCTTCCTCTTTTGTTTTGTTCATTTTAGGTCTAACCTGCATCATCAGTATCATCCACAGGAGTGTAATATTTTCCTATTTATTGAGCGGTTTTCGTTTGGCCATCGGGAACCTCGCCACTGTTTTTCAAGAAGAGCATTTCTCCAGGGGAGCGTGCCTCCCCTTTGTCCTCAGAGGAGAGAGAGGGGGGCAATAAAAATGAACTGTTTATTACAACTATCTGCCTTTTGTTGTTGTTCTGTGTTATCTCTGTCAAGGGTGTTTTGTGATATGGTTAATCATAATAAATTTCTATCAGAAAAGAAAAAAAGGCACCCCATAGACAGGTATTTGAATTGTACTTTGGAATCGAGATCACATTAATTTGTGGAATTTCACAGTAAACATTCAACTAAAGTATAGTCAATTCACTAATTTACTCGTTCTGATCGCGTTATGGTGCACGCTGATATATGTGAAGCATAGCCGGTTACTTAGAATGTATCGCTAATCGGTAATGAATAGATCACAAAGCCAAACTTGTGATGCTAGAATCAAAATTGTCACAAGCTGGTCTCAATATTCGCCCGACTCGGCTGTTGTGCAAAATCGTAAGGCCATAGAATTTCGGTCACATTTCTTTAGGAGGTGCCGTAACGCTTGCAGCCAAGTAAGCTTTTAATTTCAAATACGATTCACGCGCCCTCTACGCATGAAACTGCAAACTGCTTCTAGCGTTTTCAATAATGACCCAGAGGTGACGCTTCTAGACATGACGTTTCGGTTATTTTGATCATTGCTATATTCTTTTAGATTTCTCAATCAGCCAACGACTGTCGATCGCGCAGTGCGTTTTGAAATGACTGACATCGCATTGTTTGAATTCGCATCTTGAATGTCCCACTTCCTTGCAACAATCTTTTTTTTTCGACTAATAATTGCGAGTCTCGAAGGCTGTGCTATTTGTTTGTCAAAAAGCCATAAATACGTCACGGCCGCCATGCGTTGCCGGGGAAACCAACATCAACCAAAAAGGCACGCAACAAAAACCGAAACAAGTGAGGACGCTGCGATGAGCGCCGCTGCTGCGATGAGCGAACTTTCGAGCCTCCCGATTGGTTCCTGCGCATCCTGACGTCACAGTTTTGCGCGAAGGAGAGCGAAAAGAGGATGAGATATTGAACTCGCTCGCCGCCCTGGGAGGAGCACCTGGGGAGGGATCAACAACCACCTGTGTTGTGCGTGCGTGTTTGTACGAGTGTCCGGCGGGAGTTGTTGGAAAGGAACGGTGAACTGTTGCAGCGAGTTCGTAGTCGGCGGCGGCGGCAGAGGCCAGGCCACGGCATCCAAGCCTCCCAAACCGTCGTTTTGCCCCGAGAGGGCCCGTCCCACCGCGCTGGAGCGTTCTTTTTTTCTTTTTTTCTTCTTCTACAAAGTGAGCGAAAACGTTGTCCTCCGGGGCACGCATTGTGTGTCGTTCGTTCGTGCGGCTCCCAGCATCCGGCGTTTTTGTTTTTGCTCTGTGTCAATCGCGCGCCGCCTGGATTCGAAGCTCCCGTCTCCGGTTTGTTTTGCACCGGCGTGGTTTTCGGCTCCTTGGATCGTCCCATGTTTGAAGATCTCTTGTGCCGTGCTCGGTCCGCCCGTGTGCGGGGGGGTTACCCTGCTCCTTCAGGCTTCGAGGTTTTGTGGTGATACTGCAGTAGTTCTTCGGCGGTCGTGGTGAGCCGTTTTGCGTTTACGCAGTCATGGATCGCGACAGGTTTCACCGCGCGGCGCGCGACGGATACCTGGATCTTCTCCGGGAGGCTACTCGAAAGGACTGCAACACTCCGGACGAAGACGGAATGACGCCCACGATCTGGTCGGCCTACTACGGACACCTCGACGCATTGCGCCTGCTCGTCGGACGAGGGTCAGTAAGAAACGACTTTTCTTTCCAAATATTGGCTAATTATTTGTTTCTGCGCCTGTTTTGGCTCGCCCAATTGCTCCGAAAAGTAGCTTCTAGTCTTTGCGCAACGTTTTTGGATGTAGTATCTAGGTGTGTTGATTCTCGCGGTTATCATGCCGTCGGTGCGTTTCGGAGCAGCACGTGAAAGTACATAGCATCGCCTCAAAAAGCAAACAGACGTTTCTAACCAGTTTCGTCCGCTACACATTGTCTGCTTCAAGCAGTCGATCTTCTTTTTTCGCCCATATTATTCTAGCGTACGAGTTTGTCAAAATATTTTTGGACATACTGAAGTGTTTCAGCCGCTAACATTACTTCTGACGTTTCACGTCGTTTACATATATTTACTTATAAAAGGACTGACATTTTGTTGTCTAGTTTCGTCTGCAAATGCGTCGTCTGCTTCGAGCAGTCGCGATCTTCATTTTTACCTTTACAATAAAGTTGTGTTCTCTCTCATTTTTACCTTTATTGTTCGAGCATGTTAATTTATCAAAAATGTTCCAGAGATATAATTGAAGTGTTTCGGCTTATGAGCTTGCGTTCGACGTTAAACGTTTTTTATCAAAAGCTAGGTGAACTTTTAAAAACATTAAATTTAAGAAATCACGTTTTGTTGACACGTTTTTGTCTGCGACACATCGAAGCAGACGATCATCTTGTTTTACCGTGGAGCAGACGATTTGATATACAATTTGCTCGACATTTAATTAACGCACGAGTCGTCGCAACTGCCAATCCTTTTTTTGCGCACAATCTTCTTATTGAATTTTCTTTTTATATGACGCAAGCCAACTGATCAAAAACTGATTTTTTGACGTTTTATTTCTCGAAAGTGTCGTCTGCCGTCCTTTTCTGCTTGACGTTTGGACGGCTGGAAGATTTCTCACACAGTACGTAATCTGACACACGTTGCTTTTGTTATCAGGGTTACTACATGATACCAACTTGTATAAGTACTTAAAACTAAGAATGCTTTGGTGACTGGGTTCGTTGGACGCATACTTTCAAGTCTGCTGCGCGTCGTCTGCGTCAAGCAGACGACATTTTTTTTTTGACACATTATCATAGAATAAGGGTTCATACGCACCGCGCCCATGTTAATGGTAATTACTATTGACCGTGCGCTTACAGTGTAAGCGCACGGTCAAGCTTTGTTACATCAAGATCTTAGCAAGAAGCAATGACAAGCAAACGTGCCAGATTTTTAGAAGCCGTGGTCGTTTCGGTTATCTCTTCTTGGTCTCGGTTATTTCTTCTTGGTTATTTCTTCTTGGTTTCGGTTATTTTTTCTTGGTCGTCGAAAAAAGTGGATAATCATGCATCAGCGCACCTTCCATTAAAAAAGAAAATCGTGCGCACAAACCAACAATCTAGGAATCAGTGAGCGTTGCATTCGCTATCGAATGCTATAAAAATGCGGGGAAAGTTTCGATAAACGTTCCGTTGTTCGCCCAGTGGTCTGTCTTTCTGTCCTCGACCAAGTCAACGGTTGGAGCCCCCTCGCTATGTGCCACCAACGAGCTCAGACAAGCGCACGTCTCAGTTAATTACTCCATCATGACGTCACTTCCTCTTCTACCTCTATGAAAAAGCGATGTTATGTAAGATTTCTTAGACACCGAATTTGAATTCAAGGGTCTGGTTGTAATTTTTTTGTTTAATTACTCTTCTGCCACGTTATATTAACTCGGTGAACGTGATGGTGTTTTTTGCAAATGAGTTTCCACCTCTAGTGAAGCTCTGTGGCAGAATACTGCCACGAGAAGGGCAACGGTTAAAATCCCGTGCGAACTTGGGTAGTTGTTCTTATACCTTTATCGTTAATGCTTATAGGTCGCTTTTCGATGTTTCGGCTGCGATGGCAACGCTATTCAACGCAGAAGCGAGTGCCTGGAGCAGCGCTCTAAAACGAAATAGATGGCAGCAGTAGTTCTGTGCAGATCCTTCCGGAGACTCGTGTTCATTTCGACTATTGACACCGCTCGCAAGTGATAACAGACATCACTTGTAGCGTGTCTAAGAAGTGAAAATGTCGAAGCGGTTTCAAGAGAGAGAGAGAGAGGAGAAGATGCCGTAATTTCCGCTCGGTACGGTCGCTTGCGCATTTGGGAAATGCACGAACTCGCTGCAGCGGAGAACGAGGGACGGTATAGAAATGTGGGACGTTCGTGTTGTGCTGAGGGGTCGTCTGCCGTGCCGAGTCGTGAGGCTTCGTTTAGGAACGCACCGTATACGCAGAAGTCGTACGAAAGCACGCGGAATATGCCTAACAGGAGCGACAATTCGAGCGAGTCTTTTTTTTTTTTTTTACCATGTATGTTCGGGTATACCGGCGCAACTGCCTAACACGATACTTACGACATATTCGGGTGGTGGTGGTGGTGGTTTTGAAAAGCTTCGAAGGTGACGACGAAGAGCTCTGTAAACGTCGTCTGCATTTCCCTTCTTCCCCGCCTTTTTTTTTTCACGCTCAAGTGGAAGTGCGCTATAACCTTACGATTTCGTCATGCAGCAACTCGTGCAATCTTCGATTCTTACCACGTGTTCATTATCAGGTGAGAAAATCGCCATACATTTTTACTTTGTTTTCCGCCCGAAATCTCCGATAGTGACGTCATGGATTTCAAGCTGCGTATTTCGTATATTGGCGACGTTGACTCGACGAAATTTTCAGGAAACTGTGTGTTAGCTCTATGGCTTCATCAGAAGATAGTGTACTTCATTTTTACTGATTTGGGCCCTAGGGTTGCGCCGCCAAAATCTATGACGTCATGGCTACTGGTGCGGGAATTTCAAGGTGGCGTCGCCACCTGCGCTTTCTTTTCGCGCGTTTTTTCGAGGCAGGCGTGGTGGTTTTGGGTATTGTGATAGAGTGATTAGCTAATTCGAGACAAATTGTTTCTCCTCAGTGATTATTCGACAACAGCAGAGAAGACGAAACCATGCAAGAAACAGACTCAAACGACGCTGTACTTTTGCAACTGAGTTTAATTAGAAATAAAGATTGCTTTTATAGCCGGATAACGGAAATATGCGTATGCTCATTGGCAAATACTCTAGTAAATACATGAAAGCATAGAAATACCTTGACATCACACATGCACGTGTGGTAAATGCTGATTTTATCCCTGATTAAGCAGGTCTATCTATTCATTAGACAAGGTTACAGAAGGCCGACTAACGCGTTTGCTTCGAAATCTCGAAATGTGACTGGCAGTATTATCGACAGCAGTGCCCTATATACGCCGAGAGATTAAGGTAATTGCACGAGAACCCCATGCGCCACGTAGAAAATTCAGAAAAAGATCCCAATGACGTCGTACTTACCGCCTACAATTAATCACTAAGAATCAATCTAGCTGCATTAATTTAAGAACCTTCCGTGCATCAAGAGACGCATTGAAATGCTGCTTGTTTGCTTCTGTTTGATTCATGGAGAAAAGAAACACCGGACTTTAGTATGGGAAGGGCGCGAGTGGTTCAAAAATTCAATTTTCGCCTGGTTGAACGAGACAGGTCGTGCCATCTGGCGGGGCCCAACTAAGCACGCCTACCATCTCGGAGGCCATGACTAAATGTTGTTGCTGCTATGACTCTTGCTACTATCGCTCTGCTGCCGGCGGCCGCACAGTAAAACCGGGCATCGTTGTGCACGGCAACAGTGACGTCAGACGGCCACCATCATGCGGGGGATATGAAGTGCGCTTACGTGATTCGGACCACTAAAACGTGATTTCATTTCAAAATAGGCACTTCCTTGGCAAAAAAGCAGCACTACCACGTTTCTGGACCGCTCTTTTAGCATCAAACCATTATTAAATCAGCATCGATTTAATATTTGTCATTAGTGTCCCTTTAAAGCGCTGATCTGTAGCGTATTCTTGGCTCTGCACTGCAACGTTACTAGCAGTTACGTCATCGCTAGCGCATTTCTTTCATTCGCGAGACCAATGCGGTTGAGTCGTCTGTCTTTTTTTTTTTCTGATTATCCCTGCTACACCACTGTTGTAATGCGTAGTAAAGGCACATGTCGTTGACGTCAACAGCGCGACATTCTGCTGGAGGAGGGCGCCGGCGTGCGTCGCGTGCAGCCTGACAAGATTAGAAAACGGTTCTCCGTCACGTACTGCGTCGCGTCGTTTGCGTAAAAGCTACGCACGCGGATGTATCAAAACGATGAGCTTCCACCACCTTTCTCTTTCTTTCTTTCTTGCGTGTAAAACATCGGCGTGCAGCAAGCGCGACACCGTGCCATCGATGCGCGCCTCCTCTCCCCCCCTTGAACAACGCATTTAACCGGTTTAGCAACTAAAGCTCGTACCTGTAGGTGGCGTTGATGACGATAGCGGCGGCATGCAGCAGACGACGACGAGCAGACGACGTCGCTTTTTTTTTTCCGTCTGGAACGCGAGTTCCGTGGGAACAAAATGTTCGCAGAGGTGGGAAGGGGGGCAGTGTAGTATAACCTATAGTACAGTGTCCACTGCCGTACCCTTCCAGTACACTGTAGTGGGGGAGGGGGGATAGCTCGGTTTGTGTGCTCTAGATATAGAAGGCGGGATTCAGTAACTGATAAGCTAAATTCATGCAATTTAGAATCACTGGAAATTCGAAGACGGAAACAAAAAACTTAAAACATTATTTCTTATTATCCAAGGGATATTCAAAATACCTAAAGACGAGTACATACGCCTTCCCGGAAAACGTAGCACTAGATTGAATCATGATGCCCCCATTGAACCTTTCAGCGCTCGCACTGACATCTTTCGGTGGTCATTTTTCCCGGATGCTATAAAACAATGGAATTCTTTACCCCAACATGTTATTAATAGTACCGATGTGCAAACTTTTGATAGAGAAATTGATGCTTATTTTGGTAATGGTTGAAGTACTGCCCATTCTGTTTTCCTGTGTTTATTGCTTAGTGGTTTTTTTTTAGGTGTTCGGTTTGTACTCATACTGTACTCCCACCCTGTTATGACCCTCAAGCGAGGGTTGACAGTATTATTTAATAAAATAAATAAATAAACACATTCCAGACCCATGCCTGATTGTGAATGTGCACTCCCGTGATTTTATAGCGGGCAGACGATGTACTAAGTAGTGTTTTTCACCTGGAAAGAACTGGTGTTAGCGATGGAATGTGGTGTAGTATAAAATCTTGCGCACTGTAGTGTACTGTTGTACCCTTAAAGTACATTGTAAGGGGGGAGGGGTTACACGCTTCAGGCAGGTGACCTGGCTGCGCACCCGGCGGTCGAGTTTCGTCGTACCACAGAACACCTACCAGTTGCTCGCACTACGCGGTGTTTCCGTCTGGAACAAAATGGCGGAAGCGTTGCAGGGTTACGCTGTACACACGTGACCTGGCTACGCAGGCTCGTGGTCTTGAGGTTAATCGGTTTCGTGCACTGACATCCCGTCCCGGCCTGTCGACGCGCTTTCGTTGGCGCCCTTTTAGAAGGCGCGAGCACGGTTTTTTTTTTTTTTTTGCTCGCTAGAAAAGATGTTGCAGGAGTACGGAAGTCGAACGAGTTTCTTTTAACGCTTCCGTTTTGCGATTGGTTCGGCGTTTGCGTTCGGGGTTCGTACGTTTCGAATCGTTTTGCTTCGTTCACATGACGGAGATTCGAAGGTATTGAGTGATCGGTTCACTGGAAGCGATAGCAGTGAAAATTTCGAGACATTACATACAAAAAAACTGACTCGAGTCGATAGCAAAAGCCGTCATCCTTTACTTCCTTTTAGTCAGTGTATATATATAGCTCGTCGTCAACCGACGCTTGAACCTCGTGCAGCGTTTCAATATGGCTCTCTGTTGCCACGGCAACGGTTGCGCCAGGCGTTTCTCACTTTTGTTTTGTTGTGTAGCAGCTGCTTTCTGTTTTCTGTCGTTTCCATAGCGAATGTTGTTTCCGCTGAGTCACCGCACCACCTGCATGACGTACGCTTGTACGTACATGAGCTGTCTGGGAAAGTAATCTTTCTTTTGTGCTTTGTTGCTTCATGCAGGGTGCGCATGCGAAAACACAAAAGTGAGACAAATAACGAAGTTCCCCACGAACGTGCTCTTGCCTAGCGTATTCAGCGCTCGTTGAAGTGCAGATCACGGCTGTAGTATCGATTGGGGCTATATTAGCGTAAAGAGGAACTGCTCTTGTCCGATATGTCATCAACATCGGACCGTTTGAAGATTGAGGAAAGTTGGTCGTAAATGTGCGATCAGTCGTGGCGCACGTGTGTTTTTCCCTGCGTGTGTGCTGCATAGTAGGATATGTACACCACCTTTTTTTTTATTTTCTTGGTTCTTGTCTTCGTAAATACGATCTGTATGACGCGTTGTGCATGACCCAGATATACGCGCGTAAAGTGACAGCCCACTGTACAGGCTGCATCGCCTGCTTCTTTTGTTGACGTCTGCACTTAGACGTCTCTAAGACGTCTCTCGGTGGACGTCATTGGGACCATTACCGAGGCGGTTTCTATTTGCGCTGAGCTTGCATGGTGATTTCACCTATTCATAGCCAAATTGCACGTGAGCGTTTGCTATACGGGAACGACATCCTAGCCTGCAGGCAGGAGTTCAAGCTTTTTAGAAACCAAGCGAAGATATATGTTTCCGCGTCTTGCTTGCAGTATAACGTTCGATATACGTGGTGACTACCTGTTCTTTAAAGTGGGCGCATGCGGATGAAAATGTATTCTAAAAGGCCATCCTCTTCGGCAGCAGCTTGGCTTTTTGTACAACACTGCGTAGCATTTCGAACGGGAGGGAAAATGATGACGTCAGCCGTGCGAGCCATCTGCAACACATGTGGTAACAGCGTGAGCACGCGCTAATTCACCGAGACGGCGTTTAGGTTGCGTACGTCCTCGCAGACACTTTCGTTTACCGTTGGTTTCTCGTGTGGTCGCATTCCTGTGGCGTGTTTTTTTTTTTTTTTTCGAGTTTTCTTGTCACCACCACCGCGTTTGCGTGTCTTCGTGCTTGTCTCGTTCGTGTCGCGGTTTTTGAGCTTGGGAACGACGTCTTGTAAAAAAAAAAAAAGAAAACACTTTTCGTGAGCAGTGTCGCGTCATGAGTCAGCGCTTTATTGAACCAACACCACCTAGGCTAGGTGGTGTTGCTCTGCTGCCGAGGAGTCTGGGGCTCCCCCCTCCCCAAGACCTTCACCAATCTGTTTTTTTTTTCTGACTTTCCGGCGTCTTTCGGAATAGTCCAACCTTTCGATGGACAGTTTCGGCAAAAAAAAAAAAAAAAAAAAAGATCATGGGTGCTATTCTGGAAGTTGTCGAATTCAGCCATGTTGTCAGATTCCGTCATTGATTGATGCTAATTATCCAAGTGAGCTGCTACGACCTCTCTGATTGGCTTAAAATGCCGCCGTTACGAAATTTGACAGTATGGTGGAATTAGACAGTGTCCAGAATAGCACCCCATCCCAAGTGAACGGTGGCTGGAGCCGCTGAATTGCAGCACGCGGCGCTGTCGTTTACCAGCACGTCGATAGCAAGATAGCCAAGCACATTCCATTTCCAAACCAGGGGTGGCCGGCGCAAAGCAGCCCTTCTTCTTGTTGGCCCGTCCGCAAGCCGTCATCTTAAAGATACTTGTTCCTCGCTTATCGAAACATGTGGCTATCACGGTGTAAGAATGGTGGCTATTCACACAATATCCCATATTTGTTTTTCATTTTTTGTTGATATTGCGAGTGACCTTGCCGTTATAGCAGTTGCCCAGAAAAAAAAAAAAAAAAGCTGGTTGTTGGTGTGCTTTCCGCCGGCCACCCCTGCTTTGCAAAATGGAATGTGCTTGGCACTCTCGATGTCGGCGTGCTCGTGAACATCAGCGCCGCGTGTCGGCAGTCTCCGGCAACCCGTCACCTTGTGTCGGCCTTTTCTCGCTAATACTGCACCTCCCATTTTTCGAGGTGGACGTTTTTGGCAGGGCTTCTTCCAATACACTTCTAGTGTATTAAATGACCGAGGCGGGATCGACACGTCTCAAGGACGTCTTCGTTCAAACTTGTTCACACCCGGGGATATATCTATACACTCGAACGTGGCCAAGAGTTTCACGCATATTGGAAAAGCTGTAACTTAGGCCTCAACGTCAAGTTAATCCACCTTTTACACGTTCCTGTGCTGCCCTCTACCGGTTTGGTAGGGTCCGTAGCAAGCTGTGTTGCTGCAGGACAAAAGCCTCCGAGATGAAGACGCGTCTATAGCGACTTCACCGCTTGGAGCATGGCGTAGTATGCGCCGCCGCATTTCGGGTAACGTTCGGGGCCCGAGGACTGTCGCATATTCTGTCGTCGCTTGTCGTGACGCAGGCAAAACCACGCATGAAAATAGGGAAAGAACGGATGCAAGCGAGAAATAGAAAGAGATAGATAGGGGAAAACAGACACAGAAAGAGAAATACAGAGGAGAAAAAAAAGAGAAAACTTAAAAACAAGGAAGGCTGCCCAGCTCCGCAGTTCGTTCAGACTTGGCGCCCCGTAGTGCGAATCTGCCTTATACCTTTTTTTTTTCATTTAATCTAATTTAAGTGATTGGGTTAATTTTCCGCGATTAGCATGAGTGTGTCACTTTTCGTGTGTGCGTGTATGCCTCCTTTTTTGCGGGCTGGGAACGCGCCAGTGGCGTATAAATCATTAGGGGGAAGGGAGGAGGGTGAGGATATTCTGTTCCCTGTGTACAGGCTGGGAGGCATACCCTATGTATAAATCGTTGGGGGAGGGGAGGGGGGTCAGGACCTTCTATTACCTGTGTTCAGGCTGGGAGAAATACCCTATGCAAGTGTCTCCCCCTCCCCTGAGATATATCCTCCCAATGTCCCATTGGAATTTCTTGACAGTCAAGGAGAACGCACTTTCCATAACAACAACTATGAAATATATGAAGCACTTTCGTTGAACGGAAACCGAGTACTTTTAGCCGGTGCACACGGTGGGAGCATTACCTTTGTGCGTTAACACAAACAGTGCTACCGTTTTTCAGTGCATCCTTTAACGCAAATGGTGCAGCTGCAAAAATGCTATAGCGACTGCCTACGAGTTCCTATCAGAAAATAACTTCACTGTGTGGTGGCCCTTATATGTACTGATGTACTGTTGGATACTCAGTTCTAGTTCTTCTGATCAGATGTCGATATTTATGCTCGTTATTATTATTATTATTATTATTATTATTATTATTATTAGTCACTGCATTCTATAAACTTCTCTCTCTCTCTCTCTCTCTCTCTCTCTCTATATATATATATATATATATATATATATATATATATATATATATATATATATATATATATATATATATATATATATAAGGGAAAGAAGTGTATACTTAAGGGCTCGTTTTTCCGTGTTTTGACTTTGACACAATATTTAATGAGATCTGACAGACACTAATGCCAAGGAATGTATAGGGGAAGTCAATAAGAAGCAAGTGGGTGAAAAAAGAACCAGCCGTGAGCAGGCTGGTTATTTTTCACCCACTTTTCTTTCTTCTTATTGACATTCCATTTGTTCTAATAACTTCCCCTATACATTCCTTGGCATTACTGTCTATTGGATCTCATATATATATATATATATATATATATATATATATATATATATATATATATATATATATATATATATATATATATAAATTCGATAATATTCAAAAGAAAGCATATCTATAAATACAAAATGGCTGCCATCGAAAGGTGCGTGTCCCCCCCCCCCCCCCTTACGGTCTTAATGGATTTACGCCACTGCAACTTACAGACAACAAAACCGTCAACTATAGCATTGCTTTCGTACCCGTGCTACCGTGTCGGTCTGTCGGCTTACACCTGGCCAACTTTCCTCGATTGCCTTTCACGCCGGAAATCGACCCGCCTACCTGCGTCGACCGTGTCGGCGCAGTACGCGTGTCATTCGATCCCAGCTGGGGTTATGTAGATTGCATCCGTCGCGGTACGCACGTATATGTATGTGCTCTCTGTGTGTGCGTTAACCCGGTTGCATATGTCGACCCCGCGAGCACTGCCGGGGAGGGGTTTTTGTGCACTCGACTACCGGGGTGCACGTCTGGCATTGTGTACCGAATTCGGTGACACGGACTGCGCCTATAGCGTTCTGCGGTATATAGACACCCGGCAATGCAGCTTACGAGATCTGGTGGTAGCCCGACGATAGTTATAGCGCGAAAACGAAACGACGACGCAGAGACAAGAAGGACACGAAAGACGCATAGTGTTTTCGCGCTATAACTATCGTCGTGCCATACCAACTAGTCCTTCTTCTTGTCTCTGTGTCGTCGTTTTGTTTTCGCGCTATAACTATCGTCATGCCATACCAACCAGCCCAAGCTGCCACACTTCTGATGGTAGCGCCAGAACACACAGCCTATAGCGAGTATAGGCGCAGCAAAACCGAGTCTTCCAATGCGTAACCTAGTGAGCATGACGCAGCAAAACCGAACTTGCACGTGCATATCATTTTCTTTTTTAGTTGTGAGTAAGGAGGTCACGGCTGATTATGTAAGCGCCCAGGAAGCGTTCTTTGAAAACGTGCCAAAAAGGGCACTGACACTTCAGCGTGTCACTGTGTTCACCGAGCGTTCCATTTTCTTAGTGTCCTTGGCGGTCAGTACCAACAATGCTGAGGCGGCCCAAAGAGCTTCGTTGCGCCCTCTGGTTCACTGTCGGGTGCCTATTCGATGATGCAAACGTACAGGAAACGTGTGGCCTTCCATGACTATTCGGCGACACGTGCAGGAACGCTATATGAAGGAACAGCGTCAAAATTTCGAAACAGTCTGTTGATTGATTGGTATGTGAGGTTTAACGTGCCAAAACCACGATATGATTATGAGAGACGCCGTAGCGGAGGGCTCCGGAAATTTTTGACCACCTGGGGTTCTTTACCGTGCACCCAGATCTGAGCACACGGGCCTACAGCACTTCCGCCTCCATCGGAAATGCAGCCAGGATTCGATCCCGTGACCTGCGGGTCAGCAGCCGAGTCCCTGAGCCGCTATACCACCGCGGCAGGGTTCGAAACAGTCTGTAGCTCAGGAAGAGTGTCCAAGTCTGACTTCGGCATTATTGATCGTTATTTCGATCAATAATGGTGGCGTCCGGCATTCTGTTCCTCTCAGTGACGCAGGAAGCGTTTGAAATCCTGTGGCATTCGGTAACAGGCGCGTAAGCGTCCGGTATTTTATCAGATTCCTTATAAGGGGCGGTTCCGACACATTGTGGCAGTCAATAGAACATGATAAAGTTCTGTGAAATGAGATCACAAAGATGGCATTTGGCATTACACGGCGTTTAGGGACGCAGGAAGCTTCTGGCGTTCCGTAACTTCTACGGGACGTGCGGAATCGTCTGGTAATTTATGACATTCTCTGTGAGTGAAGGGTACGTATAGCATATTTTGACATTCTGTGGTCCAGGATATCGCGTATAATAATGCAATATATTACAAGGATTGGCGTCCGGCGTTCTATGGCGTTCACTGACGCAGGAAGCATATGACATTCTATAAAATTCCAGGCTTGTGTGAACGCCTCTGACATGCGGTATAGAGTTCTACACGCTGCAGTGAAATTACTGTCAGTCTCTCCCCCACGCTTTTTTTTTCTTTTCCCTCTCTTCTCTCTTTCTCGTCTTGTCCCCTTCCCTAATCCCCCAGTGTAGGGTAGCCAACCGGATGTCTTTCTGGTTAACCTCCCTGCCTTCTCCCTTTTTTGTTGCTTCCTTCCTTCCTTCTATAAAATTCAGTGACATGCGCAGCGATGCCCAAAATTTTATGACATTTCATTTAAGAAATTGTCTTTGAGATTTTATGAGAGTCTATATAAGATGATATTAATAAAAATAACAGACAATGCTGTCAAGGAAAGTGTGGGGGATTTTATTAAAGGTGATAGTAATGTAAATGTGAAGAAAGAAAAAGTAGACGAAAAGATATCATTTACCAATGCAAGCAGGGAACTCAACCTGCGATCTCCAAATATGTCTATTCTTATTGTCTGTCAGTTCTGATTATTCTGATATTCGAAGACCGCTGGTTTGGTCCCGGCTGAATGAGAAGGCGTGTGGTATTCTGTCATCTGATTACATACATTGTGACCATGATCCATGTTATTTCTTTTATCTATCTATCTATCTATCTATCTTATCATGCTTGGATATGTTTAATTGTGTCGACGTACACTTAAGTACATTAAGACGCGAAATTTATACCCAATACCACTTATCTATCACATAATTAAGAAACCTATGCCACCTTAGCATTGCAATTTAGTCCATCTCTCTTCAACAACTTAGGGTCGATAGTAAGCTCGTGAGTTCCTGACTCAAATGCAAGCAAGGTGTGGGAACGGGCTAGTTGGTATTCCATGTTTTAAACATGTGAAGCGCAAAAAAGGTAACATCGAGAACAACGCTTGTCCTCGTTGTTCCCTTAGTCCGTTGTTACCCCCTTTTTTTTGCGCTTCAGCTGTTCAAGCCAAATGCTCATCCGCTGCTGCCTATGCATCCGGCGGTGCAGTAGCTCTGTGTATTCAGCTTACCCCCCTGTACGTTCGATGACGGAACGATGGCAGCCGTTCGTCTTGCTGCCCTTTTGCTTTAGTTCTATTTCATGACGCTTTTGATCGTTGCTATTCCCATCTGGCTTCAGCGTAAACGAACGTACACCAGCCAGCTGGTCACACAGAGGCCGTTCCGGTAAACGACGCAGCGTCGTTTCGACGTAGACACTGTTGTGCCTCGCCCAAGTTCCACGTGGTCTTCGCGGCCTGCTGGCACCTGGCAGCTGTTGATGAGTCAACCCTGCACCGGGACGGCGACGGACGCGGACAATCGGGAAAAACCACGTCGCCGGCTCCTCTTGACACAAAAGTCGTTGGCCAAGCTTTTGTCAGCCGCCGAGAGCAACACTCCGAAGCAGCATCGACCCAGCAGCTGTACGGGGTATTCTGCCTTGCTTGAGTCAACCTGGCTGCATCAGGGAGCGACTTTGCGCATGGGATTCCACGTCATCTCACTGTGGTGCCACGCTGGCGCGTGGGGTCTCCCTCACCAAACAGCGAACTAGGCATGCCTTGCCCCCTTTCCTAGGTTCAGAGGGAGGCGGTGTTTGGCTTTCCCTCTTCGGGGACGGAGAGGAAGACGACGATCTCATTGGAGTATCCTGCGCATAAATTTTCTTTGCAAGGGATCTTGGGAAGGCGGACGATGTATAAAAACGCTAGCGCAGAGGCGCTCGTGTGTGATTCTCTTTTCATGTTGTACCACGCTACCATGTAAATACTGTATATAAACATTTTTTTCTCCTTCTCCGGCTTCTCTACTCGTCCTCTCCGGGGACTCGGATGGCCCGAGTCCGCACCACGCTACCCAAAGGCGCAACAGTGGCTGGCAGCTTATGGGATTCGCCTGCGTCGGCTGCATCGAAGTGGTGAGTGCCGCGTGTTTGCTCTTCTTTTCGCCAGACTCGTTAGCGCAGATGGTCGGTAACGTGGTAGGGTGATTTTGGTAAATTTTGATTCGCAGACCAAGAATTGGGTGGCTCGTGGGCAAAATTACCTTAGAAGAGAAACGGTGTGCATATCTAAGATGGAGAAGTTTAAGGTCCAAGAACTCCTCGAAATTTGTCAGGAGCTGAATATTTCGGTCGGCTCGGTTAAAAGAAAACAACAAATTTTGGAGCACTTGGGAAAAGAGGAAGTGAGTTTAGAAGAGGCCATTGAGGCCAGAGAAACCATTTTGGCAAAGAAAGAGGAGCGTGAGCGCTTAGCCCGTGAACAGAGAGAGGAGGAAATAAGGAGGGATCGCGAGGATAAAGAACATGAAATCCGTCTGAAAGAACTGGAGCTTCGTATGTCCGTGGGAAATCGAAATTCAGGGGGTGGAGAATCAAAGATAAAGGATCTAATCCACACCTTCAAGGCGGGTGACGACATTGCATTATACCTCGTGCATTTTGAGCGAGCATGCGAAAATGCAGGGTTTAGTAGGGAGACTTGGCCACAAAAACTGATATGCGTACTACCAGGCGAAGTGTCCGATGTTATCGCAAGAATGAATAAAGAGGACTCCGAGGTGTATGACAGGGTAAAGGCTGCATTGCTACGAAAATGTCGCCTATCGACAGAGGCTTTCCGCCTGCGGTTCAGGCACTCTAAGAGGGGCAACGAATCTCATTCAGACTATGCCTACCAAATTAGAGCCAACTTTGAAGAGTGGCTCAAAAGCGCGCAAGTCTATGGCAACCATGACAAGGTCATTGAGTTGATGGTACTTGAGCAGTTTTACCGGGGAATTCCCGAGGAGGTAAGGCTTTGGGTGCAGGATAGGATGAAAGACGTAGACATGAACAGGGCAGCAGAACTCGCCGAAGATTACTGCTCACGCCGTAGTCTCCGCAGTACACCACGAACTTCGGAAAAAAATGAAAAGGTAGAAAGCTGGTCGGGAAACCAGGGACGCAAGAGGTTTGCAAGAAATAACTGGAAACCCGAGAATTCCAAGTTATTAGACAGTCAGCAGGGAAAGGACAGTGAGGGGACTAAGGCGGCACCTTCATCAGGTTCAAAGGCGCCTGGTGACATAGCGCATGCGTTAGAAGCGCGGAAGCCAGTTGTTTGCTACAGCTGCGGAGAAAAGGGCCACATGGCCAGGAGCTGTAAGAGGCACATGGCATTTGCCACAATTCAGGAGTCAGAGGATAGCTTAAAGCTGTTGAAGCCTTACATGAGGACACTCTCAGTGAACGGCCGAATGTGTAGGGTATTGAGGGACTCGGCGGCCACAATGGATGTAGCGCATCCAAGTTGCGTATCTTCCGAAGACTATATAGGAGAGTGTGCCTGGATTCGGCAGGTGGCAGAAAAGCAAAGCGTCTGCCTACCGATAGCGAGGGTTGTAATCGAGGGCCCTTTCGGCCAATTGTGTACGGAAGCAGCAATTTCAGCCAACCTTCCGGAGCACTTCCCTTACCTATTTTCAAATAAGTCTGAGGAAATGTTAAAAACACGTGGAGAATCATTTGCCACCGAAATAGCTTGCATGGCCCTTACCCGTTCGAAGGCGCGCGAGCTGACGCAACAGCTGAGCAGCTCACCCTCTGGGGAACAGACGTCCGAGGGCAGTGTAGGAAAACCTGAGGTAGTTGCGACGGAAAATGAGTCTGCCATGCGAGTTGTCGAGACGGAAACTGGGGCTATGGTCGACAACAGCGAGGAAATATCTCTAACGCCCGAAAACGAGGACTTGGTGACAGGCTCGGTGTTAACACCCGCGTCCACCAGTTGGTGTCAGCTAGCCAGAACCGACCGTGCAACGCTAGTGGTCGATCAAAAGGCGGATCTCGCACTCTCTATACTGCTAGATGCCATACATAAGGAAGGTAACTCTAGGAAGAACGTTTCGTTCTACACCCAAAACGAGGTGTTGCATCGCAGGTATGAGAACGCTAAAGGGCGGGTCTACAACCAAGTGGTAGTTCCACTAAAATACCGGCGGAACATTCTCGACCTGGCCCACAGCAACGCCTGGGCGGGCCACTTAGGTATAAAGAAAACGAAAGCTAAGCTGGCTCAGGAGTTCTACTGGCCCGGGTGCTGGAAGGATGTAGAGATGTTTGTCCGTGAATGCGACACCTGTCAGCGGATAGGAAAATCAACAGACAAATGGAAGGCACCAATGAAACTAGTGCCAATAGTCACAGAACCCTTCCGTCGGCTCGTGATTGACATCGTGGGGCCTCTGCCTCCATCTAAATCAGGATATCGGTACGTCCTGACCGCGCTGTGCGTTGCCACCAAGTTCCCGGAGGCAATCGCACTGAAAGAGTTGAGTTCAGTATGCGTGGTGGACGCATTGTTGTCTATTTTTTCTCGGGTGGGTTTTCCCTCGGAGATACAGTGTGACAACGGAAGTGTGTTCACAAGCTGCCTTACGACTACATTCCTAGAACGCTGCGGGATAAAAATCGCGCATAGCTCTATTCACCATCCACAGTCGAACCCTGTGGAACGCATGCACTCGGTCATGAAACGCGTTTTGCGAGCTTTGTGCTTTGAGCATAAAAGTGACTGGGAGGGGTGTATACCAGCTGCGATGTTTTCTCTGAGGTCGGCCCCACACGAGAGTACGGGTTTTAGTCCGGCTGAACTTGTCTACGGCAGGAACTTGAGAGGTCCGCTGCACTTGATACGAGAGTCATGGACTGGATATGGGGAGGACCCTAATGTGGTTTCCTATGTACTGGATTTATTGGGGCGACTGGGGACTACACGCGAAGTGGTGGAGAGCAACATGCGCGCAGCACAGGCGCTTTCCAAGGCCCGTTACGATAAGTCAGCTCGAAAGCGAGTCTTTAGAGTGGGCGATGAGGTGATGCTGTTGTGCCCTTCAAGAAAAAACAAGCTGGACGTACAATGGGAGGGACCAGCGACAGTGATGTCAGTGCTTTCAGACACCAACTACGAGGTAAAGTGGGGCCGGAAATGCCCCAAAGTGTATCACAGTAACCTAATGAAACCCTACATGCGACGAAAAGCAGTAGTAAACCTTGCACTCAATGTTCCTGAGGATGAGGGCGCGGAAATCCTTTGTCTTTCCGATGGCACGGTCAGCAGCACATTGTCAGATAGGGTAGACACAGGGAACACCCTAAGTAAGGCTCAAGAGGAAGATTTAGAGCTTTTAGTACAGGAATTCGCTACCGTTTTCTCCGAGAAGCCAGGCAAAACGGATGTGATTAAGCACGACATTGAGCTGACGGTTAACAAGCCGATCAGCTGTAAGCCGTATCGGGTGTCACCTAGACAGAGAGAGATACTAGAGGCCGAAATTCGCCGCATGATCGACCTAGGTGTTATCATCGAAGCAGACAGTGATTTCACCTCGCCTTTGATTTTGGTTGAGATTCCGGGCCGTGACCCAAGGCCATGCGTGGACTATCGCCGCCTGAACTCTGTAACAGTCGACCAGACTTACCCTATTCCTAACATTGAAGAGAGGGTAGAGACAGTGTCTAAGGCGAAATACATTTCTACGTTAGACCTTGTCAGGGGGTATTGGCAGGTCCCTTTGACAGAGCGCGCGAGTCGATACGCTGCTTTTATCTCACCCCTGGGCACTTTTCGTCCTTTGATGATGAGCTTTGGGCTCAAGAACGCGCCGTATTGTTTCAGCCGCCTGATGGATAAGGTTCTCCACGGGCTCGAGAAATTTGCGCTGCCTTACCTAGACGATGTGGCGATATTTTCGGACAAATGGGAAGACCATGTTGAACACCTTCGGATGGTTTTGGAACGGATCAAAAATGCAGGTCTTACGGTAAAGAGAGAGAAATGTCATTTGGGCTGTGCTGAAGTAAGCTATTTAGGGCACATTGTAGGAAATGGGCGTCGTCGACCGTCCGAACTCAAGGTAGCCGCGGTGGTCGGTTATCGTCGTCCCAGCACTAAGACCGAGATGAGAGCATTCCTCGGCCTCACAGGTTACTATCAGCATTACGTCCCGAATTACTCCGAGATTGCCAGCCCTTTGACAGATAGTTTACGCAAGACCGAACCTGTGAACATTCAATGGGACTCTAAAAAGGAAGACGCTTTTCAGAAGCTGAAGCACGCATTGAGTGAGAAACCCGTCTTGAGGGCACCGGATTTTGCAAAACCTTTCACTATTCAGTGTGATGCAAGCGAACGCGGTTTAGGAGCAGTGCTATGTCAGACGGACCAGAGTGGAGAGGAGCGGCCGGTTTTGTATTTGAGTCGCAAATTGAGCAGCAGGGAAGAGGCTTATAGCACTTCGGAAAAAGAATGTGCTTGCATTGTTTGGGCCGTACAAAAACTAGGCTGCTATGTTGCTGGCTCTAAGTTTATTATAGAAACTGATCACTCTCCACTAACCTGGTTACACCAAATGTCACCTAAGAATGGTCGTTTGCTCAGATGGAGCATAGCACTGCAGCAGCACAATTTCGAGGTGCGCTACAAGAGAGGTGGCCTTCATACAAATGCAGACGCCCTAAGTCGAGCGTTTTGACTCGTCAAAAGACGCGGAAGGTTTGTTTGATTTTTTTGTTTACCTTTACCTAGTTTATGTGTACTTTTTTTTTTCAATGTGTTACAGTGAGGGCATAGAGAAATTTTTTACTGACTCCCTCGTTGTCCCGAGCTCTACAGTTTGCTTGTTTAGCTTGATTATAATGTTATCTCGATTCCAAATGGAATTACGTATGAAAGAGTTACTGGACACTTGTCCCGATTAGTATGCACATTGTTTCCTTGAGCTTAAGTTATTAAGATAAGATGTTTGCTTTGTAAAATCTGAGGCCTGGCGATGAGAGTGGCGTGCACGCGGTGCTTGTCGCATTGTGTGTGGCTGACAAAGGTCGTTTCTTGGAGCTTGTCACCCACTTTTCACCGAAGCGGGGCGCAGAGGCCAGCTCTTGGAGCATTCCAGTTTGACCAGGCCCTTCGAGAAAGCAAGAGCCTTGCCGGAACGTCGCCGACATCGACCCGGCCGAGCTGCATGGAACAACTCGACCTCCCGATGTATCATCTGGCGGCGGGGGTGCTGTTGTGCCTCGCCCAAGTTCCACGTGGTCTTCGCGGCCTGCTGGCACCTGGCAGCTGTTGATGAGTCAACCCTGCACCGGGACGGCGACGGACGCGGACAATCGGGAAAAACCACGTCGCCGGCTCCTCTTGACACAAAAGTCGTTGGCCAAGCTTTTGTCAGCCGCCGAGAGCAACACTCCGAAGCAGCATCGACCCAGCAGCTGTACGGGGTATTCTGCCTTGCTTGAGTCAACCTGGCTGCATCAGGGAGCGACTTTGCGCATGGGATTCCACGTCATCTCACTGTGGTGCCACGCTGGCGCGTGGGGTCTCCCTCACCAAACAGCGAACTAGGCATGCCTTGCCCCCTTTCCTAGGTTCAGAGGGAGGCGGTGTTTGGCTTTCCCTCTTCGGGGACGGAGAGGAAGACGACGATCTCATTGGAGTATCCTGCGCATAAATTTTCTTTGCAAGGGATCTTGGGAAGGCGGACGATGTATAAAAACGCTAGCGCAGAGGCGCTCGTGTGTGATTCTCTTTTCATGTTGTACCACGCTACCATGTAAATACTGTATATAAACATTTTTTTCTCCTTCTCCGGCTTCTCTACTCGTCCTCTCCGGGGACTCGGATGGCCCGAGTCCGCACCACGCTACCCAAAGGCGCAACAACACACGCCGAGGGGAACGCGCGAGTATTACGCAGTGGTTACCGTGGTAACCGCGCAGCTTACGTATCTTGCCCCAAATGGTTGCAGCATACACCGGTTGGTAGAGGCCGTATTACTTGCCCACGTCTAAATTTTTTTTAGAAAACGTCTCGATCGGAGACCGATCGGCTCTTAGTTTTTTAGAAGGGTACACCTTTTTGCTATTTGTTTGCGACAACCGAAGACAGACTTTTCATATATATATATATATATATATATATATATATATATATATATATATATATATATATATATATATATAATGTATATATGTAGGTGCCTAGTGAGACAGTGGCTGGGTTGCCGAAGAGTCGTGTATTTAATACGGCGATATGTGTATACGTACGCCAGAGTCACGGAGGCTTTTTTTTTTCGAGGCTCATCTTTTGTCCTTTCGAAGCGCGCTCGAATGCACGACGTGGTCCGCGTGGGCCGACTGCTCTTGAATTCGTTTTTTGCCTTTATCATCCGCACTTAGCATTACTTATACTCCGCACTCGCTCTTAGCCCTGGTCACGTATACTATATCAGCCGTGCTCACGCTCTACTAAAGCTGCATAATGGGCGCAGCGTCGTTGTACGCATGCGCGTGCATGGGGCCGATGTGTGGCGCCCTCTTTCGGGCTACAGAGCAAGTTGCGCATCTATACGCATCTTGCGCTCTTCTTTAACGCATTCGAACTCCGTGTGAGCAATTGAGTGAATATTATCCGACTTAGTGGGGTGTATGGGTCAATATTGTTTTCTTAGTTTTTCTGTAGTAAATTTAGCAGCGTCACGTCGGTGAGATCTGCATAGTAACTTCTGTTGTACGGCTGTTTCGCAGGGAGGTGAATACATAAATTTACGTTGCGTTTTTAAACTACATACATACATACATACATACATACATACATACATACATACATACATACATACATACATACATACATACATACATACATGCATACATACATACGCACATACATGCATGCACGCATACATACATACATACATACATACGCACATACATGCATGCACGCATACATGCATGCACGCATGCTTACATACATGCGCACATACGTACAGTTTAAACGTGCAGCATCCTGTACACGAAAAACAAGTGATTTACAAGATTTGAAGTACGAAGCACTTAAGGTGACGGTACCACCGTCGCCATCTTGCGAGTAGTTTCTGCTTGAGCCACCAGAAGACGCCACTAAGTCACGTTTGGAAAAAAGAGAGGAAAATGCACTCTCCGCCGTCGTAGCATGCAGTGGCGAAGAGCCTGTTCCTGCTGGAACTAATCCATTCTTTTCGGGGGTGCTGCTGCTCCCATATCTCCTTTGAAACGTTTCAAATGTGTGTGACGCCCTCCCCCCCCCCCCCCCCGCTCCCCAATAACAACAGCAACAAAAAAAGGCACGATCCCGAGAGCCTTTGTACTCCCGTGCAACTGTCGGGAAAAGAGGTGCCTCTCTCTCTCTCTCCTGGTAACCTATAACTATTTACAATAGAGCGCTGAACCGCGCTGCCGCAAGGGTTGCTGGAAATAATGGTTTGGTTTCTGAACCAACTCTTTCTCTTCCTCGCTAAAGAAGAGTAGAAAGAAAAAAGAGTAGAAAAAGAGTAGTTCTCGAGGAAGTTCTTCAGTGGCCCTGAATACCGGCAGTGTTGGGTCGCGTGGAACAACGCCGACCTTGTGCAGGTGCATAGTAATTATAAATTTCTCCACTGTCAGCAGCTTTGGTTCGACTGTGAATGTAGTGTGGGTGTCGCGCATGGTCCGCTTGATACTTATGTCGCTACATTCAGAAGCTACCCAGGAAGCTCCTTTCCACTTTTTCCTGGCTATCATTACACGAAGCCCCTTTTCCGTGCCTTGCAGTGAGCCAAAAATGGTGATTTTGTATGCATGAACGACAGAAGGGCTTTGCCTTTTTGCTAGCGAGAACACTATGAGCCTCATGCATCCCAAAACAGATGTATGGGGCGCAGGTGGCTATCAGTGGCGCCTCTATAGGCGGTGCACAAGGCGTATACACGAATGCGCTGTTCAGCAGTGCAAGCTTTATTCCTGTGTTTCCAAACTTCAGTAGGCGTCGGGACGCGTTACGTTTGTTTGCTGCGCGCGGCTGGGAACGCTAGAGTTCACGCAGCCATCCGCACTTTTCGCTGCAGTCGGGGAAATATGGCTCGCTAACTAACGGCTTGCAAAAGAGTTACTGCGCATATGCGAGTAAGCTTGTTTTCCACACGAAAGCCTCAACCACAGACTAGCAGACGAATAATTTTTTTTTCCCATTTACCACTAATCCCTTTCTTTCGTTTTCTCCTTTCTCTCAGTGGAAGAGGAAACTTACAATGAGGCGTGACATTCCTGAAGTACGTTTTGAGAAGTCTTGGTGCTGATCCTGCCCCCTCGTATGAATGTGGAGTGGTGAACACGTTTAGAGCGAGAAAAGCAGTCAGGGAAGCAGAAGTTTTACAAGTGTTTGCAAAGTGGGCGCCAGGTGCAACACCCTCTACGACGGAGTTGCCTTGTCGGCGCTTTCGGGAAACGGGGGACAGCATGAACGAATGGATTCGCAGCGCGCCGTCGAGTACACAACGAGCGCGTAGCAATGGGCATTTCTGAGAACGCGGCATCCGCTCCCGTCGTAGTGTGATGACGTCAAGAGGCCTCAGCTAGTCTAGAGGGTATTGGCCAGGGGTCGCTCACTATTTTGCAAAGGTCAACATAAAAAAAAAGAAAAAAAGAAAGATTTTTTTGACGAGCCAGGTGGCACACTTGTCACCACCCCATTATAACGGGGACGCTCATATCATCCATCCATCCAACAAGGCTGTTGCAGTGGTGGCGCGCGACGCAGAGGTAGTGATTTACGTGGACAAAAATTGAAGGCGTGCAGACTAACTATACGAACTGGTACGGGGTGTGTACGCCTGTGGAGTGTTTTAGTTTATTTACTTGATAGGTGTTTTTTTTGTTCTCTGGTTAGGGCGAATTAATCTTGCCCGCCCGATACAAAGGGATCAGCCTCAAATCATCAGAGTCAATGGGCCTTTTTCAGGTCCGAACAGCGCCTCCAGTGGAGATCACCGAAATCGAAACTGGGAGTCCGTGGCCTCCGAAGTTATCCGCCACGGCCCGGTAGAAAAATCTCGTAGGCCTGGTATTTTTCGGGATAATTTGCAAACGACGCCAGGTGCCCTTCAGTTCGCACCTGTCGCCGCCCTGTGCAACGTTTATAGAAGCTGTTTGGCTCTGTTACTCCCCCAAAACATGGCGTCAAGTCACCACCACTTGCACCACTTCGCATGCGCAGGCTAGTCTCCCGAAAAAAAGTCCATTGTTATCCTAGTTCAACCGGCTTCACGTGAAATATTCAAACACACATACACTGCCAGACACTCGTCACCTCCCTGCTATGGGAAAGCGCGCTTCAGATAATGTCCTACGGGCTTCAAAATATGGGGAGGCAAGGTCCAGTTCTTTGTGTCCTTCAAAAACCCTTCTACAGTCACCTGAGTACAAAGGCGAGCAACCAAGCAATTCCTGGAATCTTTGGCACAATAGCCAAACCTGCTGGCTATGCATTCCTGATGTACAGTGCAACACGCTTTATTCCCTTCTTCCTTTCTCTCTCTCCTTCTCTTTCTTTCTTTTTCAGCAGGATTTAGCCACTGAAGTCTAAAGAAGTCCATCCGTGTTTTGGCGGCTTAGTTATGTTTAGAAGCGCCACTTTTGACGAACGTCGGAACTGACGTAAAACAACTTGATGTTTTTTTTGACAGAGGGCGCCACCATCAAAAAGTGTTTGCGAGCTTTATTATTTTTGAAAAATCTTTTGTTTCAAGCACCGCTTCGTAAAGTTAGTGAGTACTGGTGATTACAAGACACTACATGGTCCTGCTAATGTGCAATACTTGTTGTGAATTAGCCTACAAAAGACAAAAAAAGGAAATTTGCACGAACCTGGCAAGCAGAAAAATGAGCTAAATTCACTGCTGTCCTACAAATTTTCTAATTAACTTACGACAATTTTCTCTTCATAGAAACCTAGGGAAAGGCCTGCTGATTTATTATTGAAGATTTCAGAGTTTCAGCTTGGATAGTTTTGTCCCTTCGTCGGTAATGCCTGACCAAGTAGCGCCATAAATTGCCGTATTGAATGAGTAATAATTCAAGAACTGTTCATCAGAACACAAAACAACTTCGCGTACACATAATGTACATTGTAGGCTGGAAACTCATTCAATATTGTTGTTCTGCACAAAATAGAAAAAAAGTTATTTACTCACAAACTTTCATTCTTTTGCCCATTTTTATTAGAGCGTGCATCAATTTCTAATTGCTTTACTGGCAATATCTCTTCATAGAAACCTTGCATAACGCTTCGTTAAAAGGCTCAGCAAATTTCATTTCGTTATGTTGGACAGTTTTGCTGCACTGGCAGTACAACGGAGGCTTGTACAGCAAAAACGCTGTTTTTTGCTCACACTGTTTTAATTGCCAATAAATAACACTCCAGACTAGGCGAAAATACTAGTTGTCATTAGAAAGCGGAGAACGTAAACTTTCTAATGCAATAGAACTCATATTCTTCCATTGAGCAGAGCAAGCACAGTGAGCCAGTAAACAACGACTAAAATGTCGAGCTCTTGCCACTGGAGTGGGACCGCCACCTTAAGGGCGCCAAGATGTCGTATGCTGTTGTACGCTGTCATCGTCACTTTGTGCAACGTGGTTGAAACCGCGCTTAAGAACAGAAAAAAAAGAGGAATTAAGCAAGAGACCGTGAGAAAGAAAGGAAGAAAGAGAAAAACAGAAAAAAAGAAAAAAAAGAAAAACCGGAGAGAAACAAAGATGGCTGCCTAACTCCGCAATTTCTTCAACCTTGGCACCACTGTAGTGCGAAGCTGGCTGAATTTTTTGAGGAACTCTTTTTCTTCGTTAGACGCAACCGAATTAACAGACGATTTCGTTGATTGCGACATAGACTTGCCCTTTCGGCATAACAACCCGCAGGTCGCGGAATCGAATCCCGGATGCGCAGGCGGCATTTTCCATGGAGGCGGAAATGCAGTAGGCCCGTGTGCTCAGATTTGGGTGCAACTTAAAGAACCCAAGGTGGTCGAAATTTCCGGAGCCCTCCACTACGACGTCTCTCATAATGGCATGATAGTTTTGGGACGGTAAACCCAATCAATCAATCAATCAATCAATCATTCAATCAATCATCAATCAATTTCTACTGCGTATACATATCAGCCGTAAATTCATGCTATGGTGTGCCCAACAATTATTGCATATTAAGAAACATTGTGCTGCTTCTTTGTACTTACAATCTTGTTTTTTGAAGGTTTTATCGATTCCCTCTTTAATGTCTGTTGACTTTTAGTGTATCATAAATGCTACATAGTCGTGTGATGTCATCACTTAGTCACGTGACTTGACAGGTTGCGAAGTGGTCAACAGCCCCGCCGCGGTGGTATATAGCGGCTAAGGTACTCGGCTGCTGACCCGCAGGTCGCGGGTTCGATTCCCGGCTGCGGCGGCTGCATTTCCGATGGAGGCGGAAATGTCGTAGGCCCGTGTGCTCAGATTTGGGTGCACGTTAAAGAACCCCAGGTGGTCAAAATTTCCGGAGCCCTCCATTACGGCGTCTCTCATAATCAAATGGTGGTTTTGGGACGTTAAACCCCACAAATCAATCAATCAATCACTCAATCAATCAATCAATCAAGCGGTCAACATACGCATCCGGGTGGTAATTGCTTAGTTGCTTGTCGCACTATAATGAAGCATAAACTTCCTCTTACGAACCGGTTAACATGTAAGCAAATGTATACCGTTCGATATTCGTGCCTTCGATGTTCGCCTCGTGGAATTCCCCCCACGTGCGTCGTTTAGTAAGTAGAGCACGTCGCATAAACGGTGCGTGGGAAAGTCCCGGCTAAATATCTTGTCTTATCATCCGGAACCTTTCCGCCGTGAGGCAAAACATATAAGTTTCAGCGAAATAGGAATAAGTGAAAACAAACTTTTAAATCTCAACGA
Organism: Rhipicephalus microplus; assembly: GCF_013339725.1. Taxonomy (NCBI): domain Eukaryota; kingdom Metazoa; phylum Arthropoda; class Arachnida; order Ixodida; family Ixodidae; genus Rhipicephalus; species Rhipicephalus microplus. The sequence goes on along the minus strand of NC_051174.1, from coordinate 113,476,480 downwards.
CACCCTTCCGTGCAGATATATTTGTCTATCAGTTTTCTGTTCTCGTTTTTTTCAACTCGAAGATCTCAGTGTAATTCTTTTATTAATGTGTTTTTGTTTGGTTGCTTGTAAGGTACCAGGCAACGGCATACCTGTTCTGTGCACGACTCTCCGTGCAGGTTCGACCGATATAACAATAAGAACAGCGTTTGAGACGATGTGTTGCCCCGCCGCGGTGGTCTAGTGGTTAAGGTACTCGGCTGCTGACCCGCAGGGCGCGGGTTCGAATCCCGGCTGCGGCGGCTGCATTTCCGATGGAGGCGGAAATGTAGGCCCGTGTGCTCAGATTTGGGTGCACGTTAAAGAACCCCAGGTGGTCTAAATTTCCGGAGCCCTCCACTACGGCGTCTCTCATAATCATATAGTGGTTTTGGGACGTTAAACCCCACATATCAATCAATCAATCAATCAATCAGACGATGTGTTTCTTTTTCATTTCGTTTGAATCCAAAACTGCCGGAAGCAAACGGGACGTACACAATTTGTATCATCTGCGTTCGTTTTTTTTATTTTTCTTTAATCTTTTGTTGCCATCTCGTACTTGCGAGGCAGTTCCATACCAGTAGTGGCACGTGTAAGAATTCGTTTTGTATCGAAACGTCCTGCTCTGGAAACCGGTCGCATCCGGCACCCGCGGGTTGTGCTTGGGCAATCTGAGCTGGTCCCCTCTCGACCCTTCTTATCAGCCGCGGGTCGAACCAACCGCGCGTGCGCGCGTGATGTTTTGTTCTTTGAGTGCGATAGTTTCCCACGAACCGTATTGCATGCCTGTTATCGCCGATTGCGTCACGATCGTTGGAGTTTGTATGCAGGACATTGACAAGAAAGTGGACTCATTTAATTGCTCCGAGATCGAATCAAGACGGCGTTGCCATTGGATTAGTGGCGAGCTGACATTAGCTAAGCGATCGCTTAGCTAATGTCAGCTCTAGCACTAGCCTTAGCACTAGCCAACATAGGTCGTTATTTATCCAACGCAAGCCATCAGCTAGCCGTGGCAAACACTACAGTTGAAGTGACCTAGAATATACTACGGTCAGACAAAATTTGTCATTGCTAAGGATCATTTAGGCAACTTAGGCAAATATATATCCGTTATACAGCCAACAACTCGATAAAATTAGGTAGTGATGACCGACATCAGCTATTATCTAGCCGACATTGGTAAACAGTTACCGATACGTCCATCCTATAGTGCTAGGGTGGCTAGAGGTCCCGGCTGCTGACCTGAAATACCTTTCTTTTTCTTTGGTGTGGAAGAGGGGGAGGGAGGGTAACACATATTAGCAGTCCAGCGAAGATTATGGCGGCGCCCAGGGAGATTTCGTTGACAATATGCACATACACCAACCCGTTTAGATAAACCGGAACAGGAAGTCTTGCGCCGCGCATGTCCCCTCTGGAGTCGTCCCAGTGTCACGGTCATGCCGGATATAAATGTATGCACAGGCTTATCTCTTCTTCTTCTTCACACTGCCGCACTCGGTCCGCGTATTCGAATGAGGCGTCCCCACCACCCTCGCCAAGTACGTGTCCGTGGACGAGGGCCAACTTCTTCACCCGTGTCGAGCAATGGCATGTACCGCAGAAGGTGTCGTTGCTGCCGCTCCATGTCTATAGCTGTGAGTTGAATGTTCCTCGCATCGCATAACCCGCGGTGTTTGGTTTTATATTTTTGCTCTTTTTTATGTTTGCTTCTTGTAGCGTCTTTTTTCTTTCATCGCTATGCGTCGTTGATGTCCCCGCCCGGTTGCTCCTTGTAGTACACTGGTATCGTACGTGCAGCGGGATCACGTATATATGCTAATGAGGTCTTTCCTCGGTGCCGAAGGTGCCTTCCTGGTTTTTCTCCCGGCGGGGGCCCATGGAAAGGGACACCCAATTCGACAGAAGGCCAGATCGTGCACACTCTATGATATGTGTGTGTACTGTACGCATCACTTCTTTGTCGCCATCTTTCTTCATGAAAGTATATAAGCAAACGTAAATGTATACTAAGCTTTGTTTTGTTTTAACGTCACAACGCATATTCATGCGGCTGTTGACTACTCCTTTCTTGCTATGTATGTTACGCTCATCTTTGCCGTCGTCATGCGTATACGTACATGCGATTGTTGACTAAGTGGTCTAGACATGTTATGTTATGCCTTCACGTGATAATTAGTTTACACGAGGTGTTAATTCACAGCTTCACATTAGGGGACACCATTATGTCCCCTTATATATCTTGCTCAAGGATCGGCACATTCACTTCGCACCTGCATACGCGAACCGCTCGCGGTAGGAACAATGCCCTCAGGTGCGTTCGTGGCCTCCAAAAAGTGAGGACGAAGAAAAAACCGAAGCCGTTGTGACAAAAGAAGACGCGGCGACACTTTCATGACCAACACAGTCACCCCCACTGAGGAAGGGACCGAATTGGTCCCGAAACCTCGGGCACTCTGCAAACTTGGCCGAGAGCCACGTCAACTTCCCGAATTGTTGTTTGCGTCCTCATTGTATGCGTTAAGAAAGGGATTGAACACAACCGTGACACCAGATGTAGCACGACCCACTAGAAGATCCGTGCGGATTCCTATTTGCTTCGTGCTAAATCGGGCGGTTGTCTTCAATCTCTTTCTTAACCCTTCCGCCACCTTGTGGGTTTTCAGCAAAACTCATTGCCCCGCCGCGGTGGCCTAGTGGCTAAGGCACTCGGCTGCTGATTCGCAGGTCGCGGTATGGAATCCTGTTGGCGGCGGCTGCATTTTCGATGGAGGCGAAAATGCTATGTCATTTTTTTTTTGGGTGTGTTGGTAAACGAAACTGGACGACTTAATCGGCGCTAACAGACAAAGACGTGAGAGAGACGATAGCACAATGCGCTTGCTTCAACAAATTTTATTTCCACTAAACGCCAACCTATAGTGTGTGTGTATCCACGGTGGCGACACCATTCCATCTACTAGCCAAGCAAAAAAGCAATCTCCCGATCTAAAAGGTCAACTGATGGTATACGGTGTAGGCCCGTGTGCTCAGATTTGGGTGCACGTTAAAGGAGCCCGTGTGGTCGAAACTTCAGGAGCCATCCACTACGGCGTCTTTCATCTTCACATGGTGGTTTCGGGACGTTAAACCCCACACATCAACCGACCGCTAAACTCATTTGCACTATTGTATGCGGTGTTATGTGTGGGAATTGTTGTGTTCGCAAACTGTGGACCCTCTGTGCTCAATGTTCGGCACCTGCAAGAGCTGAGGAGTAGTAGGCGCCCTGAGTGCCTACCTGATGTATACCTGATGTATACCTGATGTATACCTGATGTATACCTGATGTATACCTGATGCCTACCTGATGTGTGCCTACCTGACGTATACCTGATGTATACGATATCGACAGGGGTGTGTCATACATTGACCTAATAGTGGGAGGCGCTGCTACGAACCTTCGCCCCCCCCCCTCATGAAGGGAAACCCCTATTACCCTATTTTCGCGTCGCATACCCGCTTCACGATGAAGCGTTTAACTACCCGAGACACCGTGGAGATGTGATCGTATAAAAAAAATTAAGCCTGGCCCCCGAGGGGCTTCGCACTCAAAGCGCCACCTTTCTCAACTTGTCCTCATTAGAGACATTCAGAAAATTGGTATCGATATCATTCTCGAATCCTGAAGCCAAGACCTTTTTCCGAAATGACTTACATAAGAGATATGGGGAAAGGCCTTCTTTCTAACGCTAACGTTATCTGACGTCTGGCTCAAGCCCCCGCGTAGACCTTCATTTTCCCGGAGCTTGCGGGACTGTGACCCGCTATAGTTTAGGTCAGTTTGAGACGCCTGGCGTATAGCCCGTCCCAACGTTGAAAACTGCTCTGAAATGTCTGCGTTCATTACTAACTGCTCCTGGATTAGAGACAAGCAAACGCCACAAGCCTAACCGAATGTGGTACAGCTGTGGATGCCGAGGGAGGATGCCGTATCCTTCGTTCTCACACGTATTTATATAAAGATATCTGGAGATAATTATGAGAAAAAAAACCATCCTCTTAATACACAATAGCTTGGGGCTCCGCGACCGGCCTAGCCTGCGCTATGTGATAGTTATACCCACATTCGGACCACCTCTGTGGCAGTGGAAATGCGGTCGTCCAACGCACTGCATTCACGTCTAGAATTGGGTACATTCCTGACCTCCCGTAGACGTCTCAGTAAGCGGTGTGTATCAAGGCCACCGCTACCAGTCGGGCTTGCCATTGTCTTTGGAGGGACACTGGCACACACACGCGCTGCAGTTGGTGTAGTATGTAGGGCCGGGTTCGCGTGTGTGTTACAGTATATATAGAACCTCGTAGATAGCCCCGCCGTGGTGGTCTGCTGACTCGGCTGCTGACCCGCAGGTCGCGGGCTCTAATCCCGGCTGCGGCGGCTGCATTTCCGATGGAGGCGGAAATGTTGTAGGTCAGTGTGCTCAGATTTGAGTGCACGTTAAAGAACTCCAGGTGGTCGAAATTTCCGGAGCCCTCCACTGCGGCGTCTAGGTCGCAGGATCGAATCCCAACAACGGCGGCCGTATATCGATGGTGGCTATGTGCTCCATGGAGGTTCTGTTTACTTGGATTTAGTTGCACGTCGAAGAACCAGGTGGTAGAAATTTCCAGAACCCTCCATTACGGCGTTCTCTCATAATCTTATCGCGGTTTTGGGACGTAAAAGCTCAGTAATATGTTATCTGACGGTGCATACTTTAGACCAGAGGCCAAAACATCGCGACGTCCTGCTACAACACCACCTAGAAGATTTTCTAGGTGGTGTTGCCTGCTACCGCCTTCTGCGGCGTTGTGACGTCACGACGTACGTAACCACCCAGAAAACGAAATCGTATAGTGTGGCTGCTGAGATCTCTCTCTCTCTCTCTCTGTCTGCCCAATCTTTTAGCAGCGCAGCACCTTTAGAGTCGCACGAAAACCGTTGCCGTCGTGGTTCGTCGTTTTCCCTAGTAAGCGCAGGTGCGAAGCACTTGTGCGCAATACCGACTGCAGAGCGTACAGAGCGCGCATATGGTTAAAAAACAAAGCAAAATAAAAGGCGACAACGCAGTGAAAACATCGAGATTTGACCACTCATAAATCAAAGCATATGACAGAACGAAATGTTCAGAAGCACAAAATGAAATGCGGTTAATCAGAACAGAAAGGAAGGCTACGATTCACGGACGATCCGATGCGCACTGCTTAGCTTTATCAGTGTTTACATTGTGTGTCTGCAGCCAACGCCACCTGGAATAAAATTTTTTTTTCTAGGTGGCGTTGCTGCAGTACTTATGTGTTTGTCTGTAAAATAAGCGTAAAACTCATCTTTTAGCCTGCCTGGTTTTTGGTAGGCTGATGCCTGTTCAGTGTAGGTAGAAATGCCATGCAAATACGTAAAATATACATATTCATGTTTTATTTGAGCCTTTTATTTATCAAGTAGTGTGCATGTTTATAGAAATCTGTTTGTTTTTGTAGCAGTTTTGTGTGGCGCTGTTATGTTCTGTTTGAACGTACTGTACAAAAGAAAACGATGTCCACTGTTTGTGAATAAAAGTTTTCTAAACAAAGTGCTGCGACTTCTGGAAAACAGTCTTTCAACGCGAGAAAGAAGAAAAAAACGTAGAACGTCGTGTGAACAAATTGAACTCGCGTCGTTTCAGAGCTTACTTGCTTATGCAAGCACTCGTCCGTGCACAGTGTTGCTTTGTAATCCCGCTCCCCCTCTCTCTTCTACTGTGCGCACATAGTCACGGTCATGCGCGGATTTGACACAGTACGGGGCGCCCGCAACCCAAACAGCGGGGTTTCTTAGCCATTGGGTCAGCACGACGATCGGGGTGTACTGGGAGTTATGCCTCACGTGATCCCAACATCGCGAGGCTAAGCCAAAGCCAAGCCGCATCTCGAGCCTTTGCCCGCGTGAACGTACTCCGCGACCAGAACGATCTTCGCGTTTGCATGGCCAACCGCAGTGACCCGGCGAGAGATTATCGTGGCGTGTACTACATAATAGGGAGTTTTGGAATACCGTTTGCAAGCGCTGCGGGCGTAGCGGGCGCCACATACGTTTTAGAATAGCGTTTGCCCTGCTGCTAACCGCAATGCACGATCGCAGCGACACCGTAGCCTCGAAACCAGCGCTTGCGGGCCACATACGGGCCGCCATTGGAGAGTTTTAGTACTGCGGAATGGTGCTACGTACGCATTACGCAAGCGCCTTGCGTTACGTGGCGTCCTTTGCCACTAATCGGCTTTTAGTACGCCGTAGTACCCGCGTACGTAACGAGCGTGAAGCAGCGTGTTGCGCCATCTGGTAGATCAAAATAGAAGCACTTGTTGTTGACAGCCAATGTGAGCCAATCCAAGTGTTATAGCCAGATCATGGCCATATTTTAAGCCACAGAGCCAGCCGGTATGTGCTTGCCTTCGATGCCGTCATTTTGCAAAACGAAGTCTCGCGCTGTCGCGAACTTGTTCGAGAGCGGCGCGATCAGCTCATACGCACGCACGCACGCATCTCATGCGTGCGTACGTACCGGCTGCGTACGTAACGCGATGCGTGTGCGTTGCGGTCCGCGCATGCGCACTACGCAGGACGTGGCGTCCTTACGTACGCAACGCCGCCACGTACGCAGCGTACGCAGTACTAAAACTCTCTATTATCGGGGCGTGTACTACATATTAGGGAGTTTTAGAATACCGTTTGCAAGTGCTGCGGGCGTAGCGGGCGCCATATACGTTTTAGAATAGCGTTTGCCCTGCTGCCAACCGCGATGCACGATCGCAGCGACACCGTAGCCTCGAAACTAGCGCTTGCGGGCCACATACGGGCCGCCATTACCGCATGCAATTTCGGATTTTTCGCGTGCGGTCCGCGAACGCCGACTCGCGTTACGACGCATGCGCAGTGGCAGTGACCGCACCACCGCAAGGGCTCGCAGTGCGCTATTCTAAAACTCCCTATTTTGTGCAATGCGTTTCGCGTGGTTGGGGATTGGAGCATTGGAGCGAAAGGTGTGCGCGATTCTTCGCTTGCATGCATACCGTTTGCGCCCGTGGCGTCGAATGTGGTTTGCCCGAAGATCCTATTGCAGCTCGTGTTGTAGTTCGCGTCAATTCTCTACGCTTGAAGCGGCGCACACCTGGCTGGTTTCGTGTGTGGTGCGTGTTCCAGAGGTCGCTATCGTCGTAGACGCACGCATGGTTGGGGGGGGGGGGGGGGGAGGTTTGTCGGTCGCCTCCTATAGTGTGCTAAGAGTTCGAGGTATGTCATGCTTGCTCCATAAGTCGATCTGTTAGGAAGTAGGTGAGCGCTGTGATGACTCCTCGCCCCTCCCTCCCTGTCTGTTAGGGAACTCTCCCCACACTCATCTTTACGGTCCTGCGCGCTATGTCAAGTGCGCCCCCCTCCCCCTGTACGTACACACGGATTCGTATTCTATTGAAGGGCAAAGCTCGGCTTTCTAGTGACCTGTTGTAATGAAATCGTTAATTTTCGGGAGGATCGAAAATGCTGCCGGGGGTGGAGGAGGATGTAGCTGCCTAATCGGACGCTTTGCCAGCTCATCTACGGCTTTCTTGATAGAGTTTGTTTTTCGCGCAGCTTTGATGTTTCAAGGGTTAGCTAATTACACACGTTTAATTAAGCAATAAAGAAGACTGCAAAAGAGTAGTGTGTCGTTCTGCGTGCAGCAGTCAGCAACATTAATTTGTTCGAGTCGTCATAGAGTGCGTCGACAAGCTTTCAAACTCTGGCCAAGTAGCTGTGGCACCTTGTGTATGCATATTCAAGGCGTTGATCTGCAACTGTCGTACACTCCGCTTCAAGAGTTAGCTAATGACACATGTTTAATTAAGCAATAAAAAGACTACAAAAGAGTAGTGTATCGTACCGCATGCAATAGAGAGCAACATCAATTTGTTCGAGTCGTCATAGAGTGCGTCGACAAGCTTTCAAACTCTGGCCGAGAAGTAGCTGTGGCACCTTGTGTATGCATATTCAAGGCGTCGATCTGCAATCGCCGTACACTCCGCTTCAAGAGTTAGCTAATGACACATGTTTAATTAAGCAATAAAAAGACTACAAAAGAGTAGTGTGTCGTACCGCATGCAAAAGTCAGCAACATCAATTTGTTCGAGTCGTCATAGAGTGCGTCGACAAGCTTTCAAACTCTGGCCGAGAAGTAGCTGTGGCACCTTGTGTATGCATATTCAAGGCGTCGATCTGCAACCGTCGTGCACTCCGCTTTAAGAGTTAGCTAATGACACATGTTTAATTAAGCAATAAAAAGACTACAAAAGAGTAGTGTGTCGTACCGCATGCAATAGTCAGCAACATCAATTTGTTCGAGTCGTCATAGAGTGCGTCGACAAGCTTTCAAACTCTGGCCGAGAAGTAGCTGTGGCACCTTGTGTATGCATATTCAAGGCGTTGATCTGCAACCGTCGTACACTCCGCTTCAAGAGTTAGCTAATGACATGTTTAATTAAGCAATAAAAAGACTACAAAAGAGTAGTGTGTCGTACCGCATGCAATAGTCAGCAACATCAATTTGTTCGAGTCGTCATAGAGTGCGTCGACAAGCTTTCAAACTCTGGCCGAGAAGTAGCTGTGGCACCTTGTGTATGCATATTCAAGGCGTTGATCTGCAACCGTCGTACACTCCGCTTTAAGAGTTAGCTAATGACACATGTTTAATTAAGCAATAAAAAGACTACAAAAGAGTAGTGTGTCGTACCGCATGCAATAGACAGCAACATTAATTTGTTCGAGTCGTCATAGAGTGCGTCGACAAGCTTTCAAACTCTGGCCGAGAAGTAGCTGTGGCACCTTGTGTATGCATATTCAAGGCGTCGATCTGCAACCGTCGTAGCACTCCGCTTTAAGAGTTAGCTAATGACACATGTTTAATTAAGCAATAAAAAGACTACAAAAGAGTAGTGTGTCGTACCGCATGCAATAGACAGCAACATCAATTTGTTCGAGTCGTCATAGAGTGCGTCGACAAGCTTTCAAACTCTGGCCGAGAAGTAGCTGTGGCACCTTGTGTATGCATATTCAAGGCGTTGATCTGCAACCGTCGTACACTCCGCTTTAAGAGTTAGCTAATGACACATGTTTAATTAAGCAATAAAAAGACTACAAAAGAGTAGTGTGTCGTACCGCATGCAATAGTCAGCAACATCAATTTGTTCGAGTCGTCATAGAGTGCGTCGACAAGCTTTCAAACTCTGGCCGAGAAGTAGCTGTGGCACCTTGTGTATGCATATTCAAGGCGTCGATCTGCAACCGTCGTACACTCCGCTTTAAGAGTTAGCTAATGACACATGTTTAATTAAGCAATAAAAAGACTACAAAAGAGTAGTGTGTCGTACCGCATGCAATAGACAGCAACATCAATTTGTTCGAGTCGTCATAGAGTGCGTCGACAAGCTTTCAAACTCTGGCCGAGAAGTAGCTGTGGCACCTTGTGTATGCATATTCAAGGCGTTGATCTGCAACCGTCGTACACTCCGCTTTAAGAGTTAGCTAATGACACATGTTTAATTAAGCAATAAAAAGACTACAAAAGAGTAGTGTGTCGTACCGCATGCAATAGACAGCAACATCAATTTGTTCGAGTCGTCATAGAGTGCGTCGACAAGCTTTCAAACTCTGGCCGAGAAGTAGCTGTGGCACCTTGTGTATGCATATTCAAGGCGTCGATCTGCAACCGTCGTGCACTCCGCTTTAAGAGTTAGCTAATGACACATGTTTAATTAAGCAATAAAAAGACTACAAAAGAGTAGTGTGTCGTACCGCATGCAACAGTCAGCAACATCAATTTGTTCGAGTCGTCATAGAGTGCGTCGACAAGCTTTCAAACTCTGGCCGAGAAGTAGCTGTGGCACCTTGTGTATGCATATTCAAGGCGTCGATCTGCAACCGTCGTACACTCCGCTTCAAGAGTTAGCTAATGACACATGTTTAATTAAGCAATAAAAAGACTACAAAAGAGTAGTGTGTCGTACCGCATGCAATAGTCAGCAACATCAATTTGTTCGAGTCGTCATAGAGTGCGTCGACAAGCTTTCAAACTCTGGCCGAGAAGTAGCTGTGGCACCTTGTGTATGCATATTCAAGGCGTCGATCTGCAACCGTCGTACACTCCGCTTTAAGAGTTAGCTAATGACACATGTTTAATTAAGCAATAAAAAGACTACAAAAGAGTAGTGTGTCGTACCGCATGCAATAGTCAGCAACATCAATTTGTTCGAGTCGTCATAGAGTGCGTCGACAAGCTTTCAAACTCTGGCCGAGAAGTAGCTGTGGCACCTTGTGTATGCATATTCAAGGCGTCGATCTGCAACCGTCGTGCACTCCGCTTTAAGAGTTAGCTAATGACACATGTTTAATTAAGCAATAAAAAGACTACAAAAGAGTAGTGTGTCGTACCGCATGCAATAGTCAGCAACATCAATTTGTTCGAGTCGTCATAGAGTGCGTCGACAAGCTTTCAAACTCTGGCCGAGAAGTAGCTGTGGCACCTTGTGTATGCATATTCAAGGCGTCGATCTGCAACCGTCGTGCACTTCCGCTTTAAGAGTTAGCTAATGACACATGTTTTAATTAAGCAATAAAAAGGACTACAAAAGGTAGTGTGTCTTACCGCATGCAATAGACAGCAACATCAATTTGTTCGAGTCATCATAGAGTGCGTCGACAAGCTTTCAACTCTGGCCGAGAAGTAGCTGTGGCACCTTGTGTATGCATATTCAAGGCGTTGATCTGCAACCGTCGTACACTCCGCTTTAAGAAGTTAGCTAATGACACATTTTATTCAGCAATTTAGGATGGCAGGGCTCTCGCCGTGCACTGCGAATGGTATGCGCTTGGTTTTCTTGCTTCTTTCTCATCGCGGCTTCGACTGGCCTCGTTATACGACGGCGGCGTCTTCTTCTTCTTCGTCTCACTGCATTCAACGCGCTGAGGAATTGGCCCTGGGAGCGTATGGGGCCGACCTCGTCTGTGCGGGTTTCTGATGCAGTAGCTGTCTGTAGGAAGGCAACGGAGGCGTCTACCAAAGAAAGGAAGAAAAAAAAGCGAGAAAAGACAGTACAAACAAGCTAGAATCCAACATATTCGATATTACTATGATAAGGTTTATTCGGCAGCCTGGTTTAGCAGCACAATCGCACAGTGAAAACATATATGTTATCCATTATTCTCTTTTTTATTTATTTCACTCTTCGTCATTAAACATTGTTCAAATCACCTACTAAATTTGAAACTGCGAAATCCAGGCCAGTCCTGGCCAGAGTTGGTATGTGCCATATTCTGTAAGGCTCAACTTAGCTTGGCACCTTGTGTATGCATATTCAAGGCGTTGATCTGCAACCGTCGTACACTCCGCTTTAAGAGTTAGCTAATGACACATGTTTAATTCAGCAATAAAAAGACTACAAAAGAGTAGTGTGTCGTACCGCATGCAATAGACAGCAACATCAATTTGTTCGAGTCGTCATAGAGTGCGTCGACAAGCTTTCAAACTCTGGCCGAGAAGTAGCTGTGGCACCTTGTGTATGCATATTCAAGGCGTTGATCTGCAACCGTCGTACACTCCGCTTTAAGAGTTAGCTAATGACACATGTTTAATTAAGCAATAAAGAAGACTGCAAAAGAGTAGTGTGTCGTTCTGCGTGCAGCAGTCAGCAACATTAATTTGTTCGAGTCGTCATAGAGTGCGTCGACAAGCTTTCAAACTCTGGCCAAGTAGCTGTGGCACCTTGTGTATGCATATTCAAGGCGTCGATCTGCAATCGCCGTACACTCCGCTTCAAGAGTTAGCTAATGACACATGTTTAATTAAGCAATAAAAAGACTACAAAAGAGTAGTGTGTCGTACCGCATGCAATAGACAGCAACATCAATTTGTTCGAGTCGTCATAGAGTGCGTCGACAAGCTTTCAAACTCTGGCCAAGAAGTAGCTGTGGCACCTTGTGTATGCATATTCAAGGCGTCGATCTGCAACCGTCGTGCACTCCGCTTCAAGAGTTAGCTAATTACACATGTTTAATTAAGCAATAAAAAAGACTACAAAAGAGTAGTGCGTCGTACCGCATGCAACAGTCAGCAACATTAATTTGTTCGAGTCGTCACAGAGTGCGTCGACAAGCTTTCAAACTCTGGCCAAGAAGTAGCTGCGGCACCTTGTGTATGCATATTCAAGGCGTCGATCTGCAACCGTCGTACACTCCGCTTCAAGAGTTAGCTAATTACACATGTTTAATTAAGCAATAAAAAAGACTACAAAAGAGTAGTGCGTCGTACCGCATGCAACAGTCAGCAACATTAATTTGTTCGAGTCTTCATAGAGTGCGTTCACATGTTTTCAAACTATGGCCAAGAAGTATAGCTGTGGCACCTTGTGTATGCATATTCAAGGCGTTGATCTGCAACCGTCGTACACTCCGCACGGTACGAACCGAAAAAAAAGTAAAAATCATTACACACATACAGTGCACGAAGTGTATTTGTGGACGGGAAAGTGTAAAGGGGAAGCGAGAGGGGAAGGGGAAAGGGTTGAGCCTCTTGCGCGGTGGCGTCGTTGAGAGGAGTCAGGTGCATGGTTGCGTGGATGGCTTGTCTGGGCGGCGGCGGCGTCTATTTAGCGGGTTCGTTGTCTTTAGGATGGCAGGGCTCTCGCCGTGCACTGCGAATGGTATGCGCTTGGTTTTCTTGCTTCTCTCTCATCGCGGCTTCGACTGGCCTCGTTATACGACGGCGGCGTCTTCTTCTTCTTCGTCTCACTGCATTCAACGCGCCGAGGAATTGGCCCTGGGAGCGTATGGGGCCGACCTCGTCTGTGCGGGTTTCTGATGCAGTAGCTGTCTGTAGGAAGGCAACGGAGGCGTCTACCAAAGAAAGGAAGAAAAAAAAGCGAGAAAAGACAGTACAAACAAGCTAGAATCCAACATATTCGATATTACTATGATAAGGTTTATTCGGCAGCCTGGTTTAGCAGCACAATCGCACAGTGAAAACATATATGTTATCCATTATTCTCTTTTTATTTATTTCACTCTTCGTCATTAAACATTGTTCAAATCACCTACTAAATTTGAAACTGCGAAATCCAGGCCAGTCCTGGCCAGAGTTGGTATGTGCCATATTCTGTAAGGCTCAAACAAAACAAACCAGTCCCCCTAAGTGGGTTTGAGCCATGTTAAAGGCATCATCATCATCATCATCATCATCAAGGCTACGTACTACTGCATACATACATACAAGGGATAAACAGACCCACGCCTTAAGGAGCTTCGCCCCTAAAACATTTTATTCTTCTGCTTCATTTTCTTGTAAGTAGATTGCGTATAACACCACTTGACGATGGAACTTCGCGCCATCCCTTGACGTCGCGTTATGACGTCGTCGCTTTTCGCGGGTTACGAGGCCATGATGACTCATTCTAAAGTTTTACGACCTGTGACATCAAGAGGACGTCGTTGTTGGAGTCACGTTAAATTGATGTCACAAAAGTTTCGCTGCGCCGTCGGCTCTCATTCGTACACATGGACATCACGTGACTTTTGACGGACTTCTATCGTTTTTTTTTGTGTGTAATTTTTGTTTTTAAAGCGAAGATGTTTACGCTTGAGGTATATAGAGCCGGCTGTAGTTTCGGAAAACTCGGCCGGTATGAGCCGCAGAAAGCAGGTATGTGCCGAACAGCATATTGACATACATAGTATAGTAGCCCCGCCGGGGATGTCTACTAGCTGAAATATTCGGCTGCTTACCCGCAGGTCCCGGGTTCGTATTTCGGCTGCGGCGGCTGCATTTTCGATGGAGGTGGAAATGCTGTAGGACCGTGTGCTCAGATTTGGGTGCACGTTGAAGAACCCCAGGAGGTCGAAATTCCGGAGCCCTCCACTAGGGCGTCTCTCATAATCATATGGTGGTTTTGAGATATGTAACCCCACATTTCAATCAATCAATACATTGTATAGTACATGTGGAAGTGAAGTAACTAGAAGAACAATGATGGGGTCGAGCACAATCGGCAATCATTTCTAAATCATGAATGGTATTTTACTACTGTCTCTAAAGAGGAAAGTGTTTGACAGCTGCATCTTGCCGGTATACTTACCTGTGGAGCAGATACCCGGAGGATTGCACACAAGGTTCAACTTATATTGAGGACGACGCAGCGAGTAATTAGTGAAAAAAAATATAGGAGCAACCTCAAGAGGCAAGAAGAGAGCAGTGTGGCTCAGTGGACGAACGGGGGTTAAGGGCATCATAGTTGTACTCAAGAAGAACAAATGGACATGGGCAGACAACGTAGTGCTCTTGATAACGGCTGGTTAATAACTGATTGGATGCCAAGAAAATTAAGGCGAACGAGTGATGGGAGAAAGAAAGTTATGGGCAGATGAGATTAAAAAAGTTTGCATGCAGGTATAATCTGGCAGCGGAAGACTCACAAATGGGTTGATTGGCGGAATATGGGAGAGGTCTTTGCCCTGCAGTGGGCATAGTCAGACTGATGACGACGATTGTAGCACTGCATAGCAAGGGGATTCAAAAGGGAATGAAGGCTGGGGAGGAGCAATGTGAGGATGAATGAAAAGGAAAGGTTGACAGCACGGCACTATCACACACAGTATGACGTATCAAGGGAAGGGAAACTGGGAGTAGAGTGTATTACAATGGGGGAGTGAGTCCATGCAGGGCTCCGTGCTGAAGCATGGTTTTTTTCTGAAAATCCAGGTGGCGCTGCTGTCGCTTTCACCTAGCGGTAACCGTGGTTACCGATGACGTTGTCATGGTTACGTCCATGCGCGGTGGCCGCCGGCGACTGCCTCGCCGTGGCGCATCAGTCGCGTGTCAAGCGTTGCAGCAACGCTCGGGCAAAACCGTGTACGGCGTTGCATCACGTCTTGCGAATAACTAACGGCAGGTACTACGCTTATTTCGCGGGGCTAGCTTCACTGCATTCGATTCTTCCGTTTCGAACTAACAATGTTAAAGGTAGCTGGCGAACAAACTGAAAAAAAAAACAAAAAAAAGCGACAGGCTTGCGCGGAAGATGTAGCGTATAGTCACAACAAAGACTGGAATAATGGCCCTTCAGAGGTTTTTCTGAACGCTATTTGGTGTAACTGCTACAAGCACGCTCGCTGGGTACCCACTGCGCCATAAATTTCTGTGTAGTAGGGAGACATTCGCTATGATACATCTTGGCGTTGCGTCGAGCAGACGATACCGTGCCGGGAAGGCAACAGCTCGGCGACTCTGCACCAGCAGCTGTCACTAGTGTGAAACGAGAAAAAAAGAACAACATTCCTGAGTCACAATTTACGCACAGCTACAGTTCTACTACACTCTACCACAGGCGCTGCCAGCCGCTGCTCCATGAAGCACGTACTGTTTCACCAGCCCGACAGGCCGGATGAGCTGGAGTTTCAGGTGAAGGTGACCGCGAAATTTCCACGCTTTTTGCTTCACTAGGACCGCTTGCCGCACGCTCCAGTGGACCCACTCTGCCATTTTAGTACACTCTAGTGGAAGTTAAGGTGAGGAATAGTGGTGTGGTGGTTACGATGAAGAAAAAGATGATGAGAGGTTGATGTAAAAACAGTACAGAAGGATGAAAGAAAGGACGAGTAGTCGTAGAAAGAAACAAAGATGGCCGAAACAAGGAAGGAGAAGAAAATAATACGAAAAAAAAGCAATGTGCGTTCGCAAAGCTGTGGCACTTACAAGTACCGGTTTTTACTCGGATTTCAAAAGCGTAGTGCGGAGCCCTAATTGTTTTTACGAGGTGGTCGAAATTTCCGGAGCACTCCACTGTATACGGTGTCTCTCATAATCACGTGGTGGTTTCGGGGCGTTAAACCTCTACATATCATTTACTTTGAATAAAAAAAATGTTTTGGGGCGTCATTCGTGTTGATCTCGCCGTCTCACGACGTCTCGTGTTCTACTCTCGAATTCTCTGGATACTGGAACCGACACCCTCTATCTACATCGCTTGTGCACACTGTATATTCACTACGGGTAGCAGGCTATCGGCATGATACATAAAATGTAAAAAAAAAAATATCCGGTTGCATTACACGCGATTGAAAACGGCAGTCTTCCATACATATGTATACATATCCCGAGCTAGATCCTCTGCGCTGCTGCCATGAATGGCATGCGGTAAGTTGGCCGCGCGGTGAACGAGAGAAGGCCGAGCAGGCCTGCAGCCGTCGTCGGCATGCTGCCGTCGCTACAACCGCATCCCCCCCCCCCCCCCCGCTTCCCTTTCCTACTAAGAGCCGAAAGCGTGCCGGTGTATCTCATACTGGACGGTGGTGAGATCAAGGTCAGCGAACTGCACAGCGGCTTCTTTTTTCGCGAAGTGCGCCGAGCGAGTGGGTGCTTCCCGTGCATACACTGGGGCGCCACAGAACACATACCAGGGGGCGCCTTGTACCTGTGCCTGTGTACTACATGGCTGCCACTGTGCCTCGCATCATAGAGTTTCTCACAATACGTACTAGAGGGAACTCTGCCGCTAGTGTCTATGGAAGCTGCAACACACGGCGCTTCAGCGAGCATGGGATTTTATGGGTAGTACACACATTTGTCTGATTTTCGTACTTCTGGCCTGCTTCTGGCTCCGTGTGTGCTCGTGTGGCTTGGAGCTGTTTTTTCACGAAAACATAAATTAGCAAATGTTCATTGTTCGCGCTTCACAACCTTATTCTTTTAATCTTACTATTTCGAATCAGGTTTTTAAGTTCAAAAGGGTTCGTTCTTTTTTTTTTTTCAGAACAAAACCGAAACACAGCAATAAACAAAGCCGCAAGTACGATTCGCTACCCGCAAGTACGAAGATACAGTGCCTAGAATATTTGAAGTGTGATTACCGCCAAGCGGCGCGTATGGGAACTCTTGAGGCAGCTTGGCGATGTATCCGCTAGGTGGCGCGCTCTCCCGCTTACACGTCAGGCCGCCACGAGAAGCACATGTGTGCATGCTGGACTGCGTGCGTTGTGCGTGCCTTTCGTGTTGTTTTCTTCATTTAAATGATGCCTTGAGAAGCAGTGATGAGCCGACGACAGAGTCACTGTTTTGTACCCGGTTGCAAGAGCGGGTACAAGTCGTGCAAAGAAAAAGTCTCGTTGTTCGGCGTGCCCAAAGAAGCGGACGTATTTCAACAGTGGCAGCGCAACATTCCAAGAGCAGATAAGCCGCTTGAGTCCAACGCAGCTGTCTGCGAGCTTCATTTCGACAAACAGTTTGTATCACGACACTTTGAACATATTATTGACGGGAAAACTGTACGCCTTGAGAGAACGCGACCGGTCCTTCTGCCTGGCGCCGCACCCACGATCTTTCCCAATGTGCCTGCCTACTTATCAAAGCCCGTTCCCAGGAAAAGAAATCCCAAGGAGAGGTTGTGCCCACCGCTTGATCTGCCAGAAAAGCGGCAACGGCTCAGCGAGGTGCTACAGCCACTGCTAGGTGAGGAGCCAGATGAGTCTGCGACAGTGCCTTCTGAGTCTCAAGTTCCTTTCAACCACAAGGACGTTGCCCTGCCGTCAGACAGCTGGGGAAAGCACGTGTTCGGTGGTGTGCCATTGAAGGTCGCGTACAGTGTGTGTTCACCGGGGCCAGACATGGGTCTCCTGTGCGCTGAGAAGCTTGTGTTGTTTACTGTGACCGACGATAGTGTGGCGCATGAAGTGTTTGTGCGCGGAGTGAAACTTGATCTGGACGAGCCTGGTGGCCCAGCTTCCGTTCTCAAGGCTGTCGATGGTATGCATGTATGTTCAGGGGCAGGATTTCTTGAAGAGTTCCCGTTCGCAAGCTCTAACTCCAACTTGACAGTATGGAATGGGAGCCTGTACAACAAAAAGTGCGCAGGTACCTCACTTGAGCGGTGTGTAGCCTGCAAATATCTTCGGAGAATCCTCACCAACCAAAGGTGTCGGAGAAAAAAAACCAAGTCAAAAACAAATGTTTCTCGAAAGATGAAAACGAAAATGCAAGCTGTGCGGCGCTTGAAGGATAAAGTGAAAGCGTTAGACGAAATCATTTCGCAAATGAAAGCAGAAAATGAGAAGATTAAGGAAGAGGTACTTTTGAAAAAGATTGACAGCCTTCCCCCTAAACAAAAAGCTGCCATTCTTCAATGTTTTGCCGCTGCAAGCCGAAAATCACCTAAAGGCATGCGCTACAGTTCTGAGTAGATTCTGGAATGTGTCATAATGCGTATTAAGAGCTCAAGACTGTACGAGCACGTACGCCGAGAAAAGATTCTCATGCTTCCCAGCCGCACTTGTCTCAAGAATTTCATGAAGAAGTATGAGAGCAGCTTCGGTTTCAACTCCTCAGTTCTCTCTGGAATTGCAAAAAAAAACTGAAAGAATGGATGAGTTTCAGCGTCACGGCGGTCTGATAATAGACGAGATGAAACTTGCCGAAAACTTTGGAGTGGCACCAGGTACTGGAAAAATTGATGGCTTTGTGGACCTTGGTGCATTTACTTCTGAACTTGACAAGAGTGTGCCGTGTGACCATGGAATGATTGTAATGTTTCAACCCTTGTCCGGGTCCTGGCATCAAATTTTAGGTGTTTTTGCATCAAGGGGAAATGTAAAAGCCCATTTACTCTCCAAGATTATTTTGGAAGCGGTCGTTTTGGCCGAAAAAGCAGGGCTTAGAGTTGATTATGTCACTTGCGACGGGGCATCCTGGAACCGTGCAATGTGGCATCAGTTTGGCATATCCGGTACGGCTGCAGCTGTCACGCCATCAGTACAGCACCCTGCTGACGATAGTAGACGTCTGTTCTTCCTTTCAGACTTTCCCCATCTAGTTAAATGTGTGAGAAATGGCTTCATAAAAGGGGGCTACAAAACTCCAGCAGGTCACGTTGATGTGCGACCAATCAGAGCTGCCTACCAATTGGACAAGTGTGCAACAACACTTAAGGCAATGCCCAAGATCACACATGTTCACCTGAATCCGAATAATTTCGAAAAGATGAAGGTCAACTATGCTTTTCACCTCTTCAGTGCCGAAGTGCTGCGTGGTCTGTTTTTGTACCGAGAGCAAATTTCTAAGTCATGTTCTTATGTAAAGGAAACAGAAAAGTTCATCACCTTTATGCAGAAATTGATTTCTGTAATGACCTCAAGGGTGCCTACAGCAGCACTGAGAAAAAACTCCGAAGGAGTAAAAGTGCTGCAAAATGCCCTAGATTACATTAATAGGTGGGAAGCCAACACAGGGCCCACAAAGGTAGGCTTTCTGTCACGCAGCACTGCTGAAGGCCTTCGGGTCACGATAAACGGGACCCTACAGCATTTTGAATATCTCACTGAACGTGTCGGATACAAGTATTTGCTAACCTCACGTCTGAGCCAAGACCCCATCGAAAAGCTGTTTGGCATTATTCGGCAGTTCTCCGGCTGTAATGACCACCCCACCTCATCCCAGTTCTTAACAGCAGTTAACTGCTTAAGTTTTTATAACTTATGCAAAGCGCTGGACACAGGAAACTGTGCAGGAGGTGCCCTCACGTCCCTTGTCGGAGTGGACGCAGCCGCCAACCATGTGGACACCCTACTTGATGAGGGAAAACTTGATGAGGCTTCGAGTGTCTTTGAGCAATCTGAACTTTCCGATCATGTCTACCCAAAGCAGACAAGTGATGCCAGGTTAACGTATTACCTGGCCGGATATGTGGCCCGGAAAAAGGTGATGGCAACGAAGTGTCGGGAATGTTTTGACCTGCTCTTAACATCCGCTAAAGACGCAGTTGAAGGTATTTCTTCGTTTACGGATTTCTGCGACCAAGGAGGTCTTCTGTACCCTTCCGTCGAGTTCTTTGCATTTATTGAAGCTTTGGAAGATGTTTTTACGATGTGGTTCAGCTGGAACAATCTTCAGCGAGACAGCATGACTGAAGTTTTGCAGATCATGAAGAATGTTCCCCGCGTTGGGTGTCACACACATCAAGACGAGCTGACAAACAACGTGATCAAGTTTTTTCTTGTGACCAGGCTTCATTTTTTTACTAAATCCCTCAACAGAGAACGAGCTTCAGCGAGCGAAAGAAGGAAGCACTTGAAACTTAGAAGAACGACTTGAATGTCAGAGACTCTTGTTGGACCTTTAGTGTGCTTGCTCTTGTCCTTTTTTTTACAGTGTGTAATATGTTTGTTCCAAGGGGCGTAGCCAGAAATGTTATCGGGGGGGGGGGGGGGGGCACCCTTTTTATCTGAAGTGTGGGCCGGGCTGGCCAATGTGTTCGAGTGTCATTTTGTGCTCTGTATGCTATGGCGAAACATTCACTGATTGATATGTGGGGTTTAACGTCCGAAAACCACCATATGATTATGAGAGACGCCGTAGTGAAGGGCTCCGGAAATTTCGACCACCTGGGGTTCTTTAACGTGCACCCAAATCTGAAAAATTCACTGATGATCGATACTGCCTAATGCGAATTTTGAGCGCAGCTTTGTGTTTTGAAAGGCCACTTCTGTTTGAAGTTTTGGCTTTCCGCAATCTATCAACTAAGCCATAAATCATAATTTTTGTGAAGAAAGACGGCACTCACCACGCCATTATTCTTCCTTCAGCGGATGAGCGAGGTATCCGCTACACATCTGTGAAGTGTTCTGTACCCTTTGTTGAAGGTGCATGTGGCCGAGGACGATGAAGAATTATGGCTGAGCACATTGAGTTGGGTGGGAAGCATTATACCACACACTCGTTGCGCAATTAGCATTGTGTGATCACTGGTTGTTATCTAATGCGACTCCTTGCTCTACACCATGCCTGTATAGAGTCTTTTTCGTGAACGCGTTTCAGGCTTTCGTCTTTTCCTTTTTCTCTGTTTAGCGCTCAAGACTGATTTTTTTTCATTCGATTGTTTTATTGTGAATATATTTTTCTTTTGTGTTTGTTATAAGTCAAAACGGCCAATAAAGAAAACAAAACCCAGCGTGGCTCTGTAGTAGTATACTGGACTGCCACGCAGAGGGCCTGGGTTCAAATCTTATTCCAGCCTCGGTATTATTTTCTCCTTTTCATATATTTTTTTTTCATGTCCATCGGTTACATCGCCAACGGCGACGCCGCTCAACGCAGGAACGGGCTCCAAAAAATTTCGGATGGTGAGGGGGTTCACGGGCCCGGAGTGCCACACGCTGGCTACGCCCCTGGTTTGTTCTAAATTGAAAAAAAAAAAAAAACAGTTCAGACTGCAATTTCGCAATTCATTCGATGTTTCATTGCCTCTCATTTGTGGAGTAAAATATTTTTGCAGCAGAGGCTTGCGTTTAGCGCACAAAAGAAGAACAACCGAATAAACACTTCAAGCAAAAAAAAAAAGCATGCAAACGAAGGTGCAGCTATAACAAGAGCACATTTTAATCACTCATTCTCGAACGCCGCGTGCTCGGCAAGCACCGTCACCTTCGATTTCGGCACTACAATCCATGGATCTTTGGATGAACCAGAAGCTTGATAGCGTCTGCGATTAAAATTTGGACTGAAATTGTTGCCGTGTCCACAAGTTATAGAAACCGCGATTAAAAAATAAAAGCGCGAGATCCAAAAGCGATCTGTTTCAACAAGTCACGGCAAAAAAAAAAAAAAAAACATTGCTTCCCGACATTCTTAATTCACACTGGCCCAACAATCATAGCTGGCAAATGGAGATGCAATTACATGTGCACGTAGCAGAATGAAGACAGTGGAATTTAAACGCACGGTGCTAAATAACGGCCGATTAGCTGCGCGACAAGCAGACGACTACACGGCGAGCGGACGTGTAAGCGGGTGTCAGCGCCCCCTAGAGTTCTCTTTTCGATGCATCGCGGAGCGGCCTCAGAGCCGGCGGCGCGGTCTGCACACTTCCCCTATTCTAGACACTGTAACGAAGACTAGGCAAATGTGTGTACTATCCATCATTCCCATGGTCGCTGAACGATCGCAGCGCCAGAGTGCCCTCTAGTTAATTTTGAGAAACTCTATGTCGCATAGCGCGCCATCGTCGCTGCTGGCAACACGTGCATCGGCCTTGGAGGGACGGAGGTCGTCCCGTGTAGTGGGTTTGCGGGGCAACTGCCCGGCTAAGTGTGTATGAAGCACTGTGTATGGGACCAGGGATCGGCATCACATCAAGCGTGTCTGCGATGCAAACCGGTACGGCCGGATCTCTTCAGTGAGGCACGTCAATGTAGTACACACTCAGAGAAACGCCGCTCGTATGAACGAGCGATAGCATCCGGACACGTTGAGTTTACGCCTTTCGAGCTTTTCCAGCGTAGTGCACGAGTAAGGCGTGAGACAACGATACACTTTGGACTTGCACAAAAAAAATCGCTGCATTTCAAGCTGCTTGAAGATAATTATAGGGCGAAGCTTTCGGAGGTGATTACTGTGATTAAAGTTGAAATAGTACTGAGACTGATTGTGGTTGTGATACTTATATACTTTTTTTATTCAAAGAAATAGTGCTGAGACCGATTGTGATATAGCGGTGATTCTTCTTTATAGCTGATATGAGGTTCCGGGTTACGTATTGACTTCATAATCACAGCTTCATTAGCTATCGTCCCTGGTGTAGAATTTTCTTGTCGGTATTGCCGCCTTGCATCCGCTTCAAGATGTCTGAACTGCGCGTCAGCTTGGCGTTTTCCCCGCTTAGCCTTTGCTTCTTTAGCCCTAGTCTGTGGTGTAGATCTTTGTTGTCGCCGTCGCCGCTTTGCATCCGCTTCCTTTTCTTTTGTCTCCGCGGTAGCTTCCCGTCGACGGCGACGCTGATACTCAGCACGTCGCGCTTTCCCTGCGTTCGTCTTCGTCCATATGAGAGAAGAGAATGTGTGGTGTGGAACGTGGTTATACTATATATATATATAGCGTTGACAGTAGTGCCATCACATCTACTACAATTAACCACAGCGCCCTCTGTTGCTTATAAGTTGAAGGTCACATGCAAAACGTTACCACCAGCGCCCTCTGTTGCTTAATGTTGAAGGTTACCTGGTGTTACGGACGGACGGGAGACGGCGGACATCGTGAGGTCTTAAGGAGCTTCGCCCCTAATACGCAAGAATAGAACGACAGTTGGACGATGTCTTTGCGTGAATGAGCTACAGCGCTACCATTAAAAAAAAAACGCTGCAGGCCTGCGCGGAAGGCGCAGCACAGTCACTGCGAAAGCAAGAAGAGCGGCTTTTCTCAGACTTCTCAGACTTACATTGCGATAGCAATTATATGGATACTGTCGACTGGATTTCGCCACCGGGGTCGATGTCATGCACTGTATATATATATATATATATATATATATATATATATATATATATATATATATATATATATATATATATATATATATGTATATATATATATGAATAAAAAATTAAAGAGAGAGGCTGATGCGTGGGATCGAACGTGAGACCGCTGCA
Organism: Rhipicephalus microplus; assembly: GCF_013339725.1. Taxonomy (NCBI): domain Eukaryota; kingdom Metazoa; phylum Arthropoda; class Arachnida; order Ixodida; family Ixodidae; genus Rhipicephalus; species Rhipicephalus microplus. The sequence continues at coordinate 113,452,968 of NC_051174.1, read as the reverse complement.
TAGTCAGTGTGGTGGTGCGCTAACCGCTGAGCCACTGTGGAATTTTTTTATTACCGGTTTTGCACTAGGTACACACATCAATATAATTCACTGTAAACAGTAACATACACAACAGAAGCGATGACAAAACAGTCGCGGAACTATTAGTGGTTACAGTGCTGAAATTCCTTCAGGTTCACCAGGGGTTCAACCCTGGAGAGCCATTCCGGAACAAAATCTTGTTGTTTGAGTATATCAATGTACTGAGCAATGCTTTCGCGGAAAAGCATGCGGGCCGGACGCCTGTCAGGGTCACAGTAGTAACCGGCCATTCTTGCCCGCTATAGACAATGGAGGCCAAGTGGCATTATAAGATCAAAAGGTAGTCCCTCCTCTTTTTCTACTGTGAAAAACCTGATACCCGGTGAATGTAAGAGAAGTTCCTTTTTTTTAGAGTTCTCTGTAATGCATGCATAATGCGATGCATCGAAAAGGGGGGCACGACACCGGTTCCGGAATGGAGCGCTTACCCTGTCTGCTCTTACAGGCTTTCCTGCTGATTTCTACTCCAGACGTGCTGCCTGATGCCGCCTTTCTGTGCGGCGTCACTTCATGCTCCGTGGAAATACCAGTGCATTCGACGATACCGCCAGGAGTGGATAATCATCAGTTCCTACACCAGCAACCATGGTCATCGACTACGATAATCAACGCCACTATCTTCGGGGGAGGCACCGCATATAAGCATTTTCCCGAAGAGGCTTGCTTGGGGCACGACACCGGTTCCGGAATGGAGCGCTTACCCTGTCTGCTCTTACAGGCTTTCCTGCTGATTTCTACTCCAGACGTGCTGCCTGATGCCGCCTTTCTGTGCGGCGTCACTTCATGCTCCGTGGAAATACCAGTGCATTCGACGATACCGCCAGGAGTGGATAATCATCAGTTCCTACACCAGCAACCATGGTCATCGACTACGATAATCAACGCCACTATCTTCGGGGGAGGCACCGCATATAAGCATTTTCCCGAAGAGGCTTGCTTGGGGCACGACACCGGTTCCGGAATGGAGCGCTTACCCTGTCTGCTCTTACAGGTTAGTTATTTAGACCGCTCTTGCTGTCCCCGCAGCAGCAATCGTTGCTTTCTTATGGTGTCGTGCCCAAGTGAACTGTTCCTTATGTTTGAACGCTGTAAGAATTGGTTTCGCATGTATACCAATAGCCTGCTTTTATTGCTATCCGGTGACGTTGAATCTAATCCCGGTCCTAACACAAACGAAGTTCTAACTACCGTCCTGGCCACTGTCCAGAGGATAGATTCCAGACAAGAAGAAATACTGAATGATCTGCGCGCCCTGAAACTTTGGCAGACATCTGTTGATGACGAACTAAAGCAGATATCCTCCCGGATGCATGCCGTGGAGGTGGACGTTATGGCTTTAAAGCAAAATGATGGTTCATCGACTTCCTTGTCACAAATTTCCGGCGTCAACATATGCGAAAAAATAAAGGCTATTGAATCGCGATGTGAAGATGCCGAGAACAGGTTACGACGTTCTAACCTGCTTTTCTTTGGCCTACCTGACGAACCGTCTGAGTCCTGGTTCTCATCCGAACAGAAAGTTATTCAATTATGTTCGGAGCACCTTGGCATAACACTTCAATCCTCGCAAGTTGAAAGAGCCCACAGGCTTGGAAGATACAACTCTGATAAGTGCAGACCGATCATCACAAAGTTCGCTTTCTTTAAAGACAAGCACAGCATCATGGAAATGGGCCACAAACTGAAGGGCACGCTCTTTGCCATCCGTGAGGATTTTGCTCCGCAAACACGGTTTGCTAGGAAAAAGTTGTTAGAATTTGGAAAAGCTAAAAACGTGCCTTTCAAGCTTTCAGTCGATAAACTGCGAATCGATAACGTTACTTACGTGTACGACGCAATCAATGACAAAATAACACCTGCATCGCAATAGCTCGCGCGTAGGTCGGCTACGCACACACTTGCAAACAATTTCCTGCCACATGCTGATCCCATTCCGTACAAGAACTTCACTTTATCATACACCAACATACGCAGTATTATTTCAAAGCGTACTGAGTTGTGCTCTTATCTTGAAAACAGCAACTGCGATATCTTGCTGCTTACGGAAACTTGGCTAAACCCTAATATCTCAGATAGTGAAGTTTTGCTTGACTCATCTGATTTCCATATTTTCAGAAAAGATAGGATAGGTAGAGCTGGTGGGGGGGTACTTATTGCCATAAAAAGTCATATCACATCTTTTGTGATTGACATTCCGTCACGGTTGGAAATTGTTTGGGTGTGCTCCTCATCACATGCATCCAAAACAATTTTCGGAGTATGTTACAGGCCGCCAGATTGCTCGGAAAGTTTTGTTACAGATTTGCACGACAACTTGACAAATTTGCGCTCTAAGTTTCCTAAAGCTGACGTTTTCCTCTTGGGCGATTTCAACTACCCTGAAATTGACTGGTCCAATCTAACTTCCCTCTCACGCAATTCCAGAGAGTTCCTCGATCTAACCCTTGACTTCTCTTTTGTTCAATTAATTGACCAACCCACGCGCCAACACAACATTCTTGACCTGCTTCTATCGTCAGCTCCTGAAAAAGCTACATCAACCTTATATCTAGATGGTCTCAGTGACCACCGTCTCATTCAGGTATCTATTAGCTTACCTGCATCCAAGCCTTATGTCTCTCCAAGGCCAATACTTGATTATAAAAGAGGTGATTATCAATCCATAAATCAGAGTTTAGTTGACTTCTCTCACTCATTTATGGCCTCTTTCTTCAACCGCTCAGTCAACGAAAATTGGTGCCTTTATAAAGAAAAATTGTTGAGCCTGGTGCATGAACATATCCCTCGCTTGACAATTCGCGTAAATACATCTAAACCATGGTTTACCCGTACACTTCGCACCCTTCGAAATAAAAAGAAGCGTCTTTTCAGTAAGGCAAAGTTATTGCAATCTTCGGTAGCATGGGCGAAGCATCGTGATTCTGATAAGGTTTATTGTCATGCTGTGCGTCAGGCGAAACACAAGTTCTTTTCACATGACCTACAGTCACTTTTAAAAAACGACCCTAAGAAATTCTGGAAATCAATCGCCCCCACACGCTCTAACACTCGTATCACGATTTTGAACAGTGCCGGTGTTACGGTCTCTCCTGAATCTTGCCCAGTGGTGTTTAATAATTACTTCACTTCAGTTTTTACGAAAGAAAATTACACTAACATGCCTCTGCCACCTACATATCAGTATCGTTTTATGGATCCTATAGAGATTAATCCTGCAGGTATCTCTTCCCTAATTACAAATCTCAAGACGTCCACATGTTCAGGTGTCGACGGCATAAACTCTAAAATCTTAAAGCATACCGTTGTTCCGTCTAGTACCATTCTCGGTCACATCTTTCAGCAATCGTTACAAACTGGCGAGATTCCATATGACTGGAAAATCGCAAAGGTCATTCCGGTCTTCAAATCCGGGGACAAATGCCTGCCCAGTAATTATCGTCCCATATCCTTAACGAGCATCCCATGTAAGCTACTTGAGCACATTATTTCTTCACATGTTGCATCACACTTAGAACAAAACCAATACTTTTTTAAAAATCAGCACGGCTTCCGCAAAGGACTTTCCTGTGATACACAGCTTATCGAATTCACGCATGAGATCTTTAACAATATGGATGAAAATTTACCAACAGACAGCATATTCATCGACTTTTCTAAGGCATTTGACCGCGTTGCACATTGTCGTTTAATAGCTAAAGTATCATCTCTGAACTTAGATTCACTTACAGTCTCTTGGATTAGGAACTTCCTGTGTTTTCGCAAACAGTGTACTGTAATTGATAACATGTCTTCCCCTCTCTCGGAGGTGACATCTGGTGTCCCTCAGGGGAGCGTTATTGGCCCTTTGTTATTTTTAATTTTTATCAATGATCTTCCCTCAGAAATCACGTCATCAATTCGCCTCTTCGCGGACGACTGCATAATCTATCGCAAAATCACTTCACCATCAGATCATACAGCTCTGCAGCAAGACCTTGATCGTGTAACCACATGGTGCTCAGATTGGCAAATGTCATTAAACGTTGATAAGTGCAATCAAATGACCTTCACTCGAAAGCGCTCACTCTCAACATTTCAGTATTTCCTTGATGGTAGCCCTCTAAGACCTACTTCATCTTATAAGTATCTAGGCATCCATCTGGCATCGAACCTTTCTTGGGCTAGTCATATCAACAAGATTACTGCTGACGCGTCACGAACGCTTGGTTACCTAAAACGCAACCTTCGTGATGCACCTCCTACCACACGCAAGCTCGCTTACCAAACACTCGTGCGCCCTAAACTCGAATACGCTTCTTCTATATGGTCACCTGACCAAGATTATCTATCCCGAAGCCTGGAATCGGTTCAAAACCGTGCTGCTCGCTTTATCACCGGTAACTACAGCAGGCATTCTAGTGTAACTAAAATCAAGCAGTCGCTCTCTCTTTCCTCTCTCGCCTCCCGCAGAAACATTTCTCTTTTATGTCTGTTGCACAGAATCATCAACAGCAAGCACAGTTTTTTTCTTGCCACTTCTCAAACCTCATCGATATTCCCGTCGTTTGCAGCATAACCTCAGTTTTCAGCGTCTATACGGGCACACAAACGCCTATAATTCATCTTCATTACCACGTGCCATTGTACTCTGGAACAATCTTCCTGAAAATATAGCAAACGTGAAAGAAACCGAGATCTTTAGAGGCTTGCTTGAAAAACTGCCTCTTGAACTCTAGTTGTGGGCGCCTTACCTATTGTACTCCTGCTAGTTTCTGATTCTTAACGCGGTCGCCTCTAACACTGTAACGCTTCTTGTATTATATAGTTATGTTGTATCGTTTGGAATTGTATAACGTTATTGTTTGCTATTTCTCTCATCTGTATCTTTTTTGCGCAGCCAAGTGCTTTTTGGCTTTTATAGAAAAATATTTCACAATTTTGTATTGTATACTTGCGTATTATCGTTCCGAATTATATAATGTTATTGTTTGCTGCTTCTTTCGTTCTTTTCTATTTTTACGCAGCCAGACCTTTGCATATGTATATATTTTCATCGCTCTTTGAAAATCAAAATGTACCCCCCCCTCACGCAATGTTCCCTCGTGGAACCCGTGAGGTACTTGTATAAATAAATAAATAAATAAATAAATAAAACTGAGCCACTATGGAATACCTTCTTTATCGTATGAATGGCAAGCTATTTATATCTACCACTTATCGCTGCTGGCAAGGGGAGGGGGGGCGAGCTATTGCGTTTTTAGCATTATCAACAAGATGGCGCAATGCGCGCGCGGCGGCGGCTCAAACCTCTCACGCGTACAGAAGGAGCCGAGGTGATTGGACGATCTCTCACGCGCTCTTATCCCCCGGTGGGGAGGATCATCAATGGTAGTGTCAACGCCTCCTAGATTTCCCGTGCCTGCCTGCCTGATGAGCGGGAAACGCCGGTCATCTGTGGCGGCGCTGCCTACGTAGGGGTAAGGTCTTTGTGCTTAGCCTTTGAGATTGGCAATTTTGACGTTTGTTACTAATTTCAGAGGATGCCTTGTATTAAACAAAATTTGTTTGTTGAATGATGGCGTCACTTAGTTAATTATGAATACGTTTACGCCTTTTTAAAACTTTTTTTTACGTTATTTTTGTTGCATATAAGCTCCAAAAACGTAAAAACCTATTTGAAGACACCCCTACTTGAGTGGCGCCACCACCGTATAGTTCCGACGACCGCCGCTGCCCAAGTGACCGCCGATAATCCGGCAGGCACGAAAGATCTAGGAGGCGTTGGTAGTGTATAGGCGTTCTGTGATCGTACGTCTTGGCTGGCGTTCGGCTTGCACTGGAACGATTTTGTTGTTGTTGCGGGGCGCCCGAAGTTCACAGCGACCGTTGCACAGCCTCCGTTTGCGAAAAAGGGCGCGCTTTTCGGACACGGCGAAGTATAACGACTGAGACTCTTATTCGCGTGCATCTGTATCTGTGAGTACGTTTCGCGTGTCATTTTTGCGTGAGAAACGCGGGGCACGCTTTCGATATGTTTGCCATTCTGGTGCGTGACCTTCCCATCTGTTGCCGTCGCGTTCATTGCTTCGCCTTTGCGGCAAGGCCGTGACTTATTCCAAACGTTCATTGGTTGAATTCCCCTTTATCCCTTCCCCAGTGCAGGGTAGCAAACCGGATGTGCGTCTGGTTAACCTCCCTGCCTTTCCTTGCATCTTTATCTCTCTCTCTCTCTCTCTCTCTCATTGGTCAAATGATGCAAGAACACTTGCTGTGTATCCACTACGGCATTAATAATAATAAATTTCCGGGAAGTAGACCAGCATTCTCTATGCTATGTTTCGTCATTTATTCTGAGAAGCGTGTATCCGCTAAACACTTGCAAGGAATGTTGTGCCAATTGGTCATCCAGTGGCTGACGACGATGAGGAATTATGCCTTAAGTGGGTGTGCGCCACAGTTAATGGCTGATCAAAAACGAGCTCTCGTAATGGGTTGGGGCATTGAACGACCCACTCGTGTTACGCTATTCGCATTGTGTGACGCCTCGTTGTTGTTTTGATGTTCTAAAACGCTTAATTACTCGTATTAACGTGATTCCTTTCCCGACATCAATGCTGCCCAAGGCAAGTTTGCGAACCAGTCTCAGTTACTGAACGTTAAGAAAAGAACTTTCAATCACAGCCCATGGTATTAGGCTCCTTCCGTTCTAAAAGAGTCTGACTGATAGTACTCCTTACGACTTGTTTATGTTGTTGGGACTTTATTCATTATGGAAAAGTCGCATGATCGATAGACACGCTGAGCCACAATGGTCGGCGAGATCTGTCTTCCGAAAAGCAGCTGCTCAAGTGCGCAGTGTTGTCGAGACTTTTGACCACGTTCCGGAGTCGCTTCCCGTTCTTGACGCTTGTGTGTGTTTGCCTGACTTCTGATGAAGCATGTTGTGTGTACTTTACTAGTGATAACTTCATTCATTAAAGAAAAATAACTGGCGTGGCTTAGCGGTAGAACGCTGGGCTAGCACGCAACGGACCCGGGTTCGAGCCATACTGTATCTTTATTGCTAGGTTCAGGTTTTTTTTTTATTTCGCGATACTAGTGGCTACGGACACCGGCGGTGGACAACTACGGCGCCGCGCGGGACCCGAGTTTTGATGTTATGACAGTTTTCGCAGTAAAAAACAAAAAAAAAGCAGGTCTACGCGAAAACGCTGCACAGTCACAGCGAAAGAGGAAAGCTGGAAGAGCGTCGTTTCTAGAACCCGTTTGAAAACTCTTCTTCTTGTTCACATTCGTTTGCGCCTCATGCCCACGGTGGAGGATTGGCTAAGAATTAAGCTTTTTTTTTAATGAAAAGTTACCAATTTTAGAGTAATTGAGGTTCTAGAATAAAAAAAAAACATTACAAATTCGCATGAAATTTTTCTACTCGCTCAAACGTACAAAATAGGAAGGGGGCTACTAATACAAGTGAGCTTGCAAGGTACTCACTACTTCATTCATTGATTTTGTGGCTGCCACTATAAATTGGCAGCAGCAAGCACCGGGGCCGAGTTAACTGGCGGAACATGTGAGAGGTCTTTGTCCTGCAGTGGACGTAATCAGGCTGATGGTGATGACTTCGTCTAATGTCTCCCTTTATGAGCATTACATAAGCGGCGATGTTCGATCAAGCTATGTAGTGATGGTTTCCATAGCTTCAGAAAACATAGGTGAGTTAATGATGGCAGACATGGCTGTTTGTGAAAAAAAAAACGCATTGAATTCATTATTTTCAGTTGAGCATTTTCTTCACAGAATTGCGAAAAAGAAAACGCAAGGATAAGAGCAAAAATCTGCTATGTTAGCAGCTTGACGAGGCACCTACCCGTTTTCACTTGGCGATTACAAATCCGCACTTCTGCAATTTTCCCGCACTTCTGCCAGGAATGAAGGTTGTCTCTATCGATATCAGGGCTCAATCTTTCAATTTCACTGAAAATCTCGGCAGCAAAAAGTTTGTTCAGTATCCCTCTAATATACGGGGAGTGGGGGGAGGAGGAGCAGAATCATTATACAGCGAAAGCTGTTACGAGATGGCAAGGGCCGATACTGGCGCCGTAGTTGCCATCCGCTGCCGCCGTTGGTGTCCGTGACCACTGTCGCGCAAAATAAGACAAAAAAAAGGTTTTATATAAAAAAATTCCCGCCATTTTGAAGGAAGTGAATGATTATGGAGGAGCTTCCTCGTAACCGATAGGGGAGAACCCGTGAATCCTCCGCACAAGTCATCCACTATCGTGTAGAGAGAGAGAGAGAGAGAGAGAGAGAGAGAGAGAGAGAGAGAGAGAGATAAAGATGCAAGGAAAGGCAGGGAGGTTAACCAGACGCACATCCGGTTTGCTACCCTGCACTGGGGAAGGGATAAAGGGGAGAAAAGAGGTTGTAGAGAGATAAGAAGGTGCACACAATCACGAGCACACTCGGGGGAGCACACACAGTCTACAGGCGGTCGTTCAGGTTTGTTGACTTTAAGTAAAGTAGGAGTGCTTCAGTCGCTTTCTGCGCAACTGAGGCAGATGCCCAAGGTCCTAGAATCTTCTGCACACAAAATGGTCTGGAGTCGTTACTATCGTGTAAACGTGGGACGTTGTTATAGGGGTGATTGTATATACACTTACATATATACACAAGATGTGATCATTTACATACCGATGCAATAGCATACAAGGATTTAAATTACTGACTACAAGACTGTGGGACGCGCGCGTTTCCCTTTGAGGATTACAATTTTGTGGTTTGTGAAGTGGGTGACGAGGAGGACCTTGAATTTCAGGTTGTTTATGAAAGTTGGGGAAGGTGTGACGTCGATGCAGGTTTCCGGGTCGACGTCCGCCGCTTGCGTGCCGCCTCTGCCTCGCGGGCTCTCACTTCGGGGCCCGCCGGCTCGCTTGTTTGTTTGTCCCGTTTATCCTGGCGCAACCCACCACGGGAAATCGGCCATGAAACGAACGATGTCTTGCTATTTAAAAAAGGAAATGTTAAGTTTTTAATGAATATGCTTGATTTTGATAATCTTTTTTAAACAATGAACTTGGCATTCTATTCTTCTCGTCTCCCGCGGGCCCATGAGATGTGTAGCGGCTACCTCGCTTATCAGCAGAATGGACGAATGGCATAGTGGTGGAGTGCGTGCTTTGCTAATAATGGACGTTATGTTGGGCGCGTAGTGGCAGCGATGCACAGCTGCGCCTCTATAGCGTACACGCCAAGGGACACGCCCCGAGCATAAGACGAATGGCGAGCAAGCTCCTAAAAATGCCAACGACAGAACGGGAATCGAACCCGAGCCCTCTGCAACGCACACGTATCGCGTTACGTACGCAGCCGCTACGTACGCACGCATTAGATGCGTGCGTGCGTACGTATGAGGTGATCGCACCGCTCTCGAACAAGTTCGCGACAGCGCAAGACTTCGTTTTGCGAAATGGCGGCATCAAAGGCAAGCACCGACCGGCTCTGTGGCTTAAAATATGGCCATAATCTGGCTATAACACTTGGATTGGCTCACATTGGCTGTCAACAACACGTACTTCTATTTTGATCTACCAGATGACGCAACACGCTTCACGCTCGTTACGTACGCGGGTACTACGGCGTACTAAAAGCCGATTAGTGGCAAACGACGCCACGTAACGCAAGGCGCTTGCGTGATGCGTACGTAGCACCATTCCGCAGTACTAAAACTCTCTATTCATGCAGGGTTCACGTCTGGTGAGGAATCGAGTTAACATGTGTGCATGCAGCGTTTTAGAAGAGTGAAGTATATATAATAACCAGGCGTCACACAACGCGAATTGTGTAACGAGTGGATTGTTGAACGCTCCAACCCATTACAAAAGCCTCCGGTCGAATGCTTTCTTGTCGTCAGCCACATAAAAAAAGAGCATTACAAGTGGGCCGTGGTACCACGGCACACGGTACCACAAATCTGCGGGTTATTTGCGTTTGGATTACATTGACTTGCTCTTGGGGGGGTATGTGGCGCACTGCTATCCTTAATCGGGATGAGTTTAAGCAGTAATACTTGGATCTAAGCGTTATTTTGGGGCGCACTGCTATCATTAATCGGGATGAGTTTAAGCAGTAATACTTTTATCTAAGCGTTAGTTATTTGCTACATACATGCAGGTGCGTGCTCATGACGATGACGTATGGCTCGCGTTTCGTGCTTCGCGTCTAGTTGGAGTGCCAACGCATTCAAACGAAACACGAGGCAGTAACTACACCACCCGTGTAGTTGATGAATAGCTCAATTTAGGCGTTATCTGCCACAGATGTATCTGCCACAGATACTTCGGACTCACGGTATGTAGTGCGCGCTCGTTTCGTTCAACAGGTCTGCATTGTCCGCAACACGTACACCACTCCCCCTTACGGGATGTCCATGTGCCTTTACGTGAAGCGCATCATCCACTTTTACTGTGCATCATTCGCAAAGTGTCCACATGCTCGTCTGGTATCGCACTTCGTTTGAATGTGCCTGAAAACGAAAGAAATTCGAAGCAATAACTATACTGCACGTGTGGTCGTTTAATAGTTCAATATAACCGTTTATTACGCAGTTAATTCGGGTACTTGCGCATTCCGTCCTCACAACATTGCCTGCAAGTACTAACCACGCCCCGTACGGGCTGCTGTCCAGGAACGGGCCATGGGAACGGCACAGCGTCCACTCTCACTGCGCTGCATCCATTGTAGTATCGCGGCCACTAAGAGCTTATTCAGCAGCCGTAGAAGTACACTGCACATCAGACAAAAGTACGTCTGCACGCGCGTATCTATACACTGCCGACCGGACTATGTAGTCCAGTCGGTATCCTGAACAGGTCCATCGGTTCGCTGATGCCCGGTCGCCGAGCACCCGCCAGGTGACGTCATTTGGCGCTCGTGGACGATGAGCCAATCGGAGTCTCGTTGTCGTGGTGATGATGGAGGGGATAAGGAAGAGACGTTGAAGGCGCCGGCTGGTCCCGAGACTTGAACGCCGTGTACAGGATAGCGCCGCACAGGGTCAGGAACACGCCAGCCTGCTGCATCGGCCTGAGGGGAGGGGTGGGCGCAAGGTTATGGTACATCCTGTCGTCAAGCGTGACGGTACAGCGCAAGAGCAACTTTCGGTACTTAGCTACAAAGCAGAAACTTGGAGACCTACAAAGAGGGTTCACCTTAAATTGAGGACTACAGGATAACCGCTGGTCATTAAGGGTAACTAACTGGATTCCCAGAGAAGGCAAGCGGGTTATAACCCGCTTGCCTTTTGTACAGAAGGTTAGGTGGGCAGATGAGATTATGAAGTTTGCGGGTATAAATTGGCAGCAGCAAGCACAGGACCGGGTTAACTGGCGGAACATGGGAGATGCCTTTGTCCTGCAGTGGACGTAGTCAGGCTGATGATGATGATAATGATGATTGAAGAATGTAATCTAGGGAAGTGAGAGAGGATGATATTTCGTCGTCCCGGGCCTTATATAATGTGAGGCTTTAACTTCCAGCGACACCCGCCACCATGGTCAGAGTGGTCATGGTGCTTGTGTACCGACCCGCAGGTCGCGGAATCGAATCCCGTCGAAGGGCCGGTTTTTTATTCGGGAGAAGGTTTTAACCCTAGCTGTGACAGACTCACTTGAGGTTCTCGTCGAAGACAATCGCGCAGGCGATCAGGGTAACGCACATCTTGACGTGTCCAAGCACCTGGTAGGTGAGCGCCGAGGTTCGCCCCAGCAGCCATTGCATGGTGAGGGTTAACAGGCAGCCGGCCAGCGAGGAGCTCACGAATAGGACCGCATCGCGTAAGTGCCAGTTGCGCGCCAGAAGGCCTCGCGGACCCCGCCATGGCGGCTCCAGTACCACGGCGACCAGGGCTAGCGCCGGTATGGCGCGTTCAAGCTGGGCCTCCAGGAGTTGCCACGGTGGCAGGCATAGGCGGCGCTGCTGTTCTGCTGCCAGGGTCTGCGTGTCGCAGGTCTGCCATCTCGCATTTCGTCAATACACCCCACAAAGGCAATTTTCAAGAATTTGCAAAGGTGCTTCATAAATAATATTCATTATCACAGACGATGAAAAATGCCTGTGAAGTGTCTTTGGAAGACCGCAATCTGACGCGTACTCCCAGGACGAAGCTTCAGTATCTACGGGCTTCTCCTACAGTCGTCAACAAGCTCGACTCGAATGCTCCGTAGCGTCACCTGGACTGATTAGACTTATGCCAGCCGCGAAGTATTGGGTGCTGTTGCTGAGAGGATACCTCGGTAACACTAAATAGTATTTTCCTTACTGAGAACGAGCTTCAAGAACAGTCATATTTTCCTGGACAACCCTCAGGTCAGAGGTAATTACATTCGGTGAAACTGTAGCGTTCAAAAGACAAGGACCAAGGAAGAGGACAGCACGAAACATACGTCCTGTCCTCTTGCTTGGTTCCCGCCTTTCAAGCGCTGTAGGTTTATTGAACGTAACAAACCAACTAGCCAAAAAAGTCTGTTCTCTTTGTAAATTAAGCGTTTACTCACGAAATAGAAGGCGGCTGCCGCCGCTCCGGCGACGCCGAAGACTAGTCCCACCGGGTTGAACCGCAGGTCACCGAGCGCGTTCATCGCTACACCCAGCGCCACGGGAAGCAGGGACAGGACGACCCCGCGGCGCTGCTTGCGGCCGAACACCGCGGTCTGCAGCCACGCAGTCACCGGCAGGGACAGCAGTCTGGCGAACAAAAAAGTGCCGCCATATCCACGACGTGAATGACGATGAGTAGTCGAGGCTCCGGAGGTAAACCTGGCCAACCATGAGTCCTCCGTACATTTTGCCCACTCGGTTTTATTACAACGCTCCCCCTAGCGTACGTCGCCGCACTAAATCGAACGATTGCCTTCCACCAATGACACGCGCCATATGTGACATCATTCCTATTTTATAACATCTCGCATCTTTCATCATCAACCACAAGTTCCGCCGTCTAGTTTATATAACATCTCACATCTTTTCATCAGCTACAAGGGCCGCCATCTAGTGAACACTGCAAAAACTAAACAAGATGTGGCTACATACAGGGGATGGTACCGCCATCTAGTAAACACTGCAAGAACTAAACGAGAAGTTGCTACGTACAGGGGACGCACAGCCCTAAAAGCGACCAAGAAGATGCACGAAGTGTGAAGTCTGGTTAAGGACGGCTGCTGCCGCTATGCTCGCGACCGTCAAATCGACAGTCGGGCTACTAAAGACGAAACTCTTTAGTTGTTGAACTTATGCCCAAGGGAAAAGAAACAAGAAATCGGAAATGTACGGTCGACCACAAACATTTGCGGGCCACGTGAGCGCGTGCCAACTAGTGCCAACTGGCTATCTGCGCCACCTAGCGGTGCGCCATCCACCGTCGACCGCAGTGCTAGGCCGAAACGGCCGCTCTTGTTCACTGACCTTTCAATTTTCTACTTTCGTGCTACATATTGTTAGTCCACAGTTTTAACGCAACGCTTTTATCTGCAGTATGATCGTCACACTAATTCTTTTTTTTTTCCATAGCAGAATCTAAGATACAACGGCGTGCCTCGAACGGCGTACCGCTGAATAGATACTACTTTGCAAGAAATACTGTTACTGATAACAGTTATGTTCAATGAGTGCTATCGAGACAGAAGCAAATAGCCCCGGCTGCCAAAGAGCACTTAGAGTTAAAACGTGAAATGGAGGGTGCGGTCGATTAAGGGAGGGGTACGCTCGGAGGGTGCGCTCTTGTCTATTGTCGATGACGTAGCAAAAATGTCGCTAAATGATTGATATGATATGTGGGGTTTAACGTCCCAAAACCACCATATGATTATGAGAGACGCCGTAGTGGAGGGCTCCGGAAATTTCGACCACCTGGGGTTCTTTAACGTGCACCCAAATCTGAGCACACGGGCCTACAACATTTCCGCCTCCATCGGAAATGCAGCCGCCGCAGCCGGGATTTGAACCCGCGACATGCGGGTCAGTAGCCGAGTACCTTAGCCACTAGACCACCGCGGCGGGGCGAAAATGTCGCTAAAAGGCTCCTGGTCACGCGCTTGTGTTGTCCTCAAACTTTTGTGGTTGACTGTGCTTACAAGCAGTGCATGCTGCACATGGCTATCACAGCTGCGGCCGTCGGTAATGTCACCATAAGCAAAGGTATGGTCACTGTAAAAAAAGTCGCAAACAAAACTTCCAGCTGTGTCCTATGCACCATGGTTCTTCCTCACCTCGAGCATGACCCAGTCAACAGGCAATCATACGTTTCGCGCTCTTTGGCCCACGATGCCATTGCGCCTTAAAAGTCTACCATCACCATCATAAACGTCACATTCGTCACTTTCCGTATATCCTCCATACTCTTCGAAGAAACCAGATTGTCAATAGAAAGCAGCTACTAAAGGGCCTATGTGCTCTCGCTTGCTGGATTCCGTGCTGACCGGTTGTGCTCTCGCGATATCCGGCGTCAGCGTAGCTCTGGCTGGCTGGGCTCGCCCTACGTCATCTCGTGACGCCGACGACCTTCGACGACAGTGTAGCTCTGACCGACTGGACTTGCTCTGCGCCATCTACTGACGCCGACAAGAGCTCTCGCAAGTGGTGCCCCAACCTCGGACTCCTGTGACCGTGTTTCCATCTTTCCTATCTTTCCTATTCCCTCGATATGTCGTCGCTCTCACGCTTCCCACCTCACGCCTCTTTCTCTATACTTTTATTCCTACTCTTTTAATCCCTCCTCACCCCCATTCCTTGTGAGCTACTGTTGAGGTGTCGCTCGCTGAAGCAGACAGTTATGAGGCTGGTTTTTCTTTTTCTTTCTCACTTATAACCACTTAGGGGCCTATGCGCGAGCACACAGGCCTGTTGTGTTGTCGGGAGGAGTTCAAGGTTGGCCTCGGACTACTGTCGAGAGGAGCACGTGGTATTTGTGATTGAGTACTACGTTACCTGAGAAGTATGCTCGTCCCGGCGGTGTTGAATTCTAGGGAGAGGTTCGGGAGTGCCATGAAGGCGCACAGGAGTAAGGCCAGCCTCCAATGCTCGAACGAAGACACCGACGTGGTCGTCGAACACGGGGCCTTCGGAGCGAGGCCTTCGGAAGACGGCGTCGTCGGAGACCTGCATACGTGAGCGATAAACGGGGCATTGATTCGAACGCGTGTGCCGACTGTGCAAAATATATCGGCCAGTTTACAACCCGCCTGTTCTGTACATGGCTGAATTGTCAGAACTGAAGAGCGATCGCATTAAAGGCATGCTGCGGTGTCCATCATTGGCTCAATCTTCCATTACTACGCTAATAAACCTTCTTCGGCGACAAAGACCAACAACTCTCTGCTGCTACTATACATTGTTACTTCCAGTGCAACTGCTAGTGCTGTAACGACTACGCTCGACGCAGGTACTTTTGATGTCTTCTACTACAACATTGCTGAGGTGATTGTTTAGCCCCGTCGCGCTGGTCTAGTGGCTAGGGTACTTGGCTACTGACCCGCAGGTAGCGGGATCGAATCGCGGCTGCTGCATTTTGCAAGGCGAAAATGCTGTAGGCCCGTGTGCTGTTGTGCCTGGGAGTCCAGACCGAACGTCATTGCTTCTGCAAACGCAACCAGTGTCAAGGCCAGTGAGCGAGCCCGGCTGACGTCATCTCCTCAACGGCGTTTTACGCAACGCACGGCAAGCTCCCTCCACGCACGAGTCTGATTCCAGCCCGATGATGCAATCGACGCCATCCAGTCAGGTGAGTCTTGCGCAACGCGTGGCAATACAACTCGCCCACGGGTGCAATGCAGTCCGCGAAGAGCGGCAGTTCCTGATTGCAAGCTGCTGACGCCAGGACCCATCGGCGATTCCCGATTGGTAGCTGCTGACGCAAGGTCAAAAGGCGTTGCGGATTGGACGCTGCTGACGTAAGGCAGGGCCTAAAAAAGAGCCAAGCCGCGCGACTCAAGCAGCAGACCAGTGCGTCAGAGAGCAGACGATAGCGTCAGAGCTTTCGAAGACATCGCGGCTCTTCGATCTCCTAAGCTGTCGGCCCCAGCGCGGAATATGTAACGCCTCTATTTATGGTGTACATAAATATTGCCTTAACTCGCCGCCTTCTTGTCCGCTCCGGCTACCAGCTTTGTACAGAAGCAGCCGTGAACTGAGAAACACGCGCTATCCAACAGTGGTGACCTTGGCGGCCCGTGACCTGAGTGCACTACCCAACACTGGCGGCAACGGTGCGCTTCGTAACAGTGCTCAGAGTTGGGTGCACGTTAAAGAACACCAGGTGGTCGAAATTTCTGGAGCCCTCCACGTAATCGCATAATCATATAGAAGTTTTTGGACGTTAAAGCCCACATATCGATCAATCAATCGATCGATCAATCAGTCAATAATGAGACGATGGTTGACGTGGATGGTTGTGCTGTCTACCGCTACTATACTGCTACCACTACTATTTCAACCGCCCCATATAAGTTGGACTTCCTCTACTTCTGCCAATACTGCAACTTCAACACTGGGGCTGCTACTACTGCATCTACTTACTAGTGTACTACCTAATACTGCTATCGTATAAGGTAAAATAGTAGCATTGAGTCTATCTATCTATCTATCTATCTATCTATCTATCTATCTATCTATCTATCTATCTATCTATCTATCTATCTATCTATCTATCTATCTATCTATCTATCTATCTATATCTATCTATCTATCTATCTATCTATCTATCTATCTATCCTATCTATCTATCTATCTATCTATCTATCTATCTATCTATCTATCTATCTATCTATCTATCTATCTATCTATCTATCTATCTATCTATCTATCTATCTAAAGCATACGTGGGGACATTCTCATCATCCAATCTCGGTTACCCGTGCGCCGTACCCTTACACGCCACATCACACTTACCACGTGACCCTGAAGACTGTGGCCGTGTGGAGCGCGGCCAGCGAGGCGGCAAGGTGCACCACGGTGAGCGTAAGGTTTGGAAGGCGCGCCCGGTCGTAGCTGAGCTTGCAGGACACCACGACGGCCACGGCTAGGCTCAGATTGAGCGCCGAGACCAGGGGCACGCCCAGCGACAACGCGCCGTGGCAGGTCGCGCAAGCACGTTGCGACAGTGGCGCCACCAGATAACACCACCATCGCCGTTGCCTGTGACGACGTTGGGAGCCGCACCGCCAGGGGGAAGCGGGACCTGCCGGCGGCGGCGGTGTTGTCGAGTCGGCAACGCCTGTCGGAAGGCTGGGCGTCGCGGTCAGGAGGCTCGCCGATGCGCCTATGGCCTTCCCCACCGGATCCAGGAAGGGCAGGGCGGACTTGTCGGCCGGCAGGCCCATCTCTGCATAGTTTCGGAATGGTCAACTGATTCAGTTTGTGGGCTAGGCAGTGTGAATCCGAACTGTTTTCTTTTTTTTTATAGCTAAGAGTGCTTTGTGCTGTCTTGAGCTGTCGTTGTACTAAAGAAGAGCACTCTGGATTTGAAATGATTGCAAGTTCGCTGACTGTTACCTCCGCGCTACCACGTTTCAGGTGATTAGATTCGTGTATGATTCATGATAAACACATAAGAACCCAAACTGTAGGGGTGTAGCTGGACATCGTTGTCGTAGAAAGGTGAGGCGAGCAGTACTATTTATGCATTTTCGTGCGCGTCATTGTGTATGTGTACATGTATATGGTCGTGCAAAACCGAAAAAAAATCGTAGTGTGAAATTTATCTGTCTACGCCAATGCCAGACTGGTATGCAGTATAGGAGGACAGGCTGTATTGTTTTCGTGGCGTAAGGTTAACTATGGGAATACAAAGCTGTTTAGTGTCACAAAACCCGAACCTCGTTACTGCGTACTATGAGTGACTGATATTAGGACAGTGGTGGTACAAAACAGCGCATACTTGTGCCAATTATGATATTACTAGGCGCTGCTGGTTTAGTACCAGCTCCTTTCTGCCAAGTTAACCATTCCAGCACTTTAAAATGCATTCTTGTATGGTCAATCAATCAATGATTCAGTCGATCGATCGACTCACGTAAATTCTCTCACGATCGACTCACGTAAACAAGTTTGCCGTGTCGTCAGCGCTGAGGATCCAATACAACTTTCTTTATATTAAACATGACCAAAAAATCAATGGATAAATCATTCACCTAGGTGGCGTACATTAACAGGTATACGCGTGGCTTTTCATACTGGTTCAATAGGTTTTTATATGTTGAGCTTACGCTTTAGGGTCGTTAAACATAAAACCAATCTATCTATCAATCGATCAATCAAAGCAGACGTTTGGGCAAGGCGACTTCTCGAGGACACATACGAAGAACAAGTCTCCTTGCCGAAACGTCGGCTCAGTGTCGCGCTGCTTTCCTCGTTCAACTGCTTATATTTTTTATCGATACTCGAAATGGCGCTCGCAAGAACACACCGTGTTCTTCGAGGTATAGCGCATCCAGGACGGGACAGAGAAGAAAACACAGAACACATACACGGCGCTAACTCGTTCTGTGTCTTCTTCTCTGTCCCGTCCTGGATGCGCTATACCTCGTACAACATGAATAACCAACAAGCCCGCCGTGCAACCTTAGTCGACACCGTGTTCGCACGCATGTACCGTCGTAAGTCGCCTTGACGTCATCTCGACGGCGTCCGAAGTCGCCTTCCGACGGCGACGCGACGCTCTGGGCGTCCGCAGACGCGGTCGATGAGGACGCCCGCATCGGCGTCTTCTGGTGGTGCACGTCTTCTGCGGCGACGCGCCGTCCACCTTCCCACTGCATCGGTGACGGCGGCTCGCGGAGCTGGCGATGGCGTCGCATGGAATGCGTCCTGACCCTGTGCAAGTCGATCGGCGGCTTCAGGAGGGTCGGCAGTGGTTCGTGCCCCGGCACGAACGCCTCCTGATCGGGAGAGATCATGCGCTTTGCTCGCTCGTTTGGCCTAATCGCTCTTCGCGTTCGCCTGTCTTCTCCTTCTTCATCTTCTCCTTTCGTGGCCCATAACCGATGCAGGGGATTGGCCGAGTGTTCGGTGAAAATTTTCAGTATTTCTTCGCAATACATTGGGCAAGGAACGGGTGATATAACAGGCTTTAGTACAGAATAATAAATATTTAAAGGATGAAGAATTTCGCTCGATATTCTTTCACACTGACTGATGAATTCCTTTATGGAATAGAAAACATCCGTGCGACTGTAGCCAAGAGTAGGGGCGCCAAAAGAAGGAACAACTACAACTGAAATGGAAAACGCTACGATTCATCTTAGGCAAAGGCATAAGTGACCATGTGATTCTTGTTGAAACCGGTTGGTACACAGGTTTAAGATGAATATGCTAGGAATATAGGACCTCGCCCTAAAAGCTGACGTTGTAAAAATGCAATAAAAACTGTACAAGCAGGCAATATAATAGGAAGGCAGGTTTTTTTTTAGTAATGGTTTGCAAGAAGCCACATAAGACCGGACGTAATATAGCCAAGTGCTATAGCGGGGCTATAGCACTTGGCTACATCGGGGCTATAGCGTCTACTAACAGTATTTTGGTAGACAAGGACGCGCAGTGCTGCTATACTATGTTTATTTGTTTGTTTGTTCGTTTAATACCCACAGGGCAATACAAGCATCATAGGAAGAGGGGGGGGGAAGGGAAGTATTGAAAAAGTACATGAAAAACGCAGGTTTACAGGTATGCAAAAGAGACGATACAATTTTAGATCACTCTATCACAAATATACACAGCAAGAATCGAGCACAACTTCATGACAGGTGTGAAATATGTCGTGAAAACGAGAAAAGAAAGCAGAAAGCGCGATGATAGTTAATTGCTACGTAAAAATAATTACAACAAAGCGTGGTAGGGGTAAATGGTACATGCGCAAGATACAGAAGGCGCATTCTGAAAAATTGACTCACGACTTTTCTCAAATCGACACGTATACGCAGTCTTCGCCGACCGAAACTTCGAACAAGAAATTTCGAAGTAGAGCAGGTTTTGAGAGCGATAACCCGACAGTACACAAATCTCGGACTTCTAATCTTATCTTTGCCTAAGATGGTCCGACCCTCGATAAAGCGCGTCAACTGGAAAAAAAAAAAAAACCATGTTGGCATTAAGCGTGCGTTGAGTAACAAGAATGGGTCGACTTGAGTTAGCTAACTTGTTCGCATTTGAAATGTCGATGGCTGTATGCGAGGTGTTTTACGCTGGCCGTAGGACGGAATGCCTCGCTCATGGTGCGCAGATTTGCATTTACACAAAGCTTCCTGCGCTTTTTTTTCTCTAGCATCCCGACTGCCACCTCGAGGCAAGCGTACGCCACTATGACTGAGTGTGCGCGCGTGTATAATGTGCTGGGTTTATCTCTCTTCCCTTTCTCTTCTCTATCTTTCATCTCCCCACCCCCCTCCCATGGGCAGGGTAGCAAACCGACTGCATATAGGCTCGTTAACCTCCCTTCCGTTCTTTTCCTCCTATTTTTCTTCCTTCCTCCCATTTGGCGTGCATCCGCGGTAGTAAGGCTGCAACCCGTTGCAGACGTGACTTCAATGAGTAATTGACTAATTTGCGACTTGTTATCGCATTTTGTAGTTTGTTCATTCACAGATCAAAGTTCCGGTGTTCGTGTTTTTATTGTTTGATTTAAGCCTCCTTTGCGACGCACTAGCTTCATTCAGTTCCATTTCTTCCACCGGATAAGCCGATTACGTCATGGCAAGGCCGCTCTTACGAAATCTGCGTAGAACACTGGATTTAAGTGGACCCGATAATCCCCACTGCCTGCTTAAAATAACGGCTTCGCTAAGTACTATAGTGTGACTTCGCGTACGACAGAAAGGGAGCCGTTCGAGGGGACCGTTCATTTGTTGGACAAAGCCAAACGAAACCAGCAAAAAGATTGACCAGGAAAAGCACTCGGTTTTGGGTTGAAATGGATACGAGAATCTATAGTGTCTGCTTGGAATATTGCTTTCGCTAAACCTTCACGCCCTTTTCCTCATTGAATTTAACGATTTTGTTTAGTGGTAACGCCTCGTTCTTTAGATATATATTTGCTTATTCGACTGTCTACCACGTGATCACAAAGCCAAGCTTCCAAACACGCGGCTTCGGATTGGAATGCAGGTCCGAGAATCCAGACGGAGGTTCGCTTAGAATAGCTGGTTTCATTACAAAGTATAAACCGTCTGCCACACCTCGTGCGAACAATTTTCTTTTTGCCCTTGCCTCACGCGATTTATGTCGTCTGTTGGACATCATTCGCACTCGCATTTTCTCGGAAGATTCGGAGAACTGCGAGACTACACATACACGAGAATATATCGGCACCGTGGACGTGCGTACAAATCTTAATGAACTCGTGAAACGGTTTGGCTTGCGTCTTTGGATCTGACCCAAGTTTCGACGTTCGCTCCTTGTTTCGACGTCTCTCACGTGACCAGGAACGCGTACGCCATTCATTACTCGGGATCTTGCTGTGCCGTTTGTTCCTCCCCCCGGTTCGATTTCGACGTGCTCGGCATGATAATGGTTCCAGGAACGTTAATTGCTTGGAGCCGGTGGACGTGAATTGTCTTGAAATTAGATAGGCCACTCCCCGCTCACATAATGAACGATACAGCGGCCCCGTTGACACATTATATGCACGTCGCATCCGCGGAGGCTTCTATGACGTAACTAGGCCACGTGAGACGCGGCGCTTCCATGCGCTTGACCGGAACAATGGACCACCGCGTAATCCTTGGCTCAGTGCGGCGGGATCTTTGCTAGCGGCGTGGACGACTGGCTTCGGCCGCCATCATTTCTTCTTTCCTCTGTTTATCTAGTTTCTATCCATTGGCCACGTTTCTGATTTGCCTGTCCCGACTCGCTTTCGGTGTAACCGTTTTTTCTTACGTGCGTATGGTTAGCAGACGATGCGGGGCATCCGTAGCAGACGATGGAACATGCAACCCAAGCAGACGACGCGCACGGCGCCGTATAGCGGACGACTAGCGTGAAATTCAAGTGATGTGTTGCACGTGTAACGCGAGCAGATGACGTTGCAAGCATCGAAAGCAGGCCAGAGTGGTGTTGTAGCACACACGCCCCGAACCGACGACGTATAACGCAACTCAAGCAGACGGTAAACGATGAAGTCGTTGCAGACGACGTGTGCGAAGTCCCAACAGACGTTGCAGGTTAGAGGAGCAGCAGAGCAGAAGGCGCTGCGAGCAAGGAAAGCATACGGTCGTTATATGTTTCTGACGTGCGTGCAGCTTTGCTACGTTCGCTGCAATAGTTTTCGTTTCTTTATTCCGTGTCGGATAAACTGAAGATGCCTAAAGCGTTCAAGTTGCACCGGTCGCGTTTACAAGTGACAATAAGCCAGACGGGTATACACAGACACCAATGACGTACTGATGACGCTGTAAAACTACTGGTTGCCCAAAAAAGCATGGTTATGACGTCATGGGTGGCAACAGCGTCTGCTCGAGTTTTTTAACCGATTCTTGAATCACGTGCGCGCACTGACTTGCGAATCAACGGAAGTTTGGATCAATGAAATTCTCGAACTTCCAGCGGGGAGGGGGTGCTATAAATTTAAACCACCGACTAGCTGTCACGTCGATTCTGATGTTTTGGCGCGCAATCTAATGACTGGGAGTGGGGTGTTGACCTTCTATTCTAATACACAGCCACATCTTGAAAACGTGGTTTTGAAAATCTATTTTACCGTTTAGAATCTCTTATTGTTTCGGTTTATTTTTCATCGAAAGGAAGTGATGCTTTCGGCTTCTGTTCAGGAAACGCTGCAAGGGAGTGCCCGTTATCAGCTGTAGTAGAGACGTGGGGAGAAGTCTGACACCCTCTAATTAACCCAAGTGTAATTAACCCATCGCAAGAGCCTCAAATGACAGTGCGTCCCGTAACCCTATCACCACCACTAGCGTTAGAGAGTTTGCACAAAGCAAGCAGTTGACAGCGTCTGCACTAAGGCAAGGGGCGTAGCAGACGACATATGAACCGAAAGCAGACGACAGCAGCATTTCGACCGGGAGACGCTTCGTCATCAGCGGCTCTTCGTTTTGCCTTTTGTCTTTGCGAACAAAAGCGTGGCGAGAGGGAAAGACAGGCCTCCCCGCCCTTTCGAAGAATGCTGGGACGGGCCGGAGCACTTTTCAAAGGAATCGACGTTGAGGCGTGTAGTCTTGAGACTTCGCGAGAGCTTTTGTTGCGGTTCGCAGTTCCCGCACTTTCACGTCTCGAGCGGGGCCAGGGCGGCGAGAGAGCACCGCTCGTCTGTTTCTACTCCGGCGAGCAGACGACGTATGAATGAAAGAAGTGTCGTATGCTACGGGCCTTTCAAAAGGTGGCCTCTCTGTCGCGAGGCTTAGCTGGGTATACTCTCTTTTCTTCCCTACTCTCACCGTCGCTTGAGTTAAAAAGAAAATAGAACACTCAGGTGAAACGCTTTGGGATTCCGCGATGGCTGCTGATGGGCGCGGCTTTGCCCTTCTCGAAAATCCCTCCTATCCAACGGCTTCCTTTGTGTGTGTGTGTCCACCCTCTCCCCTCCGTGCCTTTGGTTTCGCACCACTGACCCAGCATCGTTGTCGTCTTGGCAGCTCCTTCTGGCCCCAAGTGACTTTTTTTAACGACTATGGCTCCGAAAAAGAAAGACGTGCTTATCTTTAGTGATCTGTTGGCACCGATACGTGAATGCGCGTTGATCCTTTCTTCCCATAGTACCGTATCGCTAAGGCGACCGTACATTTTTTTCTTCGCGTCGAAAGAGGTACCGTTCTTTTCTTTCTTTCTTTTTTTTTCGGAAAATGGGTATTTTCATCGTTTCTTTTTGCAGGAAGTTCGGTTCTTATATTTGCCGCTACGGACTAAATGGAGCTTGCCATTGCAAGTATAGACGAACGTGCCACGTGCGTAAAATTCCATATCGCGCCATTCAAAATTTCCCAGTATTTGTAGATGGAACTCGGGCCCTACTTATCGGTCCTCGCACGATAGGCGTATCAGGTGCCCGGGAAGAAATTGGGTCGCAAGTTTCAGGCATGCGCTTAGACGGCGTATACTAACACCAAACTACGAAGGCGACATCACTCCACCATTCAGATCTACCATATACGGAGGCAGCTGTGACCAAGTATGGAGCTCGGGAGGTGCTGATACAATAGCTTGCCAATTTTTAAAAACTCGTCATCATCAGCAGCCTGATTTTGTCTACTGCAGGGCAAATGCCTCTGCCGTGTTCCGTTAGTCAACTCGGTTCAGTGCTTGTTGTTGCCTCTTTACAGCCGCAAACTCCCTAATATCATCTGCCCGTCTAACTTTCTGTCTCCTCCTCACCCGCTTGCGTTCTCTGGGAATTACGGGCAGAAACAGCGCACAAACTCACGGGACGAAGAGAAGAGACACAAACAAGCGCTGACTCTCAACTGAAGAATTTATTGAAATATACAAGTTATCTGAACACATCTGGGATCCAGTCAGTTACCCTTAATGACTAGCGGTTATCCTGCCTACTACAATTCCTCCTCCTTATTTCAACTACAATATCCTTAACCCCGGTTTGTTCCCTTACTCACACGGCTCCCTTCTTCTCTTTTAAGGTTACAGCTATAATTTTTCTTTCGATCTCTTTCTGTGTCGTCCTCGATTTAAGCTGAACCCTCTTTGTTAGTCTCCAGGTTCCCGCTCCGTAGATATAAGTATACCGGCCAGATCAAGCTGCTATGTACCTTCATTTTGAGGGATAGTGGAAATTTATATACCAGTCATAATTTGAAAGTGCTTGCTGAATGTGCTCAACCATAGTTACTTCAATCTAGTTGTTCGGCTCCGTGGTTACTACCTGTCCTAAGTAGATACACTCTTTCACAACTTCAAGTGCACTGGTACCTAGCCTGAAGCGCTGTCTCTTCCGAGGTTGTTGTACATTACTTTCGTTTTCTGCACATAAATTTCAAAACCTACCATTCTGCTTTTTTTTCTGACTGCGTAGTTATGAGTTTCAATTCGTCCCCTGAGTTACTCAGCAATGCAATATCATCGGCGAAGCGCAGGTTACTAAGCTACTCTCCATTAACTTTCATGCCGAACTCTTCCCATTCTAGGACTATGAAAACCTCCTGTAAGCACGCGGTAAATAGCAGAGGAGAGATTGTATCCCCTAGTCTTACACCCTTCTTTATCGGTATTCTGTCGCCTTCTTTATGGAGCACTATGGATGGCAGTTGATCCTCTGTAGATTTGCAAAATATCCCATGCCAAATTTGTTATAAGAAAAGGTAAATAGACGTCCATGGAAGCGCCCAGACGTAGGCGTGTAGATAGATAGACAGACAGACAGACGGACGGACAGACGGACGGGCAGACGGACGGACGGACGGACAGACGGACGGACGGACAGACGGACGGACGGACGGACGGACGGACGGACGGACGGACGGACGGACGGATAGATAGATAGATAGATAGATAGACGGACGGACGGACGGATGGACAGATAGATGGACGGACGGATGGACAGATAGATAGAGCCCACAGGAGATACGTTAAACGTAACTTGTATCCTGTGGTGGCGAAACTTGAACTATATGCATACATGCACGGGCTTTGGCAGGAGACGCAAAAGGGGCACTTGCACCCCTCAAGGCTCTCCAGCACTTGCCCTCACCCTAGCTACCCCAGTGCTTTCCCCCTGCCTTAGCCGTGATGCAACACTGATTGACACCTTCCCAAACAAAAAAAAAAATATCCTGTCGATTACCATGATTCGCCTGGCTGGCGCATTTTATGTTATTTTTTGTCTACCGCGTGCGGTGGTAGTAGTGTCGCCTGTGAAGCGAAACCGCCTTCCAACTCATGCGCGCAATGGATGGATGGATGGATGGATGGATATGGCTGTACCCTTTAGATCGGGTGGTAGCTGGCGCCACCAAGCCGTAATACTTAATGAACCAAAAACTAGATTTATTTTTTTTCTTTAAAAAGTGAGTTTGAGGATTCGTACTTTGCAGTGAAGGGTTTAATTTTCACTCGTGCCTTGACTTTAGCCACCAATCAGATAACCTCCTTCTAGTTAAGTCTACCCGCTTAGTCTATTTTGCCCTCCCGGTCCCTAAACCCCAGTGCTTTGAAAAGCTCTGCGCCATCATCCTGAACTATAGGGTGAAGCCCTTTACAGAACATTATCAAGTGTTCGGCAGTTTCTTGTTCCTCTCCACACGCACTGCATACTGTGTATACCCCTTCGTATTTGGCCCGATATGTCTTGGTTCGCAGTACTCCCGTCCTGGCCTCAAACAGTAGAGAACTACCCCGAGTATTATCATAGATCCTTTCCTTGGCAATTACCTGCTTAAAAGTTCGATAAAACTCTAGTGCGGACTTCTTAATCATGCCCATTCTCCACATGTCAGTCTCCGTTTCCTTCACTTTCTTCTTAACCGATAGTTCTTTTTGGTTTGGCCACCTGCTGTTTTCTAAGTATTTACCAGTCAACTTCCTGGTTCGCTTCCTCCATTTTGTATCGACATTCTTCATGTACAAGTAGCTGAAAACCTTCCTAGCCCAACGCTCTTCCCGCATTTCTCTCAATCGCTTCTCAAATTTTATCTTGCTGCTAGCTTCCCTGCCCTCGAATGATGCCCATCCCATATCACCCTGTACTCCCTGATTTGGTGTATTCCCGTGAGCTCCTAAAGCAAGCCTACCTATTTCACGTTGCTTAATTTCTAATCTTGCTTGAACTTCTGATCTCATGCACAAGACCGCATTGCCGAACGTCAGCCCAGGAACCATGACCCCTTTCCATATTCCTCTCACAACATCATACCTATTGTAATTCCACAGTGCCCTACTTTTCATGACTGCTGCATTCCTGTTACCTATAGTCGTTACGTATATTTCGTGTTCCCTTAGATACTCGGTCCCATTGCTTATCCATACGCCCAGATATTTGTATTTATCTGTCATCTCTAGCGTGACCTCCTGTATTCTAAGCTCACTACCTTCGTTGTCATTGAAAATCATGACTGCTGATTTTTCCTTACTGAATCTAAAATCTAACCTATCTCCCTCATTACCGCAGATGTCCATCAATCTCTGCAAATCTTCCTTGTTGTAGCGCAGGAATGAAAGGCGCACCGCGCGCCGCCTGTCGGGAACCCGAGTGTTCCGCCGGCACAAAAAGGCTGCAGGACGCAGCAGACACACGGCTAGCTCGCGCGCATCGAATTCGCGTGTCCAGCTGCGGCGTGGCCTATCTATCTATAGGCGTGCGTTCACCTACATCCTCATGGCGCCGGAAGTGGGTAACTCGGAGCTCCGTGAGCCCCACTGCTTCGTTCTTGCTCACTCGAGCGTGTCGGACGCAGCGCCCCCTACATAGACGCGACACCTGGTGGAGGAAAGAAGTAACCGATGGTCGCTGTTGCACGCAACGCCTAACGTGGGCGCTGAAATGGTCGAAGCAAGAACTAAGGAAAGAAAGGCAAGCACAAAAAAAGAAGAAAGGAAGAAAAGTAAGGGAGATGAAGAAGTAACGGTGCACACTCCGAGACCCGTATTTTCTGAAGCGCGTCCGAGGGATGCCTATACATTCGTGCCTTCACGCTTGCACAGTACGTCGTAGTAATACGGCGTGCCTGCAGAATGCTGGAATTGAGAAACGAACGGAAACGAAGAAACAAACAATAAAGAAGATATCGGCGTGGCTTAACACCTTACCTTTTATTTTTCTCTCTCTGGGCCATTACTTTCCGTCATTTTTTTAATTTTTCTTGTACAGCGTCTGCATTTTTTTTTTCTGAGTTCCTCCTTCGCCAAAATAATACGCGCACAAGGATGTACGATTTCCTTTTCAAATAAATAATGTATTTAAATCATCTGCTGCCTGTCTCATTCTCCTTTGTTGATAAGTCCGATAACTTTAAGGTTAAAGTGTTAGATACGTTATCAAGCGCGAAACTTGGATCTTCGCTGATGTTTCGGGGCGTAGACCTCAAATGGAGTAGTGCGAAAAATTGTCATCACATAAGACGTCATTGATCGCGTATGTGACGTCAACATAACGTCATCATAACGTCACTCTATGATGTCACTGTCAGCTCATCGGCACCATCGAACTGCACTTATCATGTGCATAGCGTGTGGGAAACCTATGGTCGTGCACTGACAACTGCGACCGAAATCGCAAACACTTCACCCACGCAGCATTGTAAGTAGGACCAGTGTGCATGGGCCGAAGATCTTGGCAACATTTGATCACGTATACCCCGGTGTCATCCAGTGTTGCTTCTTTGCTGGCTAAGCTTTCTGTTCTTCCTGTTAAGCTTCCTTTGCATGCTTTTAAACGGCGTGCCATTCTATTCTTACCATTCTATGTCAAGAAAACATCACTTGCAAGTGTATGGCAGACGAAATCGTCTGCAAGCCTAGTCCACTCCGAACCGTCCTGCAGACGTGTTGTCTAAATCATTAAGCACGTCTACGAAATCGCATTTGTTTGCTTGTTTTCGTATTTCTTCGATGCACGCTTCAGTCATGCGTTATGTACCCGGTAGACACAGCTGCACGTTTTCCGAGACACGTTGAGTGCAGAAACAAAGCAACGAAATCTTTTTTGCCTTGTCTATATAGGCGCACCGGAAATGGTCACATATTGCCTTTTGGCTTCGGCTTCCTGTCACCTGTATAGGCGGAGTAAGCGGACGTATTTTTCCCTTTTCTTTTTTTTCTCTCCGGAAAAGCGTGCACGTCATGCGCAGGGGGCGCCACGTGTCTCGGCACGCGTTGCACAAGTTTGTTGTTTGTTTCCGGGAGACTACCAAGAACTGTAGACCTTTGCCAACTTGTTGATATGTAGGGTTTAACGTCCCAAGACCACCCATATGATTACGAGAGACGCCGTAGTGGAGGGCTCCGGAAGTTTGGACCACCTGGGGGTCTCTAACGTGCACCCAAATATGAGCACACGGGCCTATACAGCATTTTCGCCTCCATCGAAAATGCAGCCGCCGCAGCCGGGATTAGATCCCGGGACCTGTGGACCTTTGTCAACTTGTCACTTCTGCCATACGAATGATGCTAACGCAATAAAACGCAGGCACGGGACAGTATTTTAACCTAATTACATCACGTGATTACATTCAGTATAATAAAGGCCGCGCATGCTGCTCTCTAAAGCTTGGCGCGCGTGTGTTCAGGACACACTGTACCTATCTGCAGATTTGTTATAGAACCCCAGGTAGTCGAAATTTCCGGAGCCCTCCACTACGGCGTCTCTCATAATCATGTGGTGGTTTTGGGACGTCATACCCCGCATATCAATCAAATTATCGGCAGATTTTTTCCTGCTCACGTAGAAAAAGTCTCGGCGAACCCGTCTAGGTATTTAGGCTCAACCGCGCTTGCATCGGGCAGTGGTGAGGCAATGACCCCTGACCCTTCGATCCTGTACCCCTTTCTCTCTCTCCACTCGTGTCACGCACAAGAGTGCCCGCTCACGCCTATATCACCGAGCTCTGTCGCCGCTTATTAAATTCTCTTCTATA
This sequence comes from Rhipicephalus microplus, assembly GCF_013339725.1. Lineage (NCBI taxonomy): Eukaryota > Metazoa > Arthropoda > Arachnida > Ixodida > Ixodidae > Rhipicephalus > Rhipicephalus microplus. The sequence continues at coordinate 113,423,332 of NC_051174.1, read as the reverse complement.
CCCCCGCAGAAGAAAGCATGCGTATCTAATGATTCGAAGGAAGGCCTCGGGCATTTGCATATCCAACCCAGGATGAATACGCCCCCTACTGACGGCCACAAGCCAGAACTTCCTTATTCCGCTATCGCGAGAAACATATCAATTTCCGTTTTTTTTTTGCGCGAGATAAGATCAACATTAGGCAGTTTGTAGTTGGCTTCTAGATTCTTGAATAGATAGTGATAGTGTTGATGTCGCTGCAAGCGGCGTTAGCTCGGTGGACCCGGCTTCGCCCGGGCGTCTCTTTGTCTAATGCTTGCCAAAATATCACTTACGCCAGTGCTTCGATTGCGGTCTGTATAGCGTTTGCGGCCGTGTGAATCCTTCGTTGCGTGTCCCGTTTGCCTTGCGGTTTTTTTTTTGGTTGGCTGGAGGCGATGCGAGGCGGAACTCATCCGCTATTTGCTGAAGACATTTGTCGATTTGTTTGCCGTGCGTTTATTTTGTTATTGTCTCCTTTTTGGGGCTCCAACTGCGGTGCTATAGACGGAGGTTGGGAAAGACGTCGTGGAGGGGTCGCGGTCAGTCGGTTCCGGGTCACACAGCGCGCCGCGACCGCTGGGAATGCACACACAAAAAAGGATATTAACATTGGAATAAAAAAAAAGAAAAAGAAAAGACGCAGACGCCCGGTTTAGAAATGGCTGCGGCGATGGTGGCACCTTTTTATGGCGGGGAACGCTTTTGAATCCTATACACTCCCGGCAAGGATATGATGCGGAAGTTCGGAAAGTGGATGCTGCTGGTCTCTTTTCCTTTCTTTCTTTCTTTCTTTCTTTCTTTCTTTCTTTCTTTCTTTCTTTCTTTCTTTCTTTCTTTCTTTCTTTCTTTCTTTCTCTCTTTCTTTCTTTCTTTCTTTCTTTTTTTTCTGCAATGTCCGTTATTCATTTTATATGCGGAATTATACGTCATAGCGTACTCATCCCCAGTACGACTACACGATTTGCTAACGGTGACCGGTGGTGGTCTGGCGTACCGAATTCCTCCGTATATTAGAAGCATTAGAGGCACACACAGTATACCACGGAATGCTGTGTGGAAGATCGTACGTAGAGTGCTGTTCCAATTGATATTTTTTTGCATTCTGCGGTACGTATTCCGTAGTATCTAACAGAAACAGTAATAGTACGCGAAAAAAAAGAGACGTTGCCGCGGTATACGAAATAGTATTTGGTATTTCGCGGTATACTTGTACCGTAGTACGTAACAGGAACAGTACATGCCGCAGAATACGCAATAGTATTCAGTACTATATGCATGAGGGAGCTTTCGAATAGCGTGCGCAAGCTTTGCGTGCGTTGCGTTGGCTACCACTGTGCATGCGTCATAACGCTAACCGCCGTTAGCGTTTGCGGTCCGCCCCGAATAAAAAAAAAACCGATATGGCCTCGCACGTGCCGCGCTAAAAGTGACGACACGGAACAAACGGAATGGTATGACGTATTGCGTGGTGTCGGTATAGGTCTCCTAAATTAGCTAAGGCGTGGCCTCCGTCCGTGATCCAAGCCGTGGATATTGCCAAGACACCGGCTATTGTTGGTTGTGTTTGGCTACATCGTCGTTTGTGAAGGTTCGTTAGGGCTGATATGGGTGAAGCTGGAGCAAATACCTCGTAATGTGGGCTGAAATTCACTTACCGGTGGTCGATGTTGAACTAACTGTATGTGTGTGTGTGTGTAAATCTGTTCTACGTGTACCTGTGCATCCGTGAATCTATTATTTGTGTGCAGTACGAGGTGGTCGAAAATTTCCGGAGCCCCGCGAAGTGGCCGACAGGCTTGGCCTGGTGTTTCCGACGTGGGAACGGCTCACTGCGCGTTCGGGTGCGTCCCGCAGGACCCCAATAAAGTTATTTCAATCAATCAATCAATCAATCAATCAATCAATCAATCAATCCCACTACTTCAGGCCTCAGTCATGTCGTGGTTCTGTGGCGTAAAACCTCAGACGTTATCGTCACTCGAAATTACCCGCCGCGGTGATCGAGAGACTAAGGTACTCGGCTGCTGATTAGCAGGTCCCGGGATCGAATCCCGGCTTCAGCGGCTGCATTTTAGATGGAGGCGAAAATGCTGTAGGCCCGTGTGCTTGCACGAAATCGCACTTCTCTAAAAAGCACGCCGAATGGGACAGACCCTTAAGGACGACGTGTGGAAGGAAGTAATCGCATGTCACGGTCATGATGCATTAACTGCCCTTTACCAAGGTCGTTGTGAGAGGGCAGTGGTAGACATGAAATGCGTGTTGTTGACACCTACGAAGCATGTGACCGTGGCGCAGTGGCTTGCGTGCCCGACATTTTGTTGTCGTGGAACAAGAGGTCATGGGTTCGGATCCCGCTGACGAAACTTTATTTCTTTTTCTGATCATGCGTATGCTTTGCGTCATTTACGTGACGGAAACACGTCACTGAAATCTTGGTGGACCCCCGAATAAAACACTTTCGGGTTTAAAATATTGGCTTTCGCCTTCCAGTCGTCTTAGGCGAGTGTATGAGAACACCTGTGCGTTTTCAATTGATTGATTGATTCATCCATCCATCCATCCATCCATCCATCCATCCATCCATCCATCCATCCATCCATCCATCCATCCATCTTTCTCACTTGGTTTGTTCGTCTGTGGCTCCATCCATCCGTCCGTCCGTCCGTCCGTCCGTCCGTCCGTCCGTCCGTCCGTCCATCCATCCATCCATACATCCATCCATACATCCATCCATCCATCCATCCATCCATCCATCCATCCATCCATCCATCCATCCATCCATCCATCCATCCATCCATCCATCCATCCATCCATCCATTTCTGTCACTTTGTTTGTTTGTTTGTGGCTCTGGGCGTGTGTGCTTCACTAACCTGAAGCTGCCCAACGCAGTTTTTTTTGGTCGCTTCCTTTCAATCACCCTCGGTGAGGGGGGGGGGGGGGTCCGTTGCCGACGACTAGCCGTCCGGATAAGCTAGCGCTAGATGGCACAGATGACCCGGAACGTGAACCATACCGTTGCCGCACGCATATAGAATAACCATACGCTCGTCCGTGCCCCCCCCCCCCCCCCTCCTTCACATTCGGTACCTTCCTACACGATAGTACACGACTACGTACGTCCGAAGAAGAAAATGAGTGGGTGAGTTCTTTAGAAGGGGGCAGTGGCGAAGGTACTTGATGGAGGGGTTGTTGTTGTTCTCTATTGAATATATATACCTCACCTTCATGACCGTCACGTTTGGATAGACTCTCCCTCCCACAACTCCGTCGGGGAGGTCAACGTAAAGACTAGAGATGGGAAGAGTAGTAAGAGTAAGAGAGAGGAGTTGTTCTCTATTGAATATACACACGTCACCCTCCTGACCGCCGCGTATGGGTTCCCTCCCCCACCGCCAGCTCAGCCTAGGAACGTAGGAAGTCGTTGGGAGGAGAGTTAGCAGAGAGTGGAAAAGGGAGTAGCAAAAGTAAGAAAGAGGAGTTGTTGTTCTCTATTGAGGATGTATACGCCACCTTTCTGACCGTCGCGTATGGATAGGTGCTCTCCCTCGCCCACCTTCACCTTAGCCGAGGAAGTCGCTGGAGTCAGCCGAGGGAGGGAAAAGGAGTAGAAAGAGTAAGGGAGAGGAGTTGTTCTCTATTCAATACATATACGTCACCTTCCTCAGCGCCGTGTGTGCGGACAGTATCCTCCTTACCTCTCCCTCCTCCATCGGGGAAGTGAACAGCAAGGGTGTTACTGAAGGGGGAAGAAGAGTAGCAAAGGTAAGAAAGAGTTCATTGAATATAGCGTACGCATCACCTCTGCAGTCGTCGTATGTAGTAGATACAGGAACTCCTCCAGGGGGGAGAGGGGAAAGAAGGAAGGCGACGAGCGCTGGCGCATCGTGTCTTTTCTCTGTGTCATCCTCCTTCTCTCTCTCTCTCCTTCGCTCTCCTCCTCCGCATTCTCTTCGCCCCCTTTCCTCGTCTCCTGGGCTTTCTTATCTTAATGGGGGCGAAGCGCCGCAGGGCCACTTCCTACACGGGGCTTCCCTGTGGCGTGGGCTCGCCGTGCTCTTGCTCTTCTTCTCCATCACAATGCCGGCGTCCGCAACGGAACGCTAAAGAACGCAATGGCGTCTTCGTGAAGCGTTCACGGATGGCGCCTGTTATTATAATCGTGCGTGCTCAACTTCCCCGCGGAAAGAGCCTAGTAGGTGAGAAGGCTGATCTTTCCAGAAAAAGAAGGGTAGAAAACAGTAACGACGCTCTTGTCGACGCCCTGACCCTGTCTTCTTCTTCTTCCTATTATTACAGGTTATACGCGTGAGTCATGTGATTTTTGTTCGAAATGAATCTCGCGTTGAGCTTATTCTTCTATTGAATATGAATCGTGTCAATCCTGTATACGATTATGTGCGTGCCTTGCTGACTTCCTATAGACGGGGCCGGGGTTGTGAGGATGTTGTCGGAGAGAAAGATCGTAATAAACACAGGAGAGAATCCGCAATTATGCTATTGCGCTGCGTATTTTTCTTCTTTTTCAACCTTCGGTGATGATTGTGCATGAAGTCGCATGACGCGAAAACGCTACTATATTTTTTTTGAACATGTGCACGTTGGTACTTACTTCAGGGATTTCCAAAGCTAAGGCTGCTTCGTCACGTCAGATAGAGTTTCTTCTTATTTTTCTCCGGGATTTGAACGCGGCGAAAACCGTTTAAGGGAATAATAATAATAATAATAATAATAATAATAATAATAATAATAATAATAATAATAATAATAATAACGGGGTGCCAAACATATATACGGGAGAAAGAAACATCACATGCATAGGTGCCGGTGAATTGCGGATTTGATAACAGGGCTAGCCGACATTCTAGCTGAAATTTCGAAACTAAATGTACCTGGGCACGTGACGTCATGCAATGGACAGATAACCACTGGTGAGTTGAGAGGGACGGAATGGAGACGGATACCAAGCGATGGGAAACGCAGTCGGAGAAAGGCAGGAGGTTAAATATGAATTTGTATAATTAAAGAAGGTTGCAGGGATAAGATCGAATCAGCTCTCATAGGATGTAGTGGAGGTCGTTCGGAAAACCTTGTCAGGCTTTTCGTTCATGCAGCGAATATGCAATATACTTATGATAATGACGATGGTGGTTGTCTTAAAGGGACATTAAAGTGAAAGTAGGATGGCGCGTAGACAGGATAACCGCTGGTCGTTAAGGGTAACTAACTGGATTCCCAGAGGCGGCAAGCGGCTTAGGGGGAGACAGAAGGTTAGGTGGGCAGATGAGATTAAGATGTTTGCGGGTATAAATTGGCAGCAGCAAGCACAGGACCGGGTTAACTGGCGGAACATGGGAGAGGCCTTTGTCCTGAAGTGGACGTAGTCAGGATGTTGTGTTTGTTGTTGTTGTTGATGATGATGATGATGATGTCGTTTATATTAATAACTCGCACTCTGAGAATTAGAATGTCGTCAATTTTATCACTCTAGCCCCACCGCGGTGGGGTTAAGGTACTCGGCTGCTGACCCGCAGGTCGCGGGATCGAATCCCGACTGCGGCAGCTGCATTTCCGATGGAGACGGAAATGCTGTAGGCTCGTGTGCTCAGATCGCGCGTTAAAGAACCCCAGGTGGTCGAAATTTCTGGAGCCCTCCACTACGGCGTCTCTCATAATCATATGATGGTTTTGGGACGTTAAACCCCACATATAAATCGATCAATCAATCAATTTTGTCATTCTAAGTTTATTAATAATGGGTGAAATCAAGGCCAAAGTTTTCATTTTGAATTTCGTGTCGAAATCTGACCCCCGTGTGACGTCACAGATTTCAGATTCTACATTTCCTGTTTTGGGTGACATTGGCCCAAATAAAAAAATCCTCAAACTTGGCACGCTAAGCCTATGTCAGCTTGGAAGAACGATGTACTTGATTTTTTACTGATTAACAGATGCGTAGAACTTAGAAAACTTTGTCATAATCTGCGGCGTCCCGGCGTTCGGTGCGGCATTTTTGAGGTGGCGTCGCCACCAGCGTTTACTTTTCGCGCGTTTTTTTTTTTTTTGACTTACCAAGCGCCTTCTGGCAGCAAAAGTGGTGGTTTTGGAATCATCAGAGTAATTCATTCAAACGATAAGAATAGCTTGTCTCTTTAGCGTCCCTCGAAGACATCGTTTGACAAACTAATGACTATTATTTCTCTAGGAAACAGGTATATGCACTACACTCTAAAAAAAGAGCGAGTAAAAAGGGTGTCTTTTTGTCCCACAACAATAATCGTCATCTATATTGCGTTCATTCCTTGCGCTATCGCCCCGCGCCCGGTACATTCCGGTCACGATCGACATGCCCATTATCAGGGTTACATTGCATTCTCGATAGGAAAGTGGCCAGCGCCGAGATTTCAAGAAAGGAAGCGCACGCAAGCCTGATGACTATTGTTGTTGTGGGACAAAAAGACACTCTTTTTACTCGATATTTCTTTAGAGTGTAGCAGTAACATCCCCCCCCCCCAAAAAAAAAAAACGCAGCGCATAACATATCGAGGCCATCATCGCACGTCTTAGCTGCAGGTCATGGTCTACCTGACGATTGTGCACGTATGTAAGATATCGGCTATGCGCGCGTGCGCGCGTTTGTCTATTGTCTCTTTTTGTTTTCGGTTGCGACCTTACGGCGCTCTCGCTCTGTCCCAAAGCTTGAACGTGCGCGTATACCACTCTGTGCGGATAATTGTACGCGGATGCGTAGCATACCGGTTTTCAACCCGCGCCGAGCTCGCGTCCTTGCGTCGATGAAATAACGCTTTCGTTTACCCTTACCCCCCTCTCTCTCTCCTCTCTGCATAGCATCCGCTATCGTTTGTTCTCTGGGGTTACCGCGTTTGTCCGTATGTAGGACGCAGCGCGGAAGAATTCCGGATGTGCGTTCTATTTTCCGATCGAAAAAAAATATATATATATGGGACGCGTGCATCCGGTCTAACTTACAGTGTGGTGGCGACGACCTTTAAAGAAGAGAGAGAATGTGTTTGTGATGCCTCACTGCCACGGTCGCACTCATTCTTGCAAGCCCAGGACGTAGTACTTTCGTTTCGTTGCAGATCCGCGCGAACAATGCACTATACATGCGTGTGTGCGAAAAAAGACGAGGAAAATTGCACGGTTCCTTACGTACTTGTCTAAAAGTGTGATTGCGTGGCTGTCTGTCTGTCTGGTTTTAAAGTGTTGGCGCAACCCACCACAGGGGATCGGCCATGCAACGGACGGTACCTTTTTAAATGCGAATCGTGTCTTTGAGTACCGTGAGAACTTTTGGCGTCTATCTATCTATCTATCTATCTATCTATCTATCTATCTATCTATCTATCTATCTATCTATCTATCTATCTATCTATCTATCTATCTATCTATCTATCTATCTGTCGTCTGTCTGTCTATCTATCTGTCGTCTGTCCATCGTCTGTCTATCTATCTATCTGTCGTCTGTCGTCTGTCTATCTATCTGTCGTCTGTCCATCGTCTGTCTCGATAGATAGATAGATAGATAGACAGATAGATAGCTAGATAGATAGATAGATAGATAGATAGATAGATAGATAGATAGATAGATAGATAGATAGATAGATAGATAGATAGATAGATAGATAGATAGATAGATAGATAGTCGCTTGCTTCTGGGCGCTCTCGTGATCACCCCCCGTAACTTGGCGTGAACCAAAATTAATATGGAAGGGCAATATGGCATGATGATAATGACGCGCTGGTCAACAAATGAGTAATGTCGCAATCCCGTTGCACACGCCGTCAAACGCTTCCCGCCAGACAGTGACTCATACCCGCGGGCGGGTATATATGGGCCACAGCTGATTGACACTCAGCGTCATACCCGCGGGCGGGTATATATGGGCCACAGCTGATTGACACTCAGCGTCTACCCAGGAACGATCAGAACACGCATGTAAATAATTAACGTCAGGGTCCCAGCAGGAATCGAACCCAAGCGTTCTGCGTATCCGTCAAGTATTATACAACAGAGCCACGCCTGTCCTCGGAACTGCTTTTCAAATAGACACTAATGTTCGTGGAATGTGAGTTGTGGTTGCAGGGCTGGCTATCTGATTTACAAAGCTTGCGTATCACGTCGGGTTAACGTCAATTCTAGTTGGGTGCCGTGCGCTGGAGTTGCTTTATGTAGCAGTGTCTAGGGCTACCATCCTCGCGAGCACCAGCGCTCCATATCAGCTTATCGTTTATGGTGTTCCTGTTGGCATCGCTGCGCAAGTGCAAACAGTTGGTTATATAAACATCTGCAACTCTTGAACGTATACCTGTGCGTGCAACACTTGTACATATATTTAGCGTCATTTCATGACCTGTCGCTCAATTAAAAAATAATAAAACAGGATCACCTTCCCTCCGCATGCTTCGCATAACGTCTATAACCTCTATTCCTAAGGTCCGTGAGATCTGCCGTTTTTTTTTGTTTTTTTAGCTATCCGCAGAATACGATTATAAGTGGGTGTTTTAAAAAATACATTAGTAAAGTGTGGAATAATAATAGAACCAATAAGGTAAATGAAAAATAAAAGGCAACAAGCTAATAGGGTTCACAGTAAAGTGAACCTGCGCCTCAGCTTAACATTCTATTCGCTTTGTTTCCCTTAGAAAATCTCATGCGGCTCCGCAAATGCTCCCTAAATTCACTCAAAGAAAAGCGTCATCTTCTCCCTTTTCAGCCATTGTGTTGATGCCGGATGTGACGTTGGCAAAACTGCGAGAATCACGTTGTGATGGAGAGGGTGAAAATGGTTTATTATGAGAAAAACAAAATCGAGAACAGCATCCTAGCAGTGCATGGTGCCAATGCCGAAGAAACAGTGGAGCTTTCTTTCTTCTAGGTTTTTTTTCCCTTCATCTCCTCCTCATCTTCCTCTCCAGTTTCCTTTCCCAGTTTTTGTGTTTTTTACTCTTTGATTTATTTCTACTTTCCTTTCTCTCTTTTTTTTTGGTTTCTTTCTCTCTCTATTTTTCGCTTGATTCCTTTTTTTCTTGTTTTTATACGCGTTTTTTTTTCTTGCCTTACGCGTATAGTGATGACAGCATATACAACGTTCCAAACCTCTCGATATCATCCCCAAAGCGCTCGAAACACTAGAGCGTATAGAAGACTCCTTGGCATGAGCGCGCGTGACTATGCTGCGATAGATGGCTGGTGCTACATACGGGGTTCGGGTCTGTGTTTACGCTAACCGAGGACAGCGTAGGAGAGTTCGGGCCTAATAAGTGTTCCACACTAAAAAAAAAAGAAAAAAAAAGGAAGAGGTGCAAGCCTCACAGCGGGGCACTTCGTTTGGTTACTACCACAGGGATATATGCTCCACTGTGTTTGGCTACATCAGTGCAACCAAAATATTACCGTGTTATAGTGAACCCTAACCTTTTCAGATCTTTAGTTTGTAATTCGTAGCTATGTCTGTCAGGAAGAAGAGATGGTTTGACCGCTTGCTCAGCAACCACTTTTTGTTTATTGGCAGTTTTATCTCTAAACTAATTTTTCACATTGGCTTTAATTTCATTTTAAGTTTCATCCTGCCGCCCGGTTCTTGGCCCATCCCCCTCGGTGGGTGAGCGCCATCCATCTGAAGTCATCAGCATCAGTCCATGCTGATGATGATGATATGTGGGGTTTAACGTGCCAAAACTACCATATGATGTTATGGTGGAAGGCTACGGAAATTTCGACCACCTGGGGTTCTTTAACGTGCACCCAAATCTGAGCACACGGGCCAAAAATATTTCCGCCTCCATCGGAAACGCAGCCGCCACAGCCGGGATTCGATCCCGCGACCTGCGGATCAGCAGCCCAGTACCATTAGACCACCGCGGTGGCGCGTCAGTACATGCTCCGATCCCCTCTGCAAAGTGGATGATTGATTGATTGATATGTGGGGTTTAACGTCCCAAAACCACTATATGATTATGAGAGACGCCGTAGTGGAGGGCTCCGGAAATTTAGACCACCTGGGGTTCCTTAACGTGCACCCAAATCTGAGCACACGGGCCTACAACATTTGCGCCTCCATCGGAAATGCAGCCGCCGCAGCCGGGAATCGAACCCGCGCCCTGCGGGTGCAAAGTGGATGGGAGCGAGAAGTTTAGGGTAATGTACACCTACATCTGTACATACTACAGGTGGTGTCTGTAGTCCGTAGCACCGTGGGTTGAAGCCGCCAGTCTCGCTCTCAGTACGAATGCCTTCTTAATTTCAAAGAAATATTGCAGATTTACGAGGCGAAGTTGCACGCCGTATACCGTCGATGCTGGTTGAATAACGATGCGGATCGATCGGATCAGGGAACAAACATCTTATTCGAAAAGTTAAGGATAACGTATAGTTGAAATCAAGAATCAGAAATTGACATGCGCAGGACACGTTGAGCGTAGGCAGTAACAGCTGGTCGTTGAGGGTAAACCTGACTGGATTCTAAGAGAAGTCAAACACGCGAGGGTGATAAGGATAGTTAGGCGGGCAGGTGAGATCAAGAAATTTGCTGGTATACAACGAAGCAGCATAAAGCACAGGACCGGGTCAACTTGTTTGGAGGAACAAGCCTTTGCCCTGCAGTGGGCGTGGTCAGGCCGATGATCAGGATGTAACAACACCACGTGTCTTTTGTGCGCTGCTTCATCGTTATCATGACAAACTGACTATATCTAAAGAGTACATGTTAAGAATGCTTCCCTTTTATTCGAAGTTTGAATGATGTGACGTAGTGTGAGGCGTTCTGCTCAGGTGACGTGAATCTCCAACACGTGATGGTGATAGGAAGTTTTTTTTTATGGTATTTTTTTTTACGAATTCGGGAACAAAATGCAGTAAACAGAGATCACCAGAGGCTGCCACTGTAGGTATAGTGGCAGTTCTAACATACGCAGCTGAAATTCAGCGAGCAAATTCAACATTCTAACATTAGGCATGACAGCATATCTTCGGAAAACCCTCAGAAACCAACAATACCAAAAAGTGTATATAGGCCGCCTGCAAAAAAAAAAAAAAAATCTTAGTTCGCTTCGTCATCACGCCACTGAAGGAGAGCTGACAATGCTTTCAACGGCATTCCTAATGAAGACTTAGTATGATGACGATAATGATGACCAGGGCCGTAGCAGAGGTTGTAGGCTTTAGGGTGTCCCAACATCCCGACACCCTACCACTATCCCCCAGCTACACCTTTGGTTACCACCGAGCGATTCAGGCACATATGCATGCATACATTCATGCCGATAGCGATGCATTCGTTGCGGCATTGCGTCTTTCCGGACCGGATTCGCGTTCCACTGCCCGCGCTCTCTCATCCGTCTTTTTGTGCAGCCTCCCCTTTCTCCTTTTGAACTCTCTCCACAATTCCCCCTCTCTCTCCAGCTCTCGATTGTCTCCGCACAACGGGTGCTGAAACGGAGCTCCGCAATTCCTGTTTCAACAATTACGTGCAGCGAATGCGGTAGCGGCGCGAACCGTGTCAGTGTGTATTCCGACACCAAGACCAGTGCAGAAGCGTCGTACTATAATCTCGGAAGCCACGGCGGACTCATTATGAACCGGAAAGATTCCCCATCAGAATCACTGCACCGAAAATGGTCGCTATAGGGTTCAGATGAGCTGTTGTATGTGTTGCGACAAGATGCAGTGAGATGATCGACTGGCAGTAAGCGGTGCCCTGTTTTTGCCCTTGAGATGGTTTCCTGGCTTTCAAAACCGTCGATAGTTTTTTTTTCTTCAAAGTAATCTCGCGTCACCTCGCATTGTTTGTGTGTGTGTACAAGGGCGCATCGCTTTTGCGAATGCGGCAAGAACAGTTTGGATTTCTTGAATACTATAGGAAAGTAGGAGGCTGAGAAACGGAAACAATGTGATGGAGACGTGCTTCAATCTATCAGCGCGACGACGTAGTGGACTTGCTGATTTATAGTTTGCTTCATAACTAACGCGGAGCACACGTGCGATTGCGTTTAGACTGATCCTTCCGGCTTCACGATTGCAATGCCGGCTAGACTTTTCTGTGATGGCGTTCGGTTTATCCTCGCACCGGTCACTACTGGAATAGAGCATCGATGTGGCTGAGTTCTAGCCACCGTCTATTTATTCAACCATGGTGTCGTCAGATTCGACGTCTTTGCGGCTCTGGTTCGCCCTGAAGGTTCAAAGTGTGGAAGTGTGAAGCAGGTAGGGAAAGGTGTGTCAGCTTCATTAACGAAATAACCTTCTTTCCTAAGATGCTTCCCTTTTCTTCTTCTTCCCTAGATTCCCGGTTTCATTTTTCTACGGCACGTAGGGAAGCGTGTTTACGCTTCCCTATACGTCGTCGGCTGTTTTGTGGCGCCAACTTCATCTTTAGTGGACCGGTGGAGAGTGGTGGTATTTGCCCAATTTTTTTTTTTTGTGGTGAATACCCGTTTTATGATGTACCGTGACTACATGACGCAACACCGTGACGACGTGACCCCCCAGGTTTCTTTCTCGCAGCGAAAATTCGACATGGCCCGAACCGGATGTTGTCCCGGGTACGGATGGAAGTGACAGTGTAAGTGCACGATGTAACTGAGAGTGCTCTGCTAATCTTCACTTAATCCATCTCCAGTATTGCGCTGCGCACTTGTTGTTGCGGCATAGTGTACGGACAAGTACAAGGAGAAGATTGTTTTTGCATCGTGTTGTAAGGGCAGCTCCTCCTTACATTAAAGAATTTAGTTGACTTTTGTGCTTTCAGTGTTTCTTCGTACGGGTTGCGGAGACAACGGAAATAGCGCGGATGATTTCGTTAAACTTAGCTGTTAGTTTTTTTTTTTTTTTGAGCAACAATCACTGTAAGGGCGGTTTTTGTGAACGCGTGTGGCGAAGTGTACGTTAATCTTGCTAAGACTTCGATAGCCCTCGAAGTAACTCTTCAATAAAGGAAAAAAAAAGGTACTGATTAGGACGGCAGCGCCCCCTCATCTTATTGACGTCATTCTTTTGCAAAAGCAGACGACGAGCGTCCACTTCTGGTTTCGCTCTCGGCTTCTAAAAGGTACGCTCTCACGGTCAACTCGCCATGTATGATGTAGCTTCCGCTGCGCTGCATGGATTTAGCTCTTATTGAGAGGCTTTTCGTACGCGTATTTCCGTACCAACGAGCGTACTCGTCCGCCCAGGTCGCATAGCTGGCTCTTGTCGGCCTCCTTTGTCCTTGGACTAGAACGCGCGTCTCCGATGTGCAGCTCGCGCGCGTAGCGCCCCCTTCTCGCACAGCTCCCGCTGCGCTGCGAAGACCTTGCAAAGGGGCCTCCGAGAATTCCGCTCGTTGGCAATCTTGGAGGCTACGGTACGTCGCTTTCGCGGCCTGACGGTGACACGTAGGAGAGCATAACGAACGATAGGAAGAGGGTTCGAATGACGCAAGGGGGCAGACAGTTGTTGTGAATCAGTTAGCCCGGCTGCACTTCTGGTGTACCGGTAGAGTTTAGTTAACCTCGACCTACTGCCGGCCTCTTGTCGTGTATGTGCTTTTTTTTTCTCTTCTTTTTTCATACGGAGCAAAAGCTACACAACAGAGCGAGGCAGCATAGGTGGCGTACTTTATGATTCATTCCTTTGTTTGGGCCCCATACAAAAGCGTGTAGCGCCTGCCTGGCGTTTAAACTCTCTCTGTCTATATGTTTGACGTACACGCACGTTTTGAGCGAACACAGCTGCCAGGAATTGTGAAAATCTCGGTTTCGATTCTTGCTGTACGTGTACCATAGGAATGTGATTGACTGCGGGTGGGAATACAGGATGGTACACTACGAGATAGAACACTAGCTGATCGCTGCACGTCGTATGGCTGCACGAATAACGTTTTCCTATTCTGCCTCCTTGACGTATCGCTCTGCCAAACGGTCTGTCCTCTTTACGTTTTCTCGCCCCAGCGTCCGGACTGCATTTACGAGAAGTGTATAGAGTCGAATCTGCGTTCTAAAGCGTGCCTTGTAGGCGTGCTTCCACTGATATTAATAAGATATGACCAAACAATTTCTTCGATGATGGGGTTACACCGATAAAGTATCTTTACCGCAATGAATATATCGGTTTAACAATACATAAAGTAACTAATGCCCCTCACATACCCATTGGGCGGCGTCTGTTATTTGACGAAACAGACGATGATTAAGCAAACGGAACAACGACGAACAGAAGACAAGGCCAGAGGGGCCAGAGCAGACGACACTGATAGATGCAACCGCTGTGGGGCGAGAGGTGCCCTCTACCACGTAATATGGGAGTGTGATAGCTCCTACATCAACTATAAGTTGTAGATAGGTCTGCGAAGCCCTGCTGCGGAGCGAGGACGCCTGCTTCACAGCAACAAGTCATCCCCCTGGCGGAAGAAACCGCGATGACTCGGGACCTCTTCGGCTGCTTCTAATCGCGGAGATGCCGCGGGGACGGGGAGTAGGGGGACCTCCTTATACGGTGGAACAATGAAGTTGTCATCTATTCACCCATCTGCCTGGCGAGGAGGATTTGAACTAGAGGAATGAGGACACGCCACGCGCGTCTTGTGTCATCTCGCCTCGCTTGTACACAATTACGTCATTAAGGTTCGCGAGACAGTTGTTTGCGTAAGACGGTGGACGGGTCAACGGGGTAAGCGGGTACCGCGGCAGCACATAAACAAACAGACCGAGACGATGATACACCAGCGTCCGAGGGGACGAGCCGAGTAGTCGTTAGCGTATACGCAACAGCTCGCCCCCAGCACGACTCGGAATGCTCAGTAGATGGAGGTCGATATCTATCTATCTATCTATCTATCTATCTATCTATCTATCTATCTATCTATCTATCTATCTATCTATCTATCTATCTATCTATCTATCTATCTATCTATCTATCTATCTATCTATCTATCTATCTGTCTGTCTGTCTGTCTGTCTGTCTGTCTGTCTGTCTGTCTGTCTGTCTGTCTGTCTGTCTGTCTGTCTGTCTGTCTGTCTGTCTGTCTGTCTGTCTGTCTGTCTGTCTGTCTGTCTGTCTGTCTGTCTGTCTGTCTGTCTGTCTGTCTGTCTGTCTGTCTGTCTGTCTGTCTGTCTGTCTGTCTGTCTGTCTTGTCTGTCTGTCTTGTCTGTCTGTCTTGTCTTGTCTTGGTCTAATTTTCGTTTTTCTGAATACCCCCATGCGCCATCTCTCGGTTTATATTCAGTGAACAGCAGCAGGCTACATCAAGGAGTAGGTCAGTGCATGCGCACGGCGCTGCACACCTTACAGTCGCTTTCTTAGCCCTTGTTCCCGCTTCACACTCGACGACCGCGCCGCCGCAATCTGTTTTCTTTCGCACGTATGCATTAGAGCTATAAACGCAGGCGCAGGCTCGCACCCCGTGCGAGACGCAAGGCTGCCAGCGGGAGGCGCGTGAAATACCGCCGAAAGCACGTGGCATGCATAGACAACCGAGTCGCGGACGCCGCACGAAGATGAGTGCTCTTGGCATCGGTGCACGCCTGCCGGCCGTTGGCGGGAATCGGGACGCCCGGTGTTCGCACATTCCAAGGTCTACCTTCCTCGGCTCTTTATTTATTCATTGTTTATTCGCGTAAAAGCAACTTACAAAGAAAAAAAAAACACAGTTCGGCACCCCTTGTAGAGTCTTGCCTGTTTTTAGCAGCGGAGCCGTCTAAGCTTCGCGAAAGTCAGGGGGTCGTCCGAACACAGCTGCGTCGATGTGGCAAGCAGCTCCTAGCATAGAATAGTCTTGCAAAGTACAGTATAGCAAGGGGATGAGAAAAGGAAGTGATGAAACGGTGAGGAGAAAGGAAATGTAGATGGAAGAGGGCAAATCATATCATATAGCCTTGTATTGTATAGTACAGAAAGGAATAGGAAGGGCACGTGAGAAGGAGGACGTGTGAAGGGAGGACATGTCCTCCCTTCACACTTCTCTCCTTTCCCTTGCAAGGGAGGAGAGAGAATAACATAGTTGTGTACAGTATAGCAAATGGGTATGTGTTGAAAGTGCGGGCGTGCGGGAAGAAAAGGGGGGGAGGGCGAAAACATGACTTTTAGCCTTGTATAGTATCGCGTAAGAAGGGCGTGGGAAAGGGAAGTGAGGAGGAGAGAAAGGTGAAGGCCAATGCCACCTGTTCCAGGGTTTCTTCAGTTTTTGCACCACTAGCGCGTTGCTGCGCCAGTTCTTTTCTCTCTTTTTTTTCTTTTTTAAAGGCGATTAGCCTTAAGGCCTGACCCCATGTGTGCGTCGCAGCGCGCAGCGTTTTGACGCGTCGCGGCGCCCTCTCCCGGTAGAGAGAGTGGTCGCTTGGCTATACGCAAAGCCGTACGTACCGATGTAGACACTACCGATGTAGGCAGTACCGATGTAGACAGTACCGATGTAGGCAGTACCGATGTAGACAGTACCGATGTAGGCAGTACCGATGTAGGCAGTATCGATGTAGACACTGCCGATGTAGACAGTGCCGATGTAGACAGTGCCGATGTAGACAGTGCCGATGTAGGCAGTACCGATGTAGGCAGTACCGATGTAGGCAGTACCGATGTAGACAGTACCGATGTAGACAGTACCGATGTAAACGAACCAATGTAAACGTACCGATGTAAACAATACCGATGTAGAAGACGCAGAGATGAACTGAATTGGACGAGACAGCGCAACTTTCAACTCAACGTTTCTTTCCAAAGCAGCGCATAACCATGACCTAAAACCGGGCACCACCTTTTGGAGCAGCTTATGTTCGCGTAATTTTGGTATGCCTGCCCTCTCGCAGCCTGTTTGGACAGCGAGAGACGAAATATATATATTTACAAAAGCAAAAATACAGGGTCAGCTGGTTTCTTGCCTAATGATATGCGACGGCGATCAATAACCGAAGTGTGTAACGCCGTCCGCACGCTGTCCGACACGAAGCGTGGTACCGATTCGTTTATGCATATCGACACGAAACCGAAGCCATAGCCGAAGCCTTATGCGATCACCGAGGCACGTTGGCTCTAGCTGGCTCTATGGCGAACGGCCATCCGAACTGCCGCTTCTTTATGCAGCATATAGTAGCGGAAGACCTCGTAAAAGTGTACGGGCAAACTGCGAAGCCGTGCATGCCTGTTTATACATACAGGACGATCACCGTTGAAAGCAGTGCGATATATGGCTCATTCAGCAAAGCCCTTATCTCGGCTTGAACTACGACCTGGCACGGGCGTGTTTTAAACTGTTCGCGGACGCCACGGCGTAATGGTTTTTAAGTCCGCGATGTAAATTAAGTTGGCCCTTGAGCTTTGACATTGGCAGGCGAAGGGAATGCCGACTTCCAACCTCTTAATTAAAGCATGACTGACAACTGTTTACGTTTATGGTATCTGAGATTTTTTTCTTCTATTTTTAACATTTCTACGTCGAGTCAGTGAAATAACTATGGCCTTCGGTCACTCTGTCGCGTGAGAGAAGTCGCTTGAACAATAAATATTATATATATATATATATATATATATATATATATATATATATATATAAAGAAGAAAGGCAGGGAGGTTAACCAAGCTTGGCTCGGTTGGCTACCCTACACTTGTGGTGGGGGAAAGGGTGAATAATAGAAAGGAAAGAGATAGAAAAGAGGAGTAAAAAAAAGAAGGATAAATAGTCAGCTCGAGACTACGGTTAGAAAAACAAGATTGGCCGCTTGTCTGCGTGCCTCGCTGCAAAAGTCGTCGAAAGACAAATAGTATTCCGCCGGCCGTACTACACGAGTCCTGGTGTCATCCGCACGAGATATGGCGCTGCGTTAGAGTAACTGTACAGCGGTGAGCACTGTTAGGGTGAACGCGCGAGCGCGTGGCCGACTGCACTGTCAGCGCCCCGTTATGGTCATCACTGGAAACATTGCGCATGCGCATCACGCCTTCTGCGGAATAATTGTTCCACCGTTCGCATGACGTCATGGATGCACTTGTTCGTCGTCTGCTAGCCACATTTTTGTTTTCTAAGCCCATGCATCCTGCATTTTAAGATTTCTTTAAACATCTGTGCTTGAACAGAACAAGACAAAAAACTTGTACATCTATGGGGGCGTGTCTATTCGTTCCCTTCGAAGTTATGCATGCAACGCCGTATATAAAACAACCAAACATCTTTTGCAGCCGTTCATTCTGTCGCCAGATCGTATTATGGCTAGGGTTCCTGATGATGAATGGCGCTCAATTGTCGATCTTTCCATGAAAGGTTATTCCCAGCGGTATATTGGCGCTTTAGTTAATAGGCCCCTTAAGACTGTGAACAGGATAATTCAAGCCTACAAGTATGAAGGTCGCATTCAGGATGCACCCCGCGCGCCCCGCCCTAAAGCTACCACAGACGATGAAGACGCCCTCATAGTAGCAGCTGCGGTTCGTAACCCGTTCTTGCCAGCCCCAGCAACGCGCGAGGACTTGGATTTGGACGTTTCGGACACCACTGTCCGACGTCGCCTGCGTACTGTGGGCCTTCGCAGTCGCGTCGCAGCGCAGAAGCCAGTACTAACGGCGGCACACAAGGACGCATGCACGACGGCAGTTCGCTGCGTTGCACGAAGCATGGACATCAGAATAGTGGGGTCGCGTCATCTTTTCGGATGAGTCGACGTTTTCGACGCGACAAGACCAAAGATTGCGTGTATGGTGACTACCGGGCACACGGTGAGGCAAACTTCCCGCTTTGAAAAACAATTGTTTTAGTTAACGTCAAAATGCCACGCAGGAACGACCCAGACAACGTGCAAGGTGTTTCTGCTATAGTGGGAGATCGAGTGTGAGCGTGTGGGGTGCTGTTTCAAGATATGGTTTAGGGCCCCTGCAACGTATACGTGGACACTTATCGTCGGAACAATACTGCAACATTTTGAACAATGTGCTGTTGCCATATGCGAGCAGTTTATTACCAGACGGTGATTACCTGTTCCAACAGGACCGGTCACTGTTACACACGGCGCGGGCTGTCAAGGAGTTCCAGGCGGAGCAGCACATGCAGCTACTGGAATGGCCTTCGAAAGGAGCGGACCTGAATGTGATAGAAAACGTGTGGGGCCGTCTGAAAGCTTCTTTGGCAAGGAAGCCCCTTTATTCCGCGCCTTCGGACCAGTTGTGGGTGCAAATCAGCAACGAGTGGGAAAGGCTGAAAGCCGATCGGGAATATGTTCGATCACTTTACGACTCGTTACCGTCCAGAATAGCTGCAGTCGTTGCTGGAGGTGGTCACATGACTCTCTATTAGATTTGCTCATGTTTTTATATTTGTTCTCATGGTCTTGTTTAACTTGAATTGCAAAAGTGCAATTTTCTTGAATAAAAAGTTTAATAATTATCCCTCTTACACTCACTTTTTTCCTTCACGCGCCAATCTTCAATCCAGATGGACCTTGAAATGCAGAAAATATATGCTCAGCGAACAAAAAATGCGGCTAGCAGACGACGAACAAGCGTATCGATGAAGTTATACGTGCGGTGGAAAGAGTGTTCCGCAAAGCACATGCTGCGCATGTGCTTTGTTTTTAACGATGGCTGTTACGTGGCGCTGATAGTGCCGTCGGCCACGCACTCGCGTGTTCACCCTAACAGTGCTCACCACTGTACATGCTACGTTTAGTGAGCATATAAGTTACTCTAACGCAGCGTAAGATATGGACTCCAATCTGGCGGTGACGTCGGGAAATACGAGCTTGGACAGAACCAAGGACCACTGCCAGGTGGCAGCACCATATCGTGAGCATAGGGCTTTTTCGTGCATAGCGTCGCATTTTCAGCGCAGCCTAAGAAACGCTGTCTTTAGTATTATGTATCTATATTAGGTAGTAAAAATACACACCGTCTAGTACTTACGTAATGGTGTTGAGCCTCAAATATGCGCAATATTTGGTTTTTGATCGACAATGTTCCCAAGTATGAACGCAGCCACCAGTTCGAGATGGCTGGGCATTCAGCAAGCAAGTACCTTCGTCTGAGTCAGTTCCACAATTCTTTTCCGAGCTATGGAGTTGACCAAACGCGAAGCATTTCTGTGCGTACTATTGCCACTGTTGGTATCTATCTATCTATCTATCTATCTATCTATCTATCTATCTATCTATCTATCTATCTATCTATCTATCTATCTATCTATCTATCTATCTATCTATCTATCTATCTATCTATCTATCTATCTGTCTGTCTGTCTGTCTGTCTGTCTGTCTGTCTGTCTGTCTGTCTGTCTGTCTGTCTGTCTGTCTGTCTGTCTGTCTGTCTGTCTGTCTGTCTGTCTGTCTGTCTATCTATCTATCTATCTATCTATCTATCTATCTATCTATCTATCTATCTATCTATCTATCTATCTATCTATCTATCTATCTATCTATCTATCTATCTATCTATCTATCTATCTATCTATCTATCTATCTATCTATCTATCTATCTATCTATCTATCTATCTATCTATCTATCTATCTATCTATCTATCTATCTGTCTGTCTGTCTGTCTGTCTGTCTGTCTGTCTGTCTGTCTGTCTGTCTGTCTGTCTGTCTGTCTGTCTGTCTGTCTGTCTGTCTGTCTGTCTGTCTGTCTGTTTATCTGTCTGTCTGTTTATCTATCTATCTATCTATCTATCTATCTATCTATCTATCTATCTATCTATCTATCTATCTATCTATCTATCTATCTATCTATCTATCTATCTATCTATCTATCTATCTATCTATCTATCTATCTATCTATCTATCTATCTATCTATCTATTTATTTATCTATCTATTTATCTATTTATCTATCTATACGCCTACGTCTCAGTGCTCTCGTGATCACCCCCTTAACTTGGGGGTGAACCAAAATCAGTACGATGGGTAAGATGGTTTGACGAATATGACGCGCGGGTCGTAACATGAATAATGTCACAATCCTGTCGCGTACGTTTTAAGACGCTTTCCGCCAGACAGTGGCACTATAGTATGCGGGTATGTGCTCCACGTGATTGACAATTGATATGTGCCTGCAGGAACGGGGACGACGGACATTCATTATTTAAATGCGAGAGCGTTAAGAAAAACTGACATCGGCATCGTTGACTCGATGAACGTCAGGGTGCCAGCAGGAATCAAACCCAAGCATTATGCGTGACAATAAAGTGTTCTATATCACAGAGCCATGCCAAGTCTGGGTACTGCTTTGAAAAAATAGACTGTTAAGGTGTATTGTTCGTGAAACATCAAATGTGGTTGCAATCCTAGCTATCCGATTTTATAAAGATTACACATTTATGTAAAAGTGTCCATGCAGGGCCACCGTGATCGTGAGCACAAGCGTTACATATGTAGTTTACCGCTTCTCGTGTTGTTAATAATCATGTTGTTGTTGGCATCGTTGCGTAAGTGTAAATGACTGTCTATATAAACAGGCGCGACTGTTTAACGCACGTCTGTGCGTACAGCATTTTTGCACATATCTATCATCATTTTGTAACGTGTCGCTCAGTAACAAAAATTACAACGCGGTCACCTTCCCCCCGCATGCTTCGCTTATGACGCTCATTCCTGAGGTACGTGGGATCTGGAGAATTCTTTTTTTTTTTTGAACTTCACAACAACGTCGTCATGATGTTATCGCAAGCGTTTATGTTCTGTGACGTCATGCCACCTGTTACGTCACGGTGCCGTGACGTCATAACGTCATGATGACTCTGCTGCATCACTCGTGTTGAAGCTGTCGTCGGTCACTTTCGGTGTTCTTTTGTTTATTCGAATAATTGGAAACACAAAATACCGTTTGGACGCATAGCCTTGGCGGTTATAGTTTGGGGTCCAGTAACAAACAAGATGTAACAAGGACAGCGTAATTGTTTATTGTACGCGGTCACTAAGACTTCAATCGCGCTGCAGTGTGGTCACGATGAATCATGCTCCTTTTCTCCGTTATGGCGCACCTCGTGTTATTGTTTATTTTGAACATTTTGGATGCCTATGACAAAAAGAAACGGTGAATTGAGTGTGCATGTTAGCGAAGCGTCATTAAACCTGTATGAGTCAGAAACACGTTATCTAGAGAGCATGTGTCCGATAGCGTGATTATATAAGTAAGCGAAGGGCTGATCGTGTTGCGCATGCATCGACGAAGAGAGGGTTTATATTAGCCTGTTTCCTCAAGGCACGAACACTTGTAAGTGAGCGCCCGTGGTGTCGTATGTGTGGTTGTTCATCCTGCGCGACGTTGACTATTGTCATGCGCTAGGAGCTCGAAGAAACGTACAAGGAGACGCGACTGTCAAAATCTGAGACACAAAGAAGGACGGCTCCGCTGGCACGGGTTGCTCGTCTTCGTCTTCTTCGTTCACTGGCACAGAACTGGCTCACTGTTCGCTGGTACAGAACACCAGGTGGCATTACTTCAGCTGGCACAATTTAATTAAAATTACAGAATTTTCCTTTTCTTTAACCTATAGCCTCGCGGTTTACGGTCTATTCAACTACCCTCACGACTAATATTCTAACAACTGTGTAGTTCGAAAAGCAGACGGTGGCTTCGAAGCCTAGCCCCGCCGCGGTGGTCTATAGTGGCTAAGGTATACTCGGCTGCTGACCCGCAGGTCCCGGGTTCAAATCCCGGCTGCGGCGGCTGCATTTCCGATGGAGGCGCAAATGTTGTAGGCCCGTGTGCTCAGATTTGGGTGCTCGTTAAAGAACCCCACCAGGTGGTCGAAATTTCCGGGGCCCTCCACTATACGGCGTCTCTCATAATCATACGGTGGTTTTGGGACGTTTATACCGCACATATCAATCAATCTTCGACGCCTAACTCTGAGTTACCCTAATGAGGGCCCTCTCGATATCGTGTCTGATTGATTGATTGATTGATTTGATTGATTTGTGGGGTTTAACGTCCCAAAACCACCATATTATTATGAGAGACGCCGTAGTGGAGGGCTCCGAAAATTTTGACCAACTTGGGTTTTTTAACGTGCACCCAAATCTGAGTACACGGGCCTACAACATTTCCGCCTCCATCGGAAATGCAGCCGCCACAGCCGGGATTCGATCCCGCGACCTGCGGGTCAGCAGCCGAGTACCTTAGCCACTAGACCACCGTGGCGGGGCCGATGTCGTGTCTGCTCGCTGTATTCGGTTTCTCGGTTCATTATGCACGTTATGCTCGAGCATCGGCTGATCGCGCGATATAGCGCAGTTCGGGCGAAGCACACTGCCACTCTCCCACGGCGTGCAGAAACAATGGAACGCTTAACCTTGAGAAGAGGCTCTGTAGTACATAACTCGCGTCGCAAACGTCGGTTGGCATTGTCTCGGTACAAGCAGCTGACTACGCTGGAACACCGCCGGCGTTTCTTCCGTGAAAGTCGATTCTCGAAAGGCCGTATTTCGGGAGCATCGATGCGGACGACTTAATTTAAAATGGCCTTGAAATGAAACAGCAAACCGGCTTGCATCGATAAGTTACGCTCTCGAAATTCTATCGTCATTAATTCTTAATACCATTTTTAGCTAAGAAAAACAGCGCAGAAAAAAAAGTGAGGACAAAGAAACACAGTACAGCGCTGAACTTACAACCTGCTCGAGATTATTTTTATGTTATGTCGACTATGTCTTCATTATTTAAAAAAGAAATTAAATGAACGTCGGCGTTATATTTTTTTTTTAATTTTGCGCCGGAAGCCTCCAACGCCCGATTGCCTATTTGACGTCACAGATTTTTATGTTTCTTTTTTTCCTACTTTGATTGATATGCCGGGTTTAACGTCCCAGCTCCTTTCCCCCCCCCAATTTTGCAACATTGGGGCGATAAGACTGAACTAAACTTACCTTCGTGAAGTCTGTTACTACTCCGGTACAGCACGGTGTTGTTCTGTTTTGGCGATAAGAAACTATGCAAGGCTCTAGCAGACGGCCTATTACCCAGATGAAAAAAATCACCCCTATTTTTTCAATCACCCCCCTGCCCCACCCACACACACCTTTCGAAAATTATGTTTGAACGTGTATGTGAACACGCTAACACACAAACAAACAAACAAACAAACGCGCGCACACACACACACAAGCACACACACACACAAGCACACACACACACACACACACACACACACACACACACACACACACACACACACACACACACACACACACACACACACACACACACACACACACACACACACACACACAAGCACATAGTGTACGAAATGGTCGATCCCTCCGCCCAGTAGTGCAGCCAGGGGGTTGCACTCCGGCCATGCGCCTCTGCCGAAGTTTTTGTTTACATGGCATACAGAGCTTAACGTGACAATCGACGACATTTGTCTGTGGTTCCCCCCGCCCCCCCCCTCCTCCTAAAAAAATACTTCTTACGCCCCTGATTTTTCTTCCCTACACAACCACGCCCATGCCCCCCCCCCCCCTCCACCTTGTAATAAGGTACCGGCAACACTCTTGGGCAACACCTGTGACGTCATAGTGAGTACATTTTGGGAAATAAATGCGGTGTCGCTGCATATGTTTTCTTTGTGTGCGCGTGTGTGTTTAAGCGTGCATGTGTGTTTATGTATGTGTGTGTTTTGTTTCTTTCACAATTAGGCGTACTAGAGTGGTACGATCGGTGAGTTACGGGGACGAGAAGGTGCAATTTACCGCATTATTGCAAGAATAAGAATACTTTCACATTTACAAATATATACTCAACTTTCTTAGCATCTGGATCTTCAGCCGATATGGCTATATTTTGTGGATCCATTGCAAAAATGATATGAAATCATTGGTGTAGTCAAATGATAACGTGTTTTTGGTGTAGTTATTGGTGTATACCAATGATTACGGGGGAAACGAGGGTTTCGTTTCCCCATCGAAAATTTTCCGTTTTGCATGCGCACACGCACAAACACGCACTCGTAAAATTTATTTGAGAATACCCCCCCCCCCCCCCCCCCAAGAAAAGTATAGCTAATTTTTTACAGCAATAGTGAAATGGCTTGAGTAACCACTCGTGCATCATAAGAAGGATTCGGAAAATGACTCACCTGCCCAGAAACGTTTATCCACCGACGCCCTTTAGTCTTCTCACCACACCGACAGGGAGGTACGTTGCAACGTTGCAGTTGTGTCTACTGCATCGCACATATTTCAAGAGAAAAGTAAAGACAATAAAGACGAGAAATTCGCTGATGACTAAGTGACTGGGCGCATTTCAATGTAATCCGCTCTATAGTATCGATCCGAAACAGATCCACAATTCCCTTTGGCTCATTCGTGGCTCTTCTATAAGTATACGTACAAACACTGCAGCTTGACTGTGAACGATCACACTCTTACCGAGGGTGCAAGCTGCAGGTCGTTCCAATTCTGTCTTTCCTTCTTTCTTTTCTTTTTCTTGCTTTCATTCGATGACGACATTTCGATGACACCCGGATGATGAATCGGCCCATTGTTGGGGGCAGGTCTATACTGTATATGCAGTGAATGCGATACGAGCTGCTCCTATTAATTTTCATTTTAAGTCGCAGTTTTTTGTTTGTCCTGTCCATCGCACGAGCACGAGGGCTGTTTTCTCGGCTATTCCAAAAGTACCGGACGCTGTTCTCATTCTCTCAAAAGTCTTTAACAATAACTTTATGGGTTTTTAGAAAGAGAGAGAGAGAGAATAAAGTTAGGGAAAGGCAGGGAGGTTAACCAGAAAATGGAGCATCCGGTTTGCTACCCTGCACTGGGGGAAGGGGGAATGGAGAAGAAAGATTGGAAAGAAAGCGATGATGGGTTTTTAACTTCCGTAAACCAGCATATGGTTAAGAGACACCGTAGTGGGGGTGTGGCAGCTTGGGTTATAGTTGGTATGACATGACGATAGCTATAGCGCGAGAACAGGACGACGACACGGATATATTTTCGCGCTCTGCGCAATAAACTCAGTAGAAAGTTGGCGCTCGTGTCCTTCGTCTCCTTCTTGTCTCTGTATCGTCGTTCTGTTCTCGCGCTATTGCTATCGTCGTAGAGAAGAAGAGGGGGGGGGGGGGGAGGGGGCTCCGAAAATTTCCATTACGTGGGGTTTTTTTAACGCGCCCTTAAATCTAGTTATACACGGGACTCCGGAATTTTCGGCTAGCACCATATCCGTTAGACCACCGTGGCGAGATTGTACGCAGTGATGTGCGGTCACAGTAGTCAACGTAAACGGGAAACTTGAGTGGATGTGAATGGTCGATCGGCTGGATTCTTTTTTTTAGAGCTACAGAAATCGAACCACAGACGTCATGAGCTCTGGAATTTGCGAATGGAAGTCTGATCGATGTTTTTTTTAAAATCCTGGTCGTTTCTATACAGAGCGATATAGGCTTTCAAAAAAGCAAAAAAGGTCTCAGAATGAGATTTGTACTTGCAGTCGGCTTCCCTTTTGTGCCGCACAATTTTTTTTTTCACTCGGTGCTCCTAGTCACTTCTTGACGAGCAGTTTTCTTTTTTTTTTTTCGGCGGGATCGTGTCTTCGTTGCAGACACCAACTAATGAATCCAACACGCAATTAAGTGCTAGAAAAGCGTTGGGAGTCAATATTTGTCGTTTTTTTGTTTGCTCTATAGTGTTATGCTCATGACGTAAATTGAAATGAAATACAGTTAACGAAATAGAAACCGTCTCCGTCGGTAGCGTTCGATCCATACACACTTTAGATTTACACGTCCGATGCTCCACCAATAGAGAGCTACGACAGGCGGTGCTCCCACGTCGACTCGGTGGAGTTTTGAGAGGGGACATTCGACACCCCATTTTCGCTCATCATCTGCGTTGTGTGGATTAATCCTCGAGTTTTGACAAACAAGCTGTCGAAATTTGAGCTCCTTTGGTCGGGTACAATAATTTATAACGAGAATTTTTTATAAAGGCGCTTGCGGCCCGCGAGTCTGGCAACGCCGGCGCACTCTCGAGCCGTGACGTCATAAAGCGCTTGCTTCGCGAGCCTCTGTGTTCCTTTCGATAGCGTGACCAGGCGTTGTGCCCCCTGTAGGTGGCAATTGCTAGCTTGCTCTATCCCCCTTTTCTCTGATTAGCATACACGGATGCAAATGGACACAAAGTGTCGATGCGGCCTGATCAAGTGTGAAGACCTTTGACGGCTTAGCTTGCCCATAGTAGAGTCCAAACTGTTAACCACTTTTTTTAAATACGTACATTAATATTCCGGCCAACGATTATGTTCCGTGCATAGCTGGGCGTGTGATTAGAGCTGTTTTTCCTTTCTTCAGCTGGACATTGAACACTGGACGATTTCTAGGTGCTCACTTAAACGGTCCACGACCAAGGAGGCCATGGTAATAACACGATTTTGAGGCACCCCCAAGATGGTATCCTTCGTTTACATGGTGTGCACTATCAACGTTCTCTACACACCGGAGCCAGACAATGCGTACGGAATATTTCAATAAGATTTCAAAGTTCGTCGCGTAGTCATCTTCAATCCAGCTCCATCCGCATATATGCACGTTATCGTGACAAGTCGACGCAGTATAGCCGGGATTGGGAACTCTGTGTCCTCCGTGCAGCCACAGAAATCACCGTCGACTGAGCCTCTCGACGACAATTCCTTCATCGTAACAATACTGATTGTTGGCCTAGTTGGTACTTGCTTACTGACATGATTTGGCCGCAAGGAAGGAAGGAAAATAGAGGGAAAAGAAAGGCAAGGAGGTTAACCAGCCTATAGGCAGCCGGTTTGCTACCCTGCGCATGGGAGAGGGATGGGGGAGATGAAAGAGAGCAGAGAGGGAAGATAGAAACAAGTAACACACACACAAAGTAAAGAAACACTCAACGACAAGCACGAGCGTTTCTTTACTTTGTGTGTGTATTATTTGCGGCCAAATCGTGTCAGTAATTCATTCATCATCGTCGCTTACGCGAACCACGTGCGACTGACAACAAGCGGGCGGCTGCGGTCGGAGTATTTCGCCAGTTACGGTCTACCCGTGACGTCACGCCCCTCTTGACACGTCATTGCGAAGCCACCTTCTCGATACCGAAACCGAAATCACCGTTTTGAGGCAGCGATTTCGTAAATTGATTACACGCGTTCCTATAAGCACCAGGACACATCTATTTAGGGTTCTCGACGTCCGCGTTTTTAGCAATGAATCGAAAATATTTATAATTCGTATCGACGGCAGTGGGCTGGATTTAGAGTCGGCGACTTCTATAGGGCTCATTTTGCAATCAAATATTTTTTTACAGTTCATTTTTTTCATATATGCACAGGCGCAATAGACCTTCTGCTTCTATTTCTCGCCGAAAACCGAAATTTGGTAGGCGACCGTGTCATATAGCCCCTTAATGTTCTTCGCAGACCTTGTTGTATACCCTACAAACTTCTAGGGTATTTCTGTGCGTGCGATTTCCCGGCGTGGCTCGTAGACAAGGTGGCGAGTGTGGAACTATTTTCTTTTTTCGCCAGGGGGCGCTATATTAGCAGGTGATCATTTCCTCGAGGCGACAGTTGGCTGATAAACCATTTCTGATAAATCATTTCTTTTTATCCTGTAAACGTTACGCTTATCAAAGGAAAATATACCTGTTCGAACCTATTGAGAAGCTAGGTTTAAAAATAAACGTGCAACTAATTTTATGCTTCGGAGGGATTACATTAGGTTATAGCCACAGGGAGGTTTTCTCTGCTGTGTGCGAGTACATACGGGCAACAAAGAGATTACCCTGTTAGCCTATTGTTATTATTTACGGCTACGAGACTGCCTGAATGCCTGACTGATCACACTTGATGATCCTGCCGCCCGGTTCTTGGCCGATCCCCCTTTGTGGGCTAGTGCCAGCAAGGCCGAAGGTTCATCATCATCATCATCATCAAACCCCGGCGTGCCGCCTGAAGCTCCACGATTGTAAAGTGTAGGAGCTTTCTTTCGGGAGTAAACTATGGCGCAAATATCACCGGCAGTCTAACGTATATCCCCTCACTTCCCAAATCGAACCCCGGTAAAAACGGGGCCACGGCAGTCTATAGCGGTTATGATTCCGACCAAAATGTCGCGTGCTCTAATCCAAGCCGTGACGGTGGCCTTTTCAATGGAGGCGAAATGGTTGAGGAACGCGCGCACTTAGATGTATACGTGCATGTTAAGCTGCTCCTGGTGGTCGCAATTTCCGTAGCCCTCCAGTACGGCGTCTGTCATGTGCATTGCACTGCCGCGTCACAGCGGAACAGGTGGAAACACGGCTGGCCCCAACTGGACGACGTTCTTACACCCTCTGAACTGTCTCTTTCACCGCTCTTTACTACTTTACTTTACTAAACTATGTATAGTTCAGCCTTTCTTCCATTTCTTTCCTTCTATCTCTACCTAAGACGCACGAAAACATCGGCCATAACAGCACTGCTTTTAACTCCCCATAGCGCGAGTGTGCCACGAGATAATGGGAAAGTACCCCCCCCCCCCAACTCCCCACACTGCTCCGATAAAGGTTAAGAAGGGAAAGGTGGAAAGGGTGAAAAACACGTATTAGAGGCCGCACTTAGCAGCTTCTCTCTTAAACCATTTCTACCGAGTGCTTGGGCGGTGACTGGTCGGATACCGATTAGTGAGGATGATATTCTTTTAATCTATGACACGCGACAACACTCGACCATAACAGCTCCGCTTCAAAAAAAAAAAAGAAACGACCAAAGAGACAAGAACCAGGCGATCTTGAGCAGACGAACAAGACACGACGAAGAGTCGTCTGCTTGCTTTGCAGGGGGTTGTTCTTTCTTCCAAAAGTTCAAAGGAAAGGCTATACATGTACCGACGCGGCGCGAAGCTACTGAGAGAGCACAAAGTGCCGAGAGGAAGCCAATAAAAGGAGGTACAACACGGTCCAGCAGAATAAAAAAAAAGGGGGGGGGGGCGGTAAGTAGACGTGTGCGTACGTCTAGTTTCGAAGGAGACTACTAGGGAGGCGTGGCTTGGCTCGGCTCGCTTTTGTCTCTGTCGGTCGTGACCTGGTTTGCTTTCGTGATGATCCGCGCGCGTACGACACGGCTGGCAGGCAGCGTTCCCTGTACGCCACTGAAGCTGCTTCACTTGCAGCCGCCATGACCGTTACGGCTAGGCCTGGCAACACCGTGCGCTCCTTACGGTAAACGGAGCGATGATGACGCGCCTGCTTACTACAGCGCCCTCTCCCGCCCTCCGTGCGGCGAGTTGAAGGAATTCACCGTTGCGCTTCCTCCGCGCCGAAACGTCGTTCTTTTTCCGCTCTCCGTGTCGTGAAAATTCGTTCCGTCCTGCGTGCCAGAGCTCGTTTGTTCTGCGTTTGTTTGTTTATTTGCTTTTTTCATTGGTGCATCTTTATGTGTGCTAAAGAGGGAGGCGGAGAAAGGCACCAACGCAGTAGGCGTTCAACTCATTTCCCAAATCAAAGTGAGACGCTTACATAATTGCTAGTTGGTGCGTGTATACGCAGCAGTAAGCAATTAACGAGCGGCATGCAACTGGAGAAGTTTTGAACATGGATTTTCTCAAAATTAACTAGAGGGCACTCTGGCGCTGCGATCGTTCAGCGACCATGGGAAAGATGGGTAGTACACACATTCGCCTAGTCTTCGTACTTGCGGGCGGCGAATCGTATTTGCGGCTTCGTTTATTGCTGTGTTTCGGTTTTGTTTTGAAAGAAAGATTGAACCCTTTTGAACTTCGTGAGCCAATTTGGAAAGTAAGTCTAAAAAAATAAAATGGTGAAGCGCAACCGCTAAACATTTGCTAATACTTGTTTCGTAAGAAAGGAGCTCCAAGCCACACGAACACACACGGAGCCAAAATCAGGCCAGAAGTACGAATATTAGACAAATGTGTGTACTACCCATCATTCCCATGCTTGCTGAAGCGCCGTGCGTTGCAGCTCCCATAGACACTATCGCCAGAGTTCCCTCTAGTAAGTATTGTGGGAAACTCTATGGTTTTGAGGTATGCATTTGCTGACACTATCAAGTGCACGTTGAGATGTGCGACACTATCGCTCCAAATCGCGAACGCAGAGCCGGCGCGCACGCTGTCTGACGTTTACCGAAATGATGACCACCGCATTTTCTAACAAGTGAGCCACCTGCCGTCATCACTCTTCATCTACTATTTAGCCTACGCCAGCTCATTATCCAAAATGGCCACCGATCTATCTTCTTCCCGCCTTCCCAGAATCAAGATGCAGACGAAACTTCGGATCGGGTGACTTAATCCTTTCAGACTCAACGACACTTAGCTTAAGCTAAACCTCAGTCGACTCAAAATACCTGCTACGGTACGTATACAGATGACTCATAGCGGACTGATGAGCAGTTATCTACGCTAGGTACAGACGACAGTAAAGCCGTCAGCACCTTTAACGCGAACGCGTCCCCGCGTGTTCTGCAGCAGTTTGATTGACGCTGACACCACGTACGTTCGGGTTCTGTTGCCAAGATGCTAACCATACGTGCCGACATACTATCCAAGCCTAGCGAAGTATTATCTCGGCAAAAGCGCCCAGCACTGCGCGGCTAGCATCAATCAAACTAGCCCTGGCCACGCATCGAAGTGTTCGTGTTAAAGGTGCTGGCGCCTGTATACTATAGCGGACAAATCGCCCCTCCTCGACGCGAGTTGCCGACGACAGTGCATATAAGACGGCATACGTAAAACGACGTAAACTGCTTATACTCCATGTGCAAGACGACAGTTCATGTCAGACGAGGCAATTCTTCTTGACTCAAGAGGTAGACGTAGAGAAGTAAAGGAAGGAAAGGCGGGAAGGTCAACCAGGCGAGCGTCTGGTTTGCTATCCTACACTGGAGGAAGTGGATTAAGGGATGAAATGATAGAGAGATAGAAAATATGGAACAAAAAAAATACACGGGAGCTTAAACTGGACTGCTACGTTCGATATTAATGGGTGCCCCGCCGTGGTTGCCTATGGTGGCTAAGGTACTCGGCTGCGGGATCGAATCCCGGCTGCGGCGGATGCATTTTCGATGGAAGCGGAAATGCTGTAGGCCCATGTGCTCATGTTTAGGTGCACGTCAAAGAACCCCAGGTGGTCGAAATTTCCGGAGTCCTCCACTACGGCGTCTCTCACAACTATATGGTGGTTTGGGGACGTTAAGCCCCACATATCAATGAATTGATAGTAGTGGACTCTATGACTCAAGATATGCATGACAGTACGTGACAATCTAAAGCCTACTCGACTCAGTGTTTAGGTGACTGTTTGTCTCCAGGTGTCTCATAGGAATCATAGCAGACCAATGAGCATTCTTCGACGCAAGGTAAAGATGACAGTATACGCATCAGACGGCATACGAAGGACGACTTCGGCCTTCAATACTCGAGGAGCAAGCGACAGTACTTATCAGATGACTGGATCCTACCCGATTCGAGCTCTAGATGATGGCAGTACGTATGCAAAGAACTCGCAGCAATCGAATGAACTGTCCTAGACGCATTGTATACAGACGGCACAAAGCAGATGGCAGACACTCACACGTACATAAATTGACACAACAGACGACACGGACGCTACACGTATATCCACATACATGCATCAATGAACGCCAGAGAAAGACAGATACTCACTCGATGTACGGGATGGACATGGTAGTAGAGACAGGTGTTTGGCAGAGGCGTATCCGGTCGTCTCGCTTGGCTCGCGTTGGCTGCGGTTGTGGCTTGTGTTCTTACCGCACACGTTGTGTGTGTACATTGCTTGCTCCAGTGAAGCGGTGAAGAGACTAGGTCGAGCGCGTCGTCTTCTTAGATTCCCTCCCGCTGTGTTCTGGCTTGCTTGCACTGCGCTTGCAGTGTTTGCGGCCGTGGCAACCTTGGGTCTTCTGGAACCGTGGACACAGTTGTGGTATGCATGACTGTGCGCGCAGTGGGGGTGGTTGATTGATTGGCGGTAACAACCTTTCGAGTCGAACACCCATAAACATTCGAACGCTGTGTGGTAGACAGTTGCCAGATTAACTTGTTTGCTTTGGGCCTCCTGGACCCTAACTCCTGGTCCGGGAACCTGGTCCTGGTCCGGGAACTGGTCACGCCAGTGTGAGAGCATGCAGTCGGGCCTACTGAGGTCGCATGTGTCCGCAGCCACATCCGGCCTGAGTGAAGGGAAATGCGTTTAGGAAAAAAGCGAAATAATTTCATTTATGTCACCTTATACGTTGCCGCTTCGCCTTTTTTGCTCGCGTGAGAAAGTCCCGTCTCTTACGTATACCTCAAACCCCAAGTGGCGTCTGCGATGGTGTGCAACGCCGATGGCGCGCCGCCATAACTTTCTACAGCTGTGCGAGACGCACGCCAAACCGAACTACTTCGCCTAGAAGGAGTAGAAGTACTTTGTGCAGAAGCATACGCTCACATATTCCCTCCATCGCCAAAAAAAGTTGTCCGTTCGAAAATTCTTAGCTCCTGACTTTGGCTCGTGCTTAACCCAAGCGAGCGCAAGCAAAGCAAACTTTTGGGGCCCCTATCATGAAACTCTCCATCGACGGCGTTGTAATATTGACTGTTGGAATGAGAGTTAAAAAAGAGCGGGAAGAACACGAAATGATTGATCTGAGGCCTGGAGAATTCAGTGCCGCTTAGTTTTTTGCCAAAATAGAAGTGCTTAGTTAGGGCGGTAACTAGGGAAACGAGGTATGTTTGTGAAGATGAGATGTGTGTCATCTACTATGGTTGCTCAGATGTTTTGGATCCAGTGAGCGTAGAAACACGGCGTTCTCGGCAGCGTATTCTGGGACGGCTTGAAGCTCTCCCATAGTAGAGTACCCTGTACTCAAAATCGTTACCCACTTTCTCTACCCCCCCCCCCTCTAACCGACTTTATGCTCTCCAATAGTATATATATATATATATATATATATATTGTGAGCGCTGATTGTGTTGCTCATCATTTTCACTTTCACCTGCGCATACAAAGCACCGTGATCATCATCATCGTAGCGGCTCGCTGCTTGTTCGGTTGCTGGCTCGCGCGTCTGGGTTGACAATAAAACGGTCGCTCCTTCGTACCTGACGTCGTCTCACAAGTGGTGGAGCGTGCTGTGATTCCCAAGTCCTCGTGCACTACCGGTCACCCCTGGAGCTCCGATCAGGTCGACGGCTGTGCTTGCCAACAGTGATGGCGCAAAACGACCCACCCCCTACCGCCTTCTTCGCACCACCCGCTCAGCCTGCTGGGCCTCACCACACCGTGAGTACCTCGCAACGAGACCCTCCAGTGTTTTCTGGCCTTCGCGGTGAGGACGTAGAAGAATGGCTGGACAGTTACGACCGTACCAGTGCTTGCAATTACTGGGATGAGGCACATAAGCTGCGCTATGTACCCTTTTATCTGAAGGAGGTTGCTAAGACGTGGTATCATAACCACGAACGCGACTTTCCTGATTGGTCAGCATTCACGGTGCAGCTGCGTCAAATATTCGGCACTTCTACAGGACGCTCTGAGGTAGCTAAACAGAAGCTCGCTACCCGCATCCAGGGGCCTGACGAATCGTACACATCGTACATTGAAGACGTTCTGGCCCTCTGCCGCCGCGCCCAAAAGGACATGCCGGAGGCCGATCGTATTCGGCAAGTAATGAAAGGCATCAACTCCGTCGCCTTTAATGCTCTTGTCATGCAGAGCCCGACAACAGTTCAGGACATTATTACCACCTGCCAGCGCCTGGACGCACTTTACTCAATGCGCCTTCCACACGCCTCCTATGACACTCGTCTTACTGGCGAGCATGAGCTGCGAGCTCTAATTCGCACCATAGTGAGAGAGGAACTTCACAGCCTTGTTCCTGCCAGCGCACCGACTTCACCTGCCCGCTCACCCCCTCCTAACCTGCGGGAAATTATAAAGGACGAATTGGCGTCGATGACGAGCGTCGCACGTGCCCCGCCTCCTGTGCCCTTACATGTGCCTACGTATGCCGAAGTCGTGTCACGGCCTCCTCCACCTACTCCACCTGTAACTACGGACGTCGTATACGACCATTTGGCCGCGATGGCAGCCAAGGCACCACCACAATCACACTTCCCTGCCTGGCGCCCTACGCGCCCCGTCTGTTACTACTGTGGCATAAGAGGACATATCTCCCGCTTTTGCCGTCGGCGCCAGCAAGATGAACGACGAGGTTATTCTTCGTACGAGAGTGACCGGGCTGCGAGGTCTGACCCCTACGTTCCAGGAACCTACATTCCCTCGTCACGACGTTCGCCTTCGCCTCCTTTGTCCCACGGTGAACCTCGTTCTTCCCGCTCACCCCGCCGTCGTTCACCATCGCCCTTCCGCCGTACTACTTCGCCTTTACGTTCTGCCCTGATGCCCCTCGACAGCCACTCGGAAAACTAGCAGCTGCAGTTTTTGGAGGAGAAACTGCCTGTCGTCGAAGTGTCCCAATTCCTCCTGCGCGCCCTGCAAATTTACTAACTGTTTGTGTAGAAGGCATTTCGGTTGACGCACTCGTGGACACTGGAGCAGCCATTTCGGTCATTGATCGCGAACTATGTCATCGTCTACGAAAAGTGCAAACTCCATATGTTGGTCCGGTGTTATGTGGTGCTAATGAAAATAGAATTTACCCTATTGGACAATGCACTGTTCGTGTTCTGATCGACGGAATTCGTCACCATATACAATTGGCTGTGCTTTCTTCATGTGCTCATCCGATTATATTGGGCTGGGACTTCCTGTCAGCCGCTTCCGCTGTCATTTCGTGTGGTCCGCCCGTTATTCGCATTACGGACACTGAAAATTCTAGTGCTTACGATTTTTCGTCGCCTCACCTTGTTGCAGCTGCAGACTTTGTACTGCCCCCGGCCCAAGAACGTATCCTCACCATTAGATCCAGCGATACCATTGACGGTGACGCAGTGGTTGTCCCCGATCAGCGCTGCATTTTCCGAGGAATCGCCATCGCATGTTGTCTAGTGCGGTTTTCGCGTGGTCATGCCAGTCTCACCGCCTACAACACGACAACAGAGCCACAACTACTGCCAGAGGGGTCCACTGTTGCCAGCCTTATCGACATAGCACCGGCATGTGTCGTCACTGTATCGTCTCCGCCGTCAGTCGCTAAGTGTACGCCACCAGGAGGCTCATCTAATGCGCTTAAAGCCACTTTGAGTCCATATCTCACTCCAACGCAAACTAATGACTTAATGGCCCTTTTAACAAAACACAAGACTTGTTTTGACGTTTGTTCGGATGGCTTAGGTCAAACTACGGTGACCTCTCATCACATCGCCACAGACGGTTCTCGTATTATCCGCCGTCGCCCTTACCGCGTGTCGTCTTCAGAACGCAAGGTCATCGAGGAACAAGTCAATGACATGCTCGCACGCAACGTTATCAGACCTTCCACAAGCCCTTGGTCTTCTCCTGTTGTCCTAGTTAAGAAAAGGGACGGATCAGTGCGATTTTGCGTTGATTACAGGGCACTAAACAAAATTACGCGCAAGGATGTATATCCTATGCCTCGAATTGACGATGCACTTGACACCTTACAGGGTGCAGAATATTTCTCAAGTCTCGACCTACGATCTGGGTATTGGCAGATCCCGATGCATGAGTCTGATAAAGAGAAGACAGCGTTTGCTACTCCTGATGGTCTCTTCGAAT
This sequence comes from Rhipicephalus microplus, assembly GCF_013339725.1. Taxonomy (NCBI): domain Eukaryota; kingdom Metazoa; phylum Arthropoda; class Arachnida; order Ixodida; family Ixodidae; genus Rhipicephalus; species Rhipicephalus microplus. Next base: position 113,386,668 of record NC_051174.1, on the reverse strand, counting down.
TCAATGTGATGCCTTTTGGGCTCTGCAATGCCCCAGCCACATTTGAGCGGATGATCGATACGGTGCTGCGTGGCCTAAAATGGAAGACCTGTCTTTGTTACCTGGATGACATCGTCATCTTTTCATCCAGCTTCTCGCAACACCTAGAACGTCTAGACGAGGTGCTCACATGTCTAGCCAAAGCCGGTCTCCAGCTAAATACCAAGAAGTGTCGGTTTGCGAGCCGCAGCATCAAAGTGTTAGGCCACGTTGTCAGCAAGCTTGGCATCGAACCTGATCCCGACAAAGTGGCCGCTGTGCTGCACTTTCCTAAGCCCACCACGCTCAAAGACCTTCGCAGCTTCCTCGGCTTAGCCTCTTACTTCCGCCGTTTTGTCCGTGATTTTGCCACTATCGCGGCTCCTCTTCACAAACTCCTGACCACAAGTGCATCATTTCTTTGGACAGATGACTGTGAAGCTGCTTTCCAGACCCTGAAGCGATGCCTCACGTCAGGGCCAGTTCTTCGCCATTTTGATCCCACAGCCCCTACTATATTACACACTGACGCAAGTGGGCACGGAATCGGCGCTGTTCTGCTGCAGCGTGACCAGGCTTCACAAGAGCAAGTCGTGGCTTACGCGAGCCGTACTCTCTCCCCAGCGGAACGCAATTACAGCATCACTGAACAGGAATGTCTCGCTATCGTATGGTCCGTGCAAAAATTTCGCCCCTATTTGTATGGCCGCCGCTTCACGATCGTCACGGATCATCATGCGCTCTGTTGGTTGTCATCATTAAAAAACTTGTCAGGACGCCTCGGTCGTTGGGTGCTCCGACTGCAGGAGTATGACTACAGTGTCACATACCGGTCGGGCCGCAAACACCAAGATGCCGACGCTTTGTCACGCTGTCCGCTGTTGCAAAATCATGACGCATCTACCTGCTGCGCAGCACCTCCCAGCCAAGAGACCACGCAGATGACCAGTCTTAGTCCCATCGAGCCCACTGCACCGGATGACTTCCTTCAATCCGCAGACCTCACCTCGCTCCAACGTGCAGACACATACTGCCGTACAATCATCGATCGGCTCACCGGCTCATCTCGTGCTCCCAACAGCCGCTTGCGACGACAACTCACCCGTTTCAAACTTCATGACGGAACGCTACTTCGACAAACTTACCATCCTCTCGGTAGCCGATGGGTCCCGGTCATACCTCGCTCACTTCGACTCCAAGTCTTAGAAGCCTTTCATGACGACCCGACGGCTGGCCACTTGGGTTTTCATAAAACCTACGATCGCATTAAGACTCGCTGCTTCTGGCCTGGCCTCTCCACTAGTGTTTCCAGGTACGTCACTTCCTGTTCATCATGTCAACACCGAAAACGTTCGACATCTCTTCCCGCCGGCCCTCTACAGCCTCTCCCGTGCCCATCCGCTCCCTTCGAGTTCGTCGGCATAGACTTATACGGACCCCTTCCGCTTACCGCCGCCGGTCACCGCTGGATTGTTACTGCCGTAGACCATCTTACTCGCTACGCTGAGACGGCAGCTCTTCCTACTGGAGCTGCCAGCGAAGTAGCCGACTTTGTTCTGCGTGCCATTATCCTGCGCCACGGCGCCCCTCGTGTTCTCCTGAGTGACCGTGGCAAGACATTTCTTTCTCGTGTGCTCGCTGAAGTTTTACAGGCCTCTGACACAATCCATAAGACCACCTCGGCATATCATCCGCAAACCAATGGTCTTACTGAGCGTTTTCATAGAACTTTGTCAGACATGATCTCTATGTATGTCCAACCCGATCACAAGAACTGGGACACAATACTACCTTTCGTCACGTTTGCCTATAACACTGCCATACAACGCACTACAAGTTACAGCCCGTTTTTTCTTGTGTATGGCCGTGCACCATCTTTTGTTCTAGACACCAGCTTTTTGTCCACGCCTTCTGTCCCATCTGCGTCCCTTCCGGAAGAATTCGCTGCCCGTGTCAACCACTGCCGCACAATCGCCCGCGCCAACACCTCTACCATTCAGGCCCAGCGAAAAGTTCGTTGTGATGCGACACGTCGAGTTGTGTCATTCTACCCAGGCGACGAAGTGCTCCTCTGGACACCTGTTCGCACACCCGGCCTCTGTGAAAAATTCATTCACAGATACCTGGGTCCTTACACCGTGCTTGAACGAACATCGGCCGTAAATTATCGCGTCGCGCCGGTTACTTCGGCTTCTGATCGCCGTCGTCGCGGGACCGAGATCGTCCATGTGTCTCGCCTGAAACCTTATATCCAGCGCTCATACACTTACTAAATGAACGTCTTGCAGACCGCTTTCGTGTAGGGGGGAAATAGTGTGAGCGCTGATTGTGTTGCTCATCATTTTCACTTTCACCTGCGCATACAAAGCACCGTGATCATCATCATCGTAGCGGCTCGCTGCTTGTTCGGTTGCTGGCTCGCGCGTCTGGGTTGACAATAAAACGGTCGCTCCTTCGTACCTGACGTCGTCTCACAAGATATATATATATATATATATATATATATATATATATATATATATATATATATATATATATATATATATATATATATATATTTGAAATTAACAGACAATATTGCCAAGGAAAGTATACGGGAGGTTATGAGATCGAATCGCAAGGTAAATGTGAAGAAATGAAAGTGGGTGAAAAGATAACTTGCCGTGGGCAGGAACCGAATCTGCGACCTTCGAATAACGCGTTCGATGCTCTACCACGGAGCTACCACGGCGGCTATCCTCCCAACCACTTTATTAGGTATATATGCGAATTTAAACGCGGGAGTGTCAGTCAACGCCATCTGTAGCCATGGTGGTGAGTGTGGCACACTTTTTATGAGCCTTTGTGGCGTCACGTAACACGTGAACTTATTACGAGCCGGCAGCTGACCAGTAGTCCGTCGTATATAACCTAAGGCACCAAGTCTGCCAGTACGAGACCCGCGTTAATGAATAGGGAAAGAAGTGCATACTTAGGGGCTCGTTTTTTAGTGTGTTTTGACGAAACACGAAAAAAACGAGCCCTTAAGTATACACTTCTTTCCCTTCTATATATATGACAAATGTTCGTGTCGATGCATGTCCTGTTCTGTGGAGATGTTATGCTGGAACTGCTTGTAAGAATAACTCTCTAAATATCTAAACACACTCTCAAGTTATATGTAGTACAATAAAAATTGCCTTTTTTCCTACTCCGAGATGAAGTATATGGTATTCAAAACTGTTCACTTTTGCTTTTAAAGACATAAATTAAAATCACGTAGGGTGCATAATAGCGCCCAGAAAACACTAATTATTGCGTTTCCTGGTCGAGCCTGTAATGGGCACTTGTTAATTTTTTTACCATGAACGAAAATCACGTATATATGCGCCCATATGCGCGTCTGTCTGCGCTGTCGTATTCCTTGTAGCGCGCAATTATCCATGACATGGCTCGTCGCAGCAATATTCATAAGCCCATAAAGGGGTCACGACATGGTCAGCCAACCACTGACGGCTTTCGGCGCAAAACGCGAAAGGTACAGGGTCACCTATGCTTGTATACACGTGTGAAAATGGGGCTGTTTACGAAGGCAGCTCGCTCGTTTGGGACAATATACGATTCTAAACTAACTTAGAAGTGTGGCAGCTTGGGCTAGTTGGTATGGCATGACGATAGTTATAGCGCGAGAACAAAACGACGACACAGAGACAAGGACAAGAAGGACGACACAGAGACAAGTGTCTTTCGTGTCCTTCTTGTCTCTGCGTCGTCGTTTTGTTCTCGCGCTATAACTATTGTCATACCGTCTAAACTAACGGCACGAACTAATGCGCTGAAATTTCGTCAGCTTTTCTGTGAACGCGCAACGATGAACCTACACACAACACAGACTGTGGTCGAAAATTGGCTCGCTGGATTCCGTGCCGACCGGTTGTGCCCTCGCGATCTCCGACGACAGCGCAGCTCTGGCCGACTGGGCTGGTCCTACCCCACCTTCTGACGCCGGTCCCCGACGACGACGACAGCGTAGCTCTGGCCGACTGGGTTATACCCCTACGCCATCTCCTGTTGCCGACAAGAGCTCTCGCCAGTGGTGACTCGTCCTCGGACCCCTGCGCCCGTGTTTCATCTTTCCTATCTTCTCTTTACTTCCGTCGCTCGCTGTCCCTGCGCATCTCCCTTTCTATTTATACCTTTTAATCCTATCTTTTTAATCCTTCCTTACCCCCGTCCCTTGTGAGCCACTGTTGAGGTGTCGCACCAGGTGCAGACAGTTACGGAGCTCACTTTTTTCTTCTTTTCCCTTTTACAACTACATAAGAAAGTCATGACCTCTTTAAGACCATACGCAATGTTCATAAGCTCCGAAGAAAACATATCCACCGGTCGAAACCGTCGAAAACCAAGTTTGAGACAACACCAAGTTGTCTATCTTCTCTTCCCAAGCAATGTTTGGGCCAATGAAAAAACTTCAGTATGTCGCACGTTCCCGCATGCACCTGGAGGTCGTTCCAGAGGGCGCTGCCGAACCGAGACATCGTCGTCCACCTGTTGAGCTGTGTCGAAGATTAACTGCACTGCGGCCGGCCGTCACGCGTGTATACTGTCCGTGTTTATCCCGTTCCTCCTCCTCCTCCTCTCTCCTGCCTCCTCTCTCCCTCCTCCTCGCTCCTCCTCCTCCTCCTCCTCATTCTTCTTCTTCTTCTACTTCTTTTCTTCTTCTACTTCTTTTCTTCTTCTTCTTCTCTTCTTCTTCTTCTCTTCGTCTTCTTCTTCTTCTTCTTCTTCTTCTCTTCTTCTTCTTCTTCTTTTTCTTTTTCTTCTTCTTTTTCTTCTTCTTCTTTTTCTTTTTCTTCTTCTTTTCTTCTTTTTCTTTTTCTTTTTCTTCTTTTTCTTTTTCTTTTTCTTTTCTTTTTCTTCTTTTTCTTTTTCTTCTTCTTCTTGCCTGTTGTTTCTCCGCGCCTCGCGCAACTTGTAATGCGTCAGTTCTCTCCTGAGCCGTCGCTTGCCTCCCGCTTCAATCTCGCACAGTTCCCAGCTCAGTGTGCTGTCTTTATCGGATCGCTTTTTTTTTTTTTTTTTGCTCGTGTCGCACAGAACGTTAGTGGTCTCAACGGCGCTGTCGTGTCGACAACTATCGCGCCGTGTCAAAAAGTTCCGGCAGGCTATGTCAAATAGTTCGGTGCAGCACTGCCGGAACTATTTTATAAATATGCCGGAACTGTCCCGTTATTCTTGCCTTGTCTTTTTTTCATTCTCTCATTTTGCTTTGATCTTTGTCTGCGCTTATTCCCGCTTTGTATTTTATTTCTTCACTTGAAGACGGTCTGCACTGTTTTGTCTCCTTTTATTGTTTTATTTTTTGCGTACGCCTGCACAAAGACCTCATGGTCGTCCCAGGGCACCTTAAATAAATGACTGATTGTATTTATTGATTACCATCTAGCCTGCTCCCACAGCTTGCTTCATTAAATTTTTGTCACAGCCTTTTCTCTCTCTCTCTCTCTATCATGGTCAGATTTAGACAACGGCATACCTATGCTTCTATCGGGTGCTTCACTCAACGCTGTACTGCAGTGAAATAGCGCTTACGTGTCGACGTTTTAGACAGAGACCGGGAGAGGAGGAACCTCGTTTCTTCTCCTTTCCCACCTGTCGTCAATGTCGGAGCGTGTGTGATACGCGAGTATCCGAGTTGGATGGAGTGGATGATGGAGACCCTTTTTTTCGGTTATTTCCTGTCAGCCGTCTCGTTTCGAGGTGGGGTGAAGTGGGGGAGAGGGAGGAAGGGCTAACGCACTTTCGCTCCTCTCGTTTTCGTGTGTGTCTTGTGTTCTGGCGCAGCTGTCTGTACGACTTACCTGCCTGTCACCGCGCCCGTATCCTTGAAGCCGCTTATAAGTCGCTCTTGCGTCTGGGCCGGATAGAGAGGGTAGGGGGGGGGCGGTAATGGCGTTGGTGGTGTGGGAAGCCCGCTCGGCCCCCTCCCTTTTGTCTTCAGTTCGAGTCCGTCATTCTCGCTTTTTCGACTCGGTTGTTGGGCTCTCGGTGTTACGGGGTCGTTGTATTGGAAGCGTGGGAGTTGTTCGTTCGCTTGTTTGTTTCAGTTCCTCGTTGTTCTGTTTGTTTCTTGGGTTGTAGTTTGTCAATGGCATTTGTTTGGTTTCCCGCCCGCTCGGATTTGTCGTTCGCTTGCCTCCGCCCTTGGAACTGCCATCTGTGTGTGGGAGCTTTTCCACTTTCGCGTACCTTACACTGTGGAGGGAAAACGAAATTGAATGTGATGCACCAATGACAGACAGACAGACGGACAGACAGACAGACAGACAGACAGACAGACAGACAGACAGCCGGACAGACAGACGGACGGACGGACGGACGGACGGACGGACGGACGGACGATAGATAGATAGATAGATAGATAGATAGATAGATAGACAGACGGATAGATAGATAGATAGATAGATAGATAGATAGATAGATAGACAGACGGACAGAGGGATAGATAGATAGATAGATAGATAGATAGATAGATAGATAGATAGATATACGGATATATAGATAGATAGACAGACGGATATATAGATAGATAGACAGACGGATATATAGATAGATAGACAGACGGATATATAGATAGACAGATAGATAGATAGATAGATAGATAGATAGATAGATAGATAGATAGACGGACAGAGGGATAGATAGATAGATAGATAGATAGATAGATAGATAGATAGATAGACGGATATATAGATAGATAGACAGACGGATATATAGATAGATAGACAGACGGATATATAGATAGATAGACAGACGGATATATAGATAGACAGATAGACGGATATATAGATAGACAGATAGATAGATAGATAGATAGATAGATAGATAGATAGATAGATAGATAGATAGATAGATAGATAGATAGATAGATAGATAGATTCATTCTTGCCCCGCGTGTCTTGGTTTTCATTATTCGCTTCGTTTTGTCGCCACACTGCTTCCTTTTACAGTATCTTTCCTCCTCCTAACGCTTGAGATCACGTGCGGCTTAGGCTTAGCAGAAAAGGAGGGAAAGTTGTGTACATTTAGAAGGAAACCTACGGATATTGATCATCTGCAGAAAAACTGGCCATACAGGCTGTTTGCCTTTTTTTTTCCCCCCTTCTTTTTGCTACATGCTTTTTTTTTCGTCCGCGTTTTAAACCTGTGCATGGTGACTCTTTTTTTTTTCAGCCTTCTGTTATTTCTCTGAAATGCGACAAGGTGGATTTCTGTGAAGTTTGAACCCGCTCCTCAGCCATGTCCAACGAGGAACAAAGACATTTTTGGTAGATAGAGAAGCAGAAAGAGGAAAACCGTTTGCAGAGGTGGCTTTGGCTATGTCTTGTTGCTACGTCGTACGCACTAGCACATGCATACAGGTACACACACCTCTGGAAAGCTCCTGCCTAAGTAAAGTTCGTGAACATACTTAAGAGCCCGACGTTTGAGATGAACCAAAGGAAAGCACAGAAAAAAAAGCGGATAAACAGAAGGAAGGAAGACAAAACAGCAGACCAACAGGAGATAGGATTAGAAAACCAGAAGAAAAGAACAGATAAACAAAATAGTAGAATTTAGCTTGCATTAGAGCGACACATACGAAAAAAGGAAAAAAAAAAGAGAAGACTGAGTTCATGAATAAGTTCATAGATGACCAACTCGCCCGATCCAAAAACACTTGTGAGAAGATGAAAAGAGAAGAGCAGCTAAACAGTAGAAAAAGAACAGGGGGGGGGGGGGGGGGTAGAAAAAGGGGGTAACGATTTAGAGCACAGGGTACTCTACTATGGGAGAGCTTAAAGCCGTCCCGTAAGCTATAACTTGAGGAACGGAATACAGAAAAAGAACAGAAAAGAGCAGAGAGACAGAAGAAAAGTGCTGATAACCACAAGATTAACACAGGTGAATCACTGCTTTGCTGTTTCTGCACTTTTCACTTGAGCTGGCACTGGCCTAAATTTTGTTTCTAATCACTTCCTCTGTTCTCTGTGTACCACGTCGCACGTCCGTCCCCCCCTTACGGATTGATCGAAAGAACTTCTCTTTTCTGTTTATCGTTGTTCGTTCGTTCCTTCCCTACGCAACACATCTGCTGCAATGCACACCCGTGCAAAACCTGCCGTCCGCGTCGACAACAGGAAAAACTCCCTTTCTTTCGCACCCGTGTTCGGTACATTGACCGGCTATAGCACGCCCCCTTACCTTATGAGTTCTACTGCAGCGGCTACGTGCGCTCCCCTCGGCGGCGAAGGGCACACACACGTATGATGACACGTGTTGTAGCGGGTAAGGGAACGCACACGTGATCACCTCGGTGCCCCCAGCGTCTTGGCCTAGTTTCTCCTCCCGTATACCGTACGCCGGCGCGCTGGTTTGGTTTGGTTTGGAAAAACTTTATTGTTTGGAAAAACTTTATTGTTTTGGAAAAACTTTATTGTTTTGGAAAAACTTTATTGTTTTGGAAAAACTTTATTGTTTTGGAAAAACTTTATTGGGCGCGCTGGTGTCTCGCATCTTTTGTTTTCGGACGCGCACGACCAGCTGCAGAGCGCTTGCTGAGGATCGTTCAGAGTGGATCGGGTGCGATTACTGTCCGTATTGCCGCCCGGAATATATATATATATATATATATATATATATATATATATATATATATATATATATATATATATATATATATATATATATATATATATATATGATGTTGACGCCGCAGGGGTGTGCACAATATTCCATTAGGAGGAAGCCAAGTTCTTTCTCCGCGAACAAATGAAGACCTGATCTTGTCTTCTAAGGACACTGAAGAGGAGAGGAACAATGACTTGGTTTAGGTTGACAAACTGCCCTTTGTGAAATCGAAGGTCATGTGTTTCACGATCACGATGTTCATTGTTGGCAGAAGAAATGAAGGTTGAAGTTTCCCCTTTTAAGTTTTCGCGCCGATATCTCCGCGCGTGACGTCAGAAATTTCGAGATGTGTTATCAGTTGATTGATTGATTGATTGATGTGGGGGAGGAAGGGTTAACGTCCCGACACCACCATATGATTACGAGAGACGCCGTAGTGGTGGGCTCCGGTAATTTCTATACCACCTGGGGGTTCTTTAACGTGCCCCCAAATCTCAGCACTTGATTGATTGATTGATATGTGGGGTTTACCGTCCCAAAACCACCATTTGATTATGAGAGACGCCGTATAGTGGAGGGCTCCGGAAATTTTGACCACCTGGGGTTCTTTAACGTGCACCCAAATCTGAGTACACGGGCCTACAACATTTCCGCCTCCATCGGAAATGCAGCCGCCACAGCCGGGATTCGTACCCGCGACCTGCGGGTCAGCAGCCGAGTACCTTAGCCACTAGACCACCGTGGCGGGGCTCTCAGCACGTGTATTATTAGTATATTCGTGGCAGTCGCTTGTTGATGAAATTTTCCGAAACTTTCGTCTTCGAAGTCTATGGCATCCACAAATGACGATTTACTTCATTTTTTTTTTGTCTATCGGAAGCTACATGGGACTCAGTAGACGCCTTCAAATTGTTTTACGTCGCGTAATTTGGGGCGGGAATCTCACAGTGCCGTCTCCACCCGTATTTTTTAGCGCGTTTTGTTTATATTTCGCTTGCTAAGCCTCGTCTCGCGATAAGAGCGGTGTTTACGGCACTGTGAAATTGTACTTTACGAATGCGCGTAAAATTGTTTTGCTATTTAATGTCCATGTAAATATGTTTGGTGTAGCTTAGGCTGAAACGCGGTTATACAGTCGCACAAATGAAACTTTTATTCTTCATTTCAAGGGAAACGTGTTGCCTATTTATAGCAAATTGAAATATGCGCGAATAAAGAAAGACACAAAGACGAAGCAGACAAGTGCAAGTGCTTTATTTGGACTTCGTTAGAATGCAGAACCGGCTAGACCAACAGTCTGCCCTATATATACTGAAATGTGATGCCTGAGAATGGTTTCAAGAAGCGCAATAAAGAATGACAGACTCCCTTGTGCATTCCTGTTCTTGCTCTTGTTGGCCATCTCTTGTGGCTCATTTCCACTGTGGGGTACTGACCGAGAATAGAGTTGTCTTATAGACATCTTAAGGAATAGACGACTCGAAGACGAAAGCCACGTTCCTTTTGCTTCTCAGTCGATTGCACTCAACCTGCCCTGCCACTACATTAAATGCAGAATCACGTTAGGTTTTGCGCCTAGTATGGTTTTGCATTGCCACAAGCTTTTCGACCGGGCTAGCTGGTGGAGATCCGTAAAATCCATAATAACTTTAATCACACTCTGACACTGCGAACGAAGAAAAGGAGACACATCGCCTCCAGGCTGCATTGCCTCAACGATCGGAGGCATGTCACCGTGATTTTGGACTGCCTCCGAGATGCTGTCACGTTCGACCAAGTGATCATCTCGTATGATAACGTCAGTTACGATGACGTCCTAATGACTGACGTCAATGTGACGCCACAATTTTCAGCTACTTGTGACGGCACATGTCGCCGAAAATTGTGACGTCACTAGGATGTCGCGTGATGACGTCATCACGTATTGATGACTTTTGGTATCACTCGTGTTGACGCCAACGGGAGGTGCTGACGTAGGACACCAGTCAATTCTCTTGTTTCAATAGGCATGCAATGCTTTCGCCTTTAAAGGGTCGCTAAACAGCCGCTAAAAATACCAAAAAATGAGGGCATTATTCACTCGGGGCGTTTTCCGTCTTTGCAGCCCGTGACGTCAGGATGATGCAGCTGTTTGCTGCATGACGTCAGGATAAAATAAGCTCTCGATTCGTTGACATGCGAGAATGTCTGTCGCGAATTCTCCCGCCCTGCTTTGCCATGCATTGGCTTATCTCGCATGACTGTCATGCGGGATAAACTTATTTCTCTCCGGGTTTCGGCATTTGCGACTGAGCAAAGGGGAGATATTAGAGTGTAGCCGAAAAGCGAGAACTTCTCATTGACTGACTCAAAACTTAGTGCTGACATTGCTCGTATCAAATAAATACCGAGGAAAGAATAACCCGAATAAGAAGGGTAGGGAAGGCGAGAAAAGAACTACTGTCTCAACTTCGGTGTCGTGTAGGGATGCTTTAATAATTTCCTAATTAATTATTAAACATCAATTTTTATGTTAATACCGATTAGGTGTTGCATCGTCGTAGTTGGCGTACATGTACATTGAACCTGAAGTCATCATAATTTAAACTGAAAGCGTCACCGTCACTTTCAAGGCTCCAACCAGACTTGCTCGTTGTCTTTGGGCTCCACCCCTCGCTCTCGCCATTTCCCACCCCTCTTGCCTCTCTTATTTTCTCTTGTCTTCACCTTCCACTCTGAACTCCGGTGACCTTCCAAGTTCAACCTGGGCGGGGTACACAGACGGTCGCCTCGCCCTGTGAGGGCGTCGGGACGTCGCGCAAGGCGGGGCCGGTGTGTCCCACCGCCAGGGGTCCCACGAGACGACGACAGGACGCCTCGCCTCTTCTTTTCAACCGTATAAAGCGCCACGGTGCGGCGAGAGAAAACAAAAGCGGAGTGCCAGGTGTAACGTGTGTGTGTGTGTGTGTAATGCTTAATTATACACCGAGCGTATTATCTCTGACGTCATCCCTCGTCACTCAATGGCACGGCTGTTCCGTACAAGCGTATCGGGCATGGGCTAAAGAAAACACGCACGCAGTAAACAAATTAACGGGGGTCACACTAAGTCATGCGAGGCTAGGCCACAGCCACGGTGCTAGGCACATATGGCTTCTCCTGGCTTGGCTAGATTTTTACCCTTTCACCCTTCTCTTTTCCGCCTTTTGCTATTGTATACCACACATGGCTATAGCGTGCTCTCTTGTTTGTAAATCTTTTGTGTGTCTGTTTCTTATATATTTTACTCACCGTGTCTGTTGTCTTTTCTATCTTTCCGCCCCTTCTTTTTCTATATTTGTCTCTTTCTCTGCGATTCCCCCATCTCTCTCTCTCTCTGCAGTTCTTCTCTCGCCTTTTCTGTATTTACCTGTTGTATCCCTTTCTTTCAATTTCTCGTTTCCTCTGTGTGTCTCTTCATAGAACGCTTCTGCTTTCGGCTCCGAGCATTGTTATCAAGTTTTTCGCTTTCTACGGGAGACGCTGCTCCCTGCCCCAAGGCGACGGACGCGGAGACATCCACTGGTCCGCCCAGCCAGAGGTCTGCTATGGCGAGCTCCTCGGTAAATCAGCGCGCCTGGCCCAGAACCAGTGAGGCCAACGGTGATAGTCACTGCATCATGGCTGTGGACGTGGAGCCTTCTGCGGCTATGTCCGACCATAGACCACCTTTGGCAAGCTCGTCGCGGAAACGAAGCACCTGTTCGAGCACCAGCGAGGACACGGAACTGTACTCGGCCACTGGCGACGACTCGTCGGATGACGACTTCGAGACCGTGAGAAGCAGGAAGGCCAAAAGAAGAAGTATCAAGTCGTCTTCACCAGCAGGGACATTAACGTCTCAGTCAAAAGGAGAATGCTGGCCGCACACCATCCTCTTCATGCCCGAGGACTCCACCATCAGCCTTCGAGCAGTAAACAGGCAAGCTCTCTCTATGTACTTTGAGGGGGTAGCACCAAACGACATTAAGGATATCCGGGTGAACACGCGGAAGAATATTCTAGCTGTGGACACAATGACTGCCAGCGCCATAGACAAGCTTCGCAGAGTATCAGATTTGGGAGGCATCAAAGTACGACCGGTTATTCCAATGGACGGTGCCTGCACGGCGGGAGTAATCTACGACATTGATTTGGCCATAGCAAACTCGGACCTCCCAACTCTCATAAAACCAGCGAACGAAGGAGTTCTCATCGCGAATGTACTTCGCCTCGGAAACACCCGATGTGTAAAGATAATGTTCAAAGGAGATTCCATTCCGTCGCATGTCAAAGTGGGACACTTCCGACATCCTGTTCGACCATTTGTCCCTAAACCTAACTGCATGAAAATTGGTCACATCAAGAGTGTATGTACAAACACCACAGTATGCCCCCGATGCGCTGAGCCGCACACTGCAGACGCATGTCGGGCAACAAGTCTGAAATGCAGAAACTGTGATGGTCCGCATGATGCTGCATCCAAGGAATGCCCTCGGATTAAGAAGGAAATCGCCATTATCAAACAAATGGTTAGGGACAATTCAACCCACAGAGAGGCTGCTGAAAGGGTACGGCGGCGACGTAGTCGCCGACGGAGGCGTGTAGGACAGAGTGTTGCGCATAACCCATTTCCTCCGAGCACGAGTGAAGTAGTAAGCACGAAGCGAAAAGAAGTGGAGAAGCTCACAGCTGCGGATGAGTGGCCTACGCTTCCGCGTACACAGCCTGCAAAGGAGCCTCCTGCGAGGCCTCGCCGCCCTACACCTTCCACCGAGTCTACTTCCGTTGAGGATGTGTCAAGGGTCGATCGACAGATCATCCCGATGTTACGATCCCTCGTCGCTGTCATGGCAGACATACTAAGAAGCCTGGGAACTCCAACCGCTCGAAGCGGGTTACAGGTGTTGGACGCGCTGAGCCCAGTCCTCGCCTCCCTCGCGTAGAGTCATGGCAGGAGATCAACAATCGTTCCGCAAAGACGTCAGAGAAGCATCAGTCATCCAGTGGAACGCAAGAGGACTTAGATCACGGATTTCCGATTTTCGTCAGTACGTGTTTTCTAACCTTTTCCCAATCATCGTAATATGTGAACCGAAATTATCAAACCCGATCAGGCTATCTGGCTACGAATCAATCCCGTCCAAAACCCGAAACGAAAGCAGCAAGGTCATTGTGTATATTCGTCGGGAGCTTACCTACATCATTCAACCTGTGTCGCCTCATGATGAGAACCAATATGTTTGCCTGACTGTGAAGCAGAAAACCCTCACCTTCACATTAATAGGTGTCTACTTATCTCCCTCAGCCCGTTTTGATTGCCAAAGACTGGATGACATTCTTTCGAGCGTCCCGGATCCGTGGATAATTATAGGGGACTTCAACGCCCACCACCCAATCTGGGGAAGTTCAAAAGTCAATACCACGGGCCGGAGGTTGGCTTCATTTGTATCGACTCATGAACTGTCTCTACTTAATGATGGGAGCCCTACATTTCTGCGAGGATCAACGTACAGCAGCTGTTTGGACTTGACGTTCGTGTCACGTCGCTTCGCCACAAGCGTTAAGTGGTTTTTAGACATCGAGACACATGGTAGCGATCACATCCCCAGTTATCTCACCATCGAAGGCTTTGCTAGCGACCACCCGCCGAAAACCGTACGGAGGATCGATCTTTCAGCATTCACAACCAACATTGAACACGCTTGTGAAAAAGGCTTAACCTCTGACATTGAGCAAGCGATCAAACAAGCAGCGCAGAGTGCGATGCGCACGCTGGCATATTCTTCAAGGCCCTCAGAAACGGACATGGAGTTAGAGCGACTCCGTGCGACTCGTCGGCGTGCGGAGCGTAGATATCGACGCACAAAATCCATTCAAGATCTACGGATGGCCAGGCGCATGCAAAAGAAGATCCAGCGTCGTATAGACAAACTGGAGTTTCAACGGTGGGCGAAATTTTGCGCGAGTCTAGACCCTCGCAAACCGCTTTCTCAAATATGGCGAACCGTGCGAGGCCTACGCACATTTCCCCAACAACGTTTTCCGTTTAAAGCCTTGGCCCTTTTTCCAAAATAGAAGGGATATCGAGGTAGCGGAAGATTTTTGTAGGAAGATTGCGGGCCCACCAAATTGCACAGAAGCCCTTACTGCTGATTACACGCCACATTCACTTGACCCGCACCTGGACCTGCCTTTTTCAATGGAAGAACTGAATGTGGCTCTTGCTTCATGCAATCGATCGTCATCGCCTGGGCCGGATGGCATATCATACCGCCTATTATGCAATCTCGGTGATCGAGCACGAAGTGCTTTGCTGGAAGTATTCAATGAGTCTTGGAGAGATGGAACGGTCCCCAGAGAGTGGAAACAAGCCGGTTGGTTGCACTTCTCAAACCTGGAAAATCGCCTCTAGAGCTGACATCATACCGCCCAATAGCGCTGGCTAGTTGCGTAGGGAAGCTGATGGAGCGAATGATCCTTGCCAGACTCGAGTGGTTCCTAGAACGCCATAGAATATATCCAGACGCCATGGCCGGTTTTCGTCGTCTTCGGAGCTCCATTGACAATGTCATTGACCTGGTGACCTACGTACAACACCAGAAAATGAGCAGACGGTTATCTGTCGCACTATTTTTAGATGTCAAAGGAGCATATGACAATGTTTCTCACGAAGCCATACTTGACGCCCTCGAGTCAGTTGGTTTGGGTGGGCGAGTGTACCGCTGGATCCAATGCTACCTACATATGAGATCATTGTTTATGCAAACTGATGATGGGCCGACTTCTGAACATTATACACACCGTGGTGTTCCTCAAGGTGGTGTATTGAGCCCCACACTGTTCAACCTGGTTCTGATCGGTCTCGTTGAACGCATACCAGATTCCGTGCAGATATCTCTCTATGCAGATGATATTTGTGCCTGGACATCAGGTGTAACACGTCCTCAGGTACGTGCGAGACTCCAGAAAGCAGCGAATTCAATATCGGCGTACCTTAGAGAACAAGGCCTCGAGATTTCTCCTGAGAAATCGGCGCTGGTCGCGTTCACGCGGAAGGCAATGACGTCATATCCCATCGCCATCAATGGACACAGTGTCTGCTACGCCAGGACCCACAGGTTTTTGGGGGTCACGATCGATCGAAATCTCTGCTGGAGTCCCCATGTGGCCACTCTAAAGAAGCGCCTAACGGCCATCGCACAACTTTTCAAGTTCCTCGGAGGCAAAACGTGGGGCACATCAGTGCACGCGATGTTGCATTTGTACAAAACGCTGTTTCTGGGGTACCTGCGGTATAGCTTGCCGGTTCTGACGAACGCTTGCAAAAGCAGTATACGCACAATAGAAAACGCCCAGGGCCAGGCACTCAGAGTTTGTCTTGGATTACCACGCTGTACATCAACAGCGGAAACCATCGCAATCGCCAAAGATCATCCGGCCACAGTGCACATTACTTTGGAGGTGCTTAGAGCTCATATTAGACACCTTGCTCGCGCCCCTGCCCACCACCTAGCTTCGCTTCCAGAAGATCGACCGAGTGCCTCCTTCTGTAAGAGAGTATTGACTTTCCGTGAGTGCCTTCCAACAGTCTACACACCTCCGGAACGGATACTAACACCTCCTTGGTGCTTGGACCGACCAAAACTGCGCTTGACAGTGCCGGGGATTCGCAAGAAGGCGGAGCTCTCGGCGCCAGCTTTAAAGCAGATGATTCTACTCATGCTACACGAAGAATACAAAGATCATGTCAAACTTTACACGGATGGCTCGACAACTGTTGGAGGATCTGCAGGAGCTGTGATCTTCCCAGCAAGAGCCGAAACCATCCAGTTCAGAACGTCACACAAGACGACATCGACAGCCGTGGAGCTCGCGGCACTCCGCAGCGCACTCCGCAGGATTGACCAAGAGACACCACAAAAATGGAGCATTTTTACTGATTCGAAACCAGCTCTCCAATGTCTACACAATACTCTACGTCGTGGACCTCAAGATCAATTGGCGCTCGAAATACGACAACTGTACCATCACCTAATAGACGAAGGACATGACATATCTTTTCAGTGGTTACCAGGCCATTGCGGCATCATCGGTAACGAGCATGCCGACAATGCAGCTAAGAATGCTCACGAAAATGGAGTGATGGAACCTATTCCACTATCAAGAAGCGACGCAGCAGCAAAGATTAATACGCTTGCGCAGGATGTCGCAAGGTCTATGCGGAATACGCCCGGTTTTCTCCACACCCGTCTTCACCGCCTGGACCCATGCCTACGACTTACTATTCCATCTGGCCTACCCCGATCCGAGACGACCCTTCTCTGCCGTATGTGGCTTGGGGTGTCTTTCACGAACGCTTTTGCCTGCCGCATCGGAATGAGAGACAGCGCTACATGCGACCATTGCGACAATGACGAAACAATTGAACATATTTTATGTCAGTGCCCCCAGTACAGCTCTCAGCGACAGTCCCTCTCAGCAGTGTTTGCTCGCCTCGACGACCAGCCATTTTCTGAGCAGTCAATCTTGGAATGTCGGAAAGATCGAGCTTCACGCCAGAAAGCAACGAAGGCGCTGATGAAGTTTCTGCGAGCGACCCGCCTCGTAGAACGATTGTGACACTACTGTGTGCGAGTGTGTGTATGTGTGTTTGTGCTTCTCTTCCTCCCTTTCCCCTTACCCTTTCCCCAGTGCAGGGTAGCAAACCGGATATGTTTTCTGGTTAACCTCCCTGCCTTTCCGCATTAAATTTTCTCTCTCTCTCTCTCGTTTCCTCGTCTTGTGTCGTTCCTTCTCTCTCTCTCTCTCTCTGCACCCTCACTCCCCGTCTTTCGAGTTCGCCATAGTGGATTAGTGGCTAAGGTGCTCGGGTGCCAACCAGAAAGGTCGCGAGTTCGATCACGGCCGTGGGGGTCGCATTTCGGATGAGGCGACGTGGTATAGAGGTCAGTACGTACTGTGTGCTGTCAGTGCACGCCAAAGAACACCGGATGATCCGAATTTCGGGAGCCCTCTACTATATGGGGCGCTGGACTCGCTCGCTGGATTCCGTGCCGACCGGTTGTGCCCTCGCGATCTCCGACGACAGCGCCGCTCTGGCTGACTGGGCTTACCCCTACGCCATCTCCTGACGCCGACAAGAGCTCTCGCCGAGTGGTGCTCCGTCCTCGGACTCCTGCGACCGTGTCCATCTTTCCGCTCTCCCCTTTACTTCCGTCGTTCGCTGTCCCTGCAACTCGCTCTCTCCTTCCTCTCCCTATATATTTACCTTTTAATCTTATCCTTTTAATTCCTCCTTACCCCCATCCCTCGTGAGCTACTGTTGAGGTCTCGCACTCTGATGCAGACAGTTACGGGGCTCACTTTTCCCTTCTTTTCTCTTTAAGAATCGCATAAGAAAGAAAGAAATATAGGGCGTCCCTCACATATCGTGGTTTTCGGGACGTAAAACAGCAGACGTTATCATTACCTCCCCTCTCTGTTTCCCTAATCCCTCTCAATTTCCTTTCATATCCCCGTGCCACACTTTACTATACTAAGTTATTCTCTGTCGTGCTATCGTGTCTCGATAAGCGTGTGTTTTAAGATGATCACCTTCGGACCGTGTGTACAACGAGTTTCGTATCTCGCCTCGCCAAGCACTTATCTCTTCTTGTCCATCTCTCTTTCTATATTTCTCTATGTACACCTTATCTAACCTGTCAGAGCTATATACTGCATCCCGCGCCGGATAAATCGGCTTATACGTGTTTTGGGAGCGAGGCACAAGAGGACGAAAACGAGGAAAAGGACGTAAACCCTACTACTGCAAAGCTGCCTTTCATCTGCCTTCTTTCTTTCTTTCTTTCTCTCGGGGGAAGACGAAGAAGTGTGTTTTGAATAGGAGCTGCTTCTGCTAACTCCGGCGTATTTCAGTTGTAATTTAAGTCTGTTGATCAGTTTCCGCTGCTCCCTTGGAGGGGATGGAAGTAGACCACCCCGGGCGCCTGCCGGCACCAGCGGCGTCAGCGGCGACCGCCTCCAGGAAGCGGATGGGACAAGCGAGCGACAGCGACAGTGAAGATACTCATGCTTACTATCTCAGCAGTGAGGACTTCTCAGATGACGGTTTCCAACCTGTGCTGAGCCGCAAGGCGAAGAGAAGGAACATGAGGACATCCTCATCCTCAACTATTCAAACTGTAAGTGAAGCGCCAAAATCGAACACTTATACCATCCTGTTTCTGCCTGCACTTCCTACCGTCAGCATGAAACGCCTTAACAGACAGTCTGTGTCGAGGTCTCTGGAAACGCTCGTGCCAAATGAGATCACGGACATAAGAGTGAACGCCAGAAAGAATATACTGACTGTGGACGTTTTGCATGCAAGTGCGTTGGGCGTTCTGCGCAGTGTAACTGACTTGGACGGCAACCAGGTGCGCTCTCATGTTCCCTTGGGGTGTGATGTAGTAACCGGCGTGATCTACGACATTGATGTCGCTATTTCAAATAAGGACTTACAACTTCTTGTCAAGCCAACAACTGATACTCCAATTGTTGATGTCACCCGGCTAGGCAAGTCTCGCTGTGTGAAGATTGCGTTTAAGAGCACATCACTCCCCTCTCATGTGAACGTGGGGTACTTCAGACATGCTGTGCGGCCTTTCATTCCAAAGCCTCTCCAGTGCCGTAAATGCATGAAACTTGGACATGTGAGCAGCGTCTGCGAGAATTCGGTGGTATGCCACCGCTGCGCCGAGCACCATGAAGCGGATAAGTGCGTCGCAACTGTCAAGAAATGCTCTAATTGCAATGGATCCCATGAAGCCACATCGAAGGACTGCCCGCGGATTCAGAAGGAAATTGCCATCTTGAAGGAGATGGTGCGCGATCACTCATCTCATCGAGAAGCCGCAGCTAAAGTCAGAAGGCGTCGTTCACGTCGACGTCGGTCTTCGAGGACACCCGCTAACTTCTCGACACGTTTGCGTGATCCCTCATCAGTACCACCTCCTTTGCCTCCCAGACCACATGCCGTGGGAAAGGCTGTAAAGGACAAAGCCAGTGAGCATACCCTAACTGCGACAGAGTGACCTGCACTTCAAAGGGAAGCGGCATCAAGCGAACTGAAGGAGCTTCATGACGGCCAGTCCGCGCTCCCGGTTCAAGATCTTTCCAACCAAGACAGGCAAGTGACTGCAATCGTCCCGGTTCGAGATCTTTCCAACCAAGACAGGCAAGTGGCTGCAATCGTGCAATCATTAATTGCCACGATTCGCACGCTACTGAGCAGCATACAATCTCCGTCTAATAAGAGTGCACTGCAAATACTGGATGCACTGAATCCAGTTCTTGCTAACTTCGTATAAGCACAATGGCTCAACAAAATCTCCACTTCCGCACTGAAGTTAAAAGTGCGTCGATTTTTCAGTGGAATGCCAGAAGCATGAAGTCCCGTATCTCGGACTTTCGCCAATTTGTTCGGGCCAATCAATTCCCTATACTCGTCATATGTGAACCAAACGTGTCAACGCCTTATAGATTGTCCGGTTATGAAGCTTTTTGTTCAGCCGCTTGCGAAGAACGAAGCAAAGTAATTGTTTACATTCGCACAGACTTGACTTATCTTTCGCACCCAATAAGTTCAAATGACGACAATCAGTACGCGTGTCTTCGTGTGAACAAGAATGCAGTTTCGTTCACGCTTATTGGTGGATATATATCTCCGTCATCGCGATTTGACTGCGACAGATTAAAAGACATCCTAATGAGAACCGATGGGCCTTGGATCATCACCGGAGACTTCAACGCCCATCACATGCTTTGGGGGAGCACTAGGATGAATGCCAGGGGCCGGAACATTGTTACATTCGCTTCCGATTACGACCTTTCCATCATGAACGATGGTACCCCCACATATCTGCGGGGTCTCACGTATGGCAGTTGCCTTGACCTGACATTGGTGTCACGGTGCTTCTCTCACAAAGTTAAGTGGTTTTGCGATATTGAGACTCATGGGAGTGATCACATACCCACCTACGTGACGATCGATGATATCATAAAAAATTTCTCTTCCGGTGTTGCAATTGGCACTGACTGGTCGATGTTTGCATCGCGTGTTGAGAACGCTTGCCAAGAAGGCCTCGCCTGCAGCCTGGAAAATACCATAGTGGAAGCTATGCAAGCGTCCAAATGTAAATTACCATTTTCGTCTAAAGTAACACAGTTTGACATCGAACTGGAAAAATTACGAGCTATACGAAGGCGTGCAGAACGACGATACAGACGCACAAGATCAATTTACGATCTGAGGGAAGCAAGGCGGCTCCAGAAAAAGATTCAACGACGCATTTACAAACTGGAGAGCGAACGCTGGAAAGCATTCTGCGAATCTCTAGACCCTCACAAACCGCTGTCATATATCTGGAGAACAGTTAGTGGTCTTCGTTCTCTCCACAACAACGGCACCCTTTTAAAGCTTTGGCACTCCATCAGGGAAAAACAGAACTCGAGGTGGCTGAAGAATTTTGCACGAGAGTTGCCGGGAATATTATGAACGAGAGCATCGACGCCGTGATCGTTCCTGAGACGCGATTACCAGAAATGGACATTCCGTTCACCATGGAAGAACTGGAAGGTGCGTTAGTCGCTTCTAAGCGCATGTCATCGCCAGGTCCTGATGGTATTACTTATAGTGCGTTGGGACACCTTGGACAAAAAGCTAGAAAAGAACTTTTAACATGCTTCAACAACTCCTGACTCAGCGGCAGTGTTCCCCGAGAATGGAAAATTAGTCGATTAATACCACTTTTGAAATCGGGAAAATCACCATTGGACTTGACAGCGTATCGCCCTATTGCCCTCGCAAGCTGCCTCGGAAAAGTGATGGAAAGAATGGTTCTATTTCGTCTCGAGTGGTACTTGGAACGATACACCAAATACGCTTCTTGCATGGCAGGCTTTCGTCGGGGCCGCTCCTCTATTGACTGTGTCCTTGATTTATCGACATTTGTTCAACAAGAAAAAAGTCGCAAGCGCATATCAGTGGCACTCTTTCTTGACGTGAAGGGTGCATATGATAATGTAGCTCACGATGCCATCCTCACTTCTCTCGCAGCAATGGGCATTGGTGGACGAATGTTTCAATGGATAAAAGATTATATAACTGGCAGAGGTTTCTTTGTACAAACATATGAGGGTACAACTGCCCAACATTACACCTACTGCGGAGTACCTCAGGGAGGTGTTTTAAGCCCCACATTGTTCAATGTGGCCCTCATTGGTCTGGTGAAGGTTTCTGCCAAAGTCGGTGTGCCTATCTATATACGCCGATGATATTTGCCTCTGGAGTGCTGCAGTTACTCGCCCTCAGGTGCGTGCACGAATACAGCGGGCAGCAACCCTCACAACAGCCTACCTTCAGAAACAAGGCCTAAATATATCAACTGTGAAGTGCGCGTTGATGGCGTTTACACGCAAACCAATGACGCCACACCCTGTTTACATCAATGGGCAGAGTGTCAAATATGCACGGACGCATCGTTTCCTGGGCATAATAATCGACAGAAGTCTTTCGTGGAGCCCACTTTGTGCGTACTTGAAGAAGAGACTGCTATCTATTGTGCATATTGTTACGAGGTTGGTTGCTTCTGAGCGAGATGTATTTGCAGAGTAAAAACTACAGGCAAGAGACACAATGGCTGATTGGCCCAGTCGCGCGCCTGTCAGTCGCACCTCTTCCTTTTCTTCCTCTCCGTAGCAGGACCCCCGGGCGTTGGAGCGCCGTCTCGGCGAGAGTCCGGAGAAGTGCGACAGAAGTAGGGTTTCAAGCGCGAAACATGGACAATGTCAACTAGTGACGAACTTGGTGACGTATTGGAGTGCAATGGCGCTATCTCGTAGGTTACGTCGCTAACTTGACGTAAGACTAGGTAGGGTCCGGCGTATCGGGACAAAAGTTTTTCGGAGAGACCTACACGGCGACACGGTGACCAGAGGAGCAACGTGGTCACCTGGGGCAAACGTTATATTCGATGCCGGTGGTCGTAGCGGGCTTTTTGCATATCCTGTGACCTGGTGAGGCGAGACTGGGCAACTTGACGAGCCATGTGAGCCCGATCAATGGCTTCGCGCGCGTACTCGGAAGGAGATGGCACGAGAGGCAAGGTGGTTTCAAATGGCAATATGGGGTCGCGACCATATAAAAGATAAAAAGGCGAGAATCCCGCAGTGTCATGTCGAGAGGAGTTATATGCGAAGGTCACATAGGCCAACGTTGTATCCCAGTCTCGATGATCATCGGAGACGTACATCGAAAGCATCTCTGTGAGCGTGCGGTTGAGACGTTCAGTTAGGCCATTAGTTTGTGGGTGGTAGGCGGTAGATAGCTTATGGGCTGTAGCACACGATCGAAGGAGGTCATCGACAACTTTGGACAGGAAAGAGCGGCCGCGGTCCGTAAGCAGCTGTCGGGGTGCACCATGGTGTAAGATGACGTCATGAAGAAGAAAATCCGCGACGTCAGTGGCGCAACTGGTTGGCATGGCCTTGTTATCGCGTAACGGGTCGCATAATCTGTGGCGACGGCAATCCATTTATTTCCTAGTGTCGTCGTCGGAAAAGGGCCAAGAGGTCGAGTCCCACGCGATGAAATGGTTCAGAGGGGACTTCAATTGGGTGAAGATATCCAGCTGGCAGCAAAGAAGGTCTTTTCCGGCGCTGGCAGAGGTCGCAAGTGGCGACATATCGACGTACGCTGCGGTACAATCCAGGCCAGAAAAATCGACGTCGCACGCGGTCGTATGTGCGGGAAACGCCGAGGTGTCCCGCTGTTGGTGCGTCGTGAAGTTGTTGAAGTATGGCAGGCCGTAGATGACGAGGGATGACAAGCAGAAGCTCAGGGCCTTCAGTGGTGACGTTGCGGCGGTAGAGGATGCCGTCATGCAGCACGAACATACGGGATTCAGCGTCATGGCTGTCAGACTGGATGGCGTCGATGATAGTGCGCAATGACTCATCCCGTCGTTGTTCGATGCGCATATCGCTGACGTCTGTAAACGCCATTACTCTGCTCTCCAGGTCAGGCGCAACGGGATCAGGAGGATCTACCGGATATCGAGAAAGACAGTCTGCGTCCTTGTGCAAACGGCCAGACTTGTAGCTGACGCTAAACGAAAATTCCTGAAGCCTCAGAGCCCAGCGAGCCAGACGTCAGTCGGGTCCTTCAGAGAAGTCAGCCAACAGAGGGCGTGGTGGTCCGTAACGACAGTGAAAATGCGACCATATAAATATGGCCGAACTTGGCGACGGCCCAAACTAAAGCTAGACACTCTCTCTCGGTGATGGAATAATTCATCTCCTGGGAGGAAAGCAGGCGACTGGCGTAAGCTATCACGCACTGTCTACCGTGGTGCCGCTGAGCGAGAACTGCGCCGATACCGTGGCCACTGGCGTCGGTGCGAACCTCTGTGGCAGCAGAAGGATTAAAGTGGGCAAGTATGGGGGGCGTAGTTAGGTAGCCGATGAGAGCGGCGAACGCTTGAGCCTGCTCAGGGCCCCATGAGAATGTGGTATCCTTCTTCAGCAAATCTGTCAGTGGCCGGGCAACGTCAGCGAAGTTTTTCACAAAACGGCGAAAGTAGGAACATAAGCCGACGAAGCTACGGACGTCGGATGTAGAACGGGGCACTGGAAAGCTACGGACGACGCGGATCTTTTCGGGATCTGGTTGGACACCATCGGCGTTTACAATATGGCCCAGAATGGCAATCTGACGGTGACCAAATTGACACTTCTTGGAATTGAGTTGTAGCCCAGCTGTTCTGAAGACTGCGAGAATTGCAGCGAGACGGGTCAGGTGGCTATCGAAAGTAGATGAAAAGACTATCACATCGTCTAGGTACAAAGACAAGTAGACCACTTGTAACCACGCAGGAGAGAGTCCATCATTCGTTCGAATGTGGCAGGGGCGTTACATAGTCCAAAAGGCATGACCTTAAACTGGTATAAACCATCTGGTGTAATGAAGGCCGTCTTCTCGCGGTCCATTTCATCGACAGAATCTGCCAGTAGCCGGACCGGAGATCTATAGACGAGAAGTATGTAGCCCCGTGTAGGCAGTCCAACGCGTCATCGATGCGTGGTAGCGGGTACACGTCTTTCGTGTGATCTTGTTTAGGTGGCGATAGTCAACGCAGAAAGCGCCAGGTACCATCTTTTTTCTTCACAAGGACGACAGGGGAGGCCCAAGGACTACTTGATGGTTCTATGACACCTTTGTTGAGCATTTGTCCACTTCTGCTTGGATAACTCTACGCTCAGTGGGGGAGACACGATAGGGGCGTCGGCGAATAGGACTGGCGTCACCAGTATTTATACGGTGCTGAACAGTGGATGTTTGCCCTAGAGGTCTGTCGTCGAAAGAAAAATGTCGGTATATGACGCGAGAAGGCGATGGATGTCATGGCTTGCGCAGGGTTGAGGTCGGGTGCAATCATCTTCGAGAAACGATCTGGCCGAGAACAGGTGCTGTTCGCTACTGGAGACTGAAGTAAATCAATCTCGGTGGTGAGCGCTGCTATTTCGAATTCGTCAGCATTAGATACGCTGGCCAAGAACATGCCACGAGGAAGCACTTGAGGGCACAAGCTGAAATTGAGAAGTGGAAGCGAGGTACAATTGTCAGTAACAGTCACAAGCGTATGGGGAATGGCAATGTTGCGGCTCAAGAGGACGTCGGCGAGAGGAAGGAGGACATATTGACCATCGGGAACTTGGGGCTGTGCGGTCAAAACGACGAAGGTGGCTGCCTGAGCTGACAGCCGCACATCCTGAAGAGAGCACAGGCGCGGCGGGGGCAGTGGGGGGGTCAGCGACTATCTGAGGCAACTCTAGCTGAAGAACGCCTGTAGCACAATCGATCAGAGCAGAATGATTCGACAAGAAGTCCAGGCCTAGGATAATGTCATAAGGGCAGTGGTCAATCACGGCTAAAATGACAGAAGTAGTGTGGTCCTTTATACGTAAGCGGGCAGTGCACAGACCGAGAACCATCGGCGTGCCGCCATCGGCCACACGGAGCATTTGTGCAGCCGCTGGTGTCAGAACTTTCTTTAAAACGTGTGCGTAGGCTTGAACTCATGACCGAAATGCTTGCGCCGGTGTCGACAAGTGCTTGTACAGGTTCGCCGTCTACTTTAACGTCTATTACACTTCGTCTGGTGGGAACGGAAAGAGGATTTGCTGCGGAAGTCGTCAATGCAGCACCACCTCCGGGGCTGCATTTCTCAGTTTTCCGAGACAACGCGGCCGGAAGCCACGGGGGACGAGAAGCGCCGTGGCTGCGGCGAACGGGACGATGGGCGACGTGTTTGCGGCGATCGAGACTGGTGCCCACGTGGTGAAGGCGAGCGGCTGTACCAAGTGTTCCGAGAATGGTCAATGGCATTGGGCTCTTCGGCAGGTGGAAAGGTGCGGGCGGTATCGTCGAAACGGGTCATATTGGTCGTTGCGCGATGTGCCGAGGACCATGTGTTGCGGCAGTAACGGGCAATATGTCCAACGCGGTGGCAGTTGAAACATATAGGGCGGTCATCTGCAGTTCGCCACTCAGCCGGGTTGCGAGTACGTGGAGAAGACCGTCGGTCGGAGAAGGGCATCACGAAAGGGCGTTCGCTGACTCTAGGCGCGGTGACATGGCACACGGAATGCACTCCGATGTTTTCAAGCTCCCGGCGCACGATGGCTTGAACAAGAGGAACAGTAACAGGAGTGGCATCGGTACTGCGCGAATAGAACGCCGAGGGCGCCATAGCTTCCAGTTCACGACGAACAATGCGTGTAAGGTCTCCCGGCGGCGATGCACGTTGTGGTGTTGACTGGTCCTCGCAAGTAGATGTTGCAGCGGTGTTTGGGAGTCGAGCGAATGTTTGTAGAATGCGGCGACTTTTCACTTGCTCGAACTGACGACACTCTTTGATGATCGCGTCTACGGTGGAACAGCCCTTGCACATCAGGAGATTGAACGCGTCGTCGGCAATCCCTTTCAGAACATGTCCCACCTTGTCACCTTCTGTCATGTCGCTTTCGGCCTTTCGGCAGAGGGCCAGCACGTCTTGAATGTAAGCGAGGTATGACTCCGTAGGGGTCAAAATGGTTGATTGGGCGAGTTGGTGATACATGACTAATTATGAAATGGAAGCGCACAACGTAGAAGCAGACGGAAAGACAGGGACAAGCGCTAACTACCAACTGAAAGTTTATTCGGAAAAATATGAAATATATACTAAAAGATGATACAGTGTCAAGGCACATACGATAACACCAAAGCACAGACCAAAAATGGCAACACCGATAGAATATCTTAGTGCGTCAGCCCTACCTTACAATCGCTTACTGTGCTTTACATTGATTAGTTAACTTCTACGGCATCTGCTAATGTTTAAAAACGCTAGCTCCTTATCGGACAAAGCGATTGATGGTTTGCTGACGCAAGCCCCGTGTTCCGCTATGTGTGCTGCTTCAATTATAAGCCTTGTGCGCTCATCTTTGTGCTTTTGGAGAACTACTGTCTTATCAAATTGTACTTCACAGCCACATCTAGTGACATGCTGGGCAAGAAAACCAAAGGTGGGGCAGCGCATGGGAGTGCGTGTAGTTTCCTCTGCACCACACAAGCTTTCTCAGCTGGCTAGACTGACATGTGGCGCTAGACACAGGGAACAGCGGTGTAAAACAAAGCACAGGAACCGTTTTGTCAACTGCATTAGTGACGTAGTTTACATGATCATACTTTCGTGCGGTGCCTGTTACATTGGGCAGACTGGAAGATGCCTCAACGACAGGTTGCGTGAGCATGCGTGCAATGTGCGTAGCGGCAATGATGGTTTTCTTGCCCAGCATGTCACTAGATGTGGCTGTGAAGTACAATTTGATAAGACAGTAGTTCTCCAAAAGCACAAAGATGAGCGCACAAGGCTTATAATTGAAGCAGCACACATAGCGGAACACGGGGCTTGCGTCAGCAAACCATCAATCGCTTTGTCCGATAAGGAGCTAGCGTTTTTAAACATTAGCAGATGCCGTAGAAGTTAACTAATCAATGTAAAGCACAGTAAGCGATTGTAAGGTAGGGCTGACGCACTAAGATATTCTATCGGTGTTGCCATTTTTGGTCTGTGCTTTGGTGTTATCGTATGTGCCTTGACACTGTATCATCTTTTAGTATATATTTCATATTTTTTCCGAATAAACTTTCAGTTGGTAGTTAGCGCTTGTCCCTGTCTTTCCGTCTGCTTCTACGTTGTGCGCTTCCATTTCATAATTACTCCGTAGGGGATTGGGCACGGCAGGCCAATTCCTTTTTGGCGGCGATCTTCCGACTGGCGGTTTTGCCAAACACCTCCCGCATCTTTGCTTTGCATTGGTCCCAGCTTGTGAGTTCTTCTTCATTGTTCTCATACCACACCTTGGCCGTGCCTCTCAAATAGAACAGCACAT